>KZ825469.1:120324-520008 GCA_003184685.1 Aspergillus indologenus CBS 114.80 | reverse complement strand
CCCCCGTCGCCCAGCGTACCCCCCCTCCCGCACAAACACCAGAAACACCCCGCGCTCCCGCCCCGCATCCGGCCGGAACTTATCATGATACGCCCGCTTCCCCTGCACCGGCAGCCGCGCGAACGCGACCCGATACGCCGCGCGGAGCAGTCGCTCGACCACCGGACAGGCGACCCCCGCCACCCGGCCCAGCTGCGCGGACGGCTCGAGCCCCAGACTGAGGTAGCTGCACCCCAGCCGCCGGAGGAGCGCCATCGCGGCGAAGACGAGCAGGTCCGCGAGGCCCTTGGGGGCGCCGGGGGCGGCGACGCAGGGGTCGAGGTGGTAGCCGGGCGTGGGGCCGGTGCCGAGGGCGCGGAGGGCGGCGAGGGAGGTTGGGGTGCCGGTGGTTGGGGCGCGGGTGTAGATGTAGAGCATTTGGGGTTGGGGCTGGGTCTGACTCTGGGTGAAGGGGGTGTAGGTTGTGATGAAGGCTTGGGATTGGGGATGTTTTTGTTTGTGTTTGTCGGGGGTGGTGTTGCGGTGGTGGCGCCAGGTTGTGTAGATTTCGGACAGTTGGGTTTGGAGGGCTTGGTCTGCTTCTGTGGATGGGGATGAGGGGCTGGGCGGGGCGATGTAGATGTCCAGGGTGATTCCCCCTTTGGCTGGGTGGAGGAGCTGCTTGGTTTGCAGGCGGATGCGTTTGCCGTCCTGTTCGAGGAGGACGGGGTTCGTTGTGGGGTTGAGCACGCGCTCGCGCCCGAATTCGAGGATCGTCCAGCTGCTCGTCTTCGGGGGTTGGTGGTGCTGGTGCTGGTGCTGGTGCTGCTGCTGGGCGTACTCGACCATGCGCTCGCTTGTCCCCATGAAGGCGAGTCCTAGACGGTGGCGTTGGCGCCAGGTCTGGAACTCCGTGAGCACGGCGTCGAACTCCTCGACGGCGCTCATCGGGTCTCCGGACACGATGGCCACTTGGTTGCACACTTTGAAGCACAGCAGGGCGGTGCGCGTCGTGTTCACGAACAGGCTGTAGCTGGGGTCGAGCACGCCCATGTGCGAGGCTTGGCTGTGGCGCGAGATCAGTGGCTCGATTGTGGCCGTGTTGCACGGCGGGTTGAGGGTGATGATCCGGTTGGGTTGGGGCTCGCTGTGGAGGGTTGCGGTGGAGTGGGAGGGCTTGCTGGTCCCTGGGCTTGGGCTGGTGTCGTGGCTGGTGCGGCTGGAGGCCACGCTTTGGCTGTCGTAGGAGGATAGCGTCATGCTGGAGGATTTGCGCGAGATGTTGCTGCTGCTGCTCGTGCTGGAGCGCGGGATCTGAGGGACGGTGAGGTGGCGAGTGGTGGACAGGAGTTGCTGGTTGACCTGCTGCCAGTTGTTGTGATGGGTTGGCCCTAATGGCTGATGAGGGTGCTGGGGCTGGTGCTGGTGTTGATGTTGGTGTTGATGTTGATGTTGATGCTGATGCTGGTGGTAACGCTGATGCTGATGCTGATGCTGATGCTGATGCTGGTGGTAACGGTCCCCAAACGAGAGGAGACGCTCGTGCAATGCTTGTCCGATGGTATCTGCTAACAGCACCTTGGCTGGTTTCTCCGACGTACTCGTAGCTGTGCCATTCGGCTTCTTCTGCTGCTTCCTTGCTCTCTTGCTCTGCTTGGGAGATTCACTCGAGGAGGTGGATGAAGACATGGCGACACTCGTTCAGCACCGATCTGTACAGGAAGTCAATGGTCCTGAATTCCTGAATAACTACGAGGCGAGACGAGGAAGAAAAGGAGCCGACAGAAGAAAGAGAACGAGCATGGCGCCAGGCTCCAGCAAAGCCCTCTCAGCCCCCTCCCCCCCCGTACTGCTTCCCGACCTGGTTTATGTGCATCGGCTTTGGGCGGCAATTTAGCCAAAAACAGACCACTCTACACATTGGAATCCATAACAAGGGCCGTGAACCCTGGCCAGTGGGTGGGAGTCGAGCCTAGCTTAGGGTCTGGCGCCTGAGATGGCCGCCTCTGCAGCCCTCCATGGATAATGATGACGGAACAAGTGGCTGGCTCTGGAAACGTTGTTGACTGAGGGGTGGTCGGACGGACGATGTCATTCTACATGCTATTTCCGTCGACTGTATTGCCTCATCTGATGGTCTCTCGGAGGGTGGCGTGAAGACAATCCCTCATCTTTTGTCCAGAGATGGATGGATGTACAACGAATCGACCGAGGCTTGTCCCAATGGGTAGCACCGTATCCGTATCTGATTGGGTAATGCGTGTCAGGTCGGAGAAATCAAAACATGGCTGCCTACAGTGTCGAGTCCTTGTCGGACAATGAAACCTTGCAGAACAGCAGACGGAAGGGTCTTTTTGGGTCTGTTGCTCTCGTCAGCCCTACACGGCTCCCGGAAGTTGGCCGTCACTGCAGCAGCGTCGGGGGGCCGCGGGGACCGTGACGCATGGTTTCCGAGAATCCGCTCAGAAAGAAGAAAATTGCAGCCTGGTTAGCTCAGTTAGTAGCCAGGAACGGGCGCAGTCACCCCAGAAGCTTAAATTTGATTAGTATTGTGGTGGTGGGTGTTGAGTTATGTTGGTTGTGTTGTGTGTGCCGATGGCTGAGTCAACAAACAGCCAAGCTTTCTAGTCTCGGGGAGGATCGCTGGATCGTTTGGTCTTTTTGCTTCCTTTTCCCTTTCCCTCTCTTTCATTACTTCATCCCAACTTCGGAACATCGGAAGCAATCCGAGCTCAATGATGCCAATGACTAACAGCAACTCTCCATCATGCAACAAAATCTGCAGGCATCATTTAGCTGCATGAATACCAATCGCAACAGCAATACCCGAACAAGCTTTAGTCCAATCCTGCAGCAACAACGACGATGACGCCCACGCCGCTTTCCGCTGCGATCAGCTCCTCCGTTCGTCAGCCCCACCGCCTTCTCCGACCGGCCGTCATCCTTACCCGCGCCAGCAGCAGCAGCAGCAGCGCCAGCTTAAATCTCCACCATGCCACCCCCTCGGATGCCTCCCAGCTGACCGACGTATTCCTCAATTCCTTCTCCGATGCCTTCAACCGGCGCTTATTCCCCCTAACCGACGATGTGCGCACTTGGTGGTTCGAGACATTCACCCGCGACCTGGAGGAGACCGGGAAACCCGCATCCGGCAGCACCATCCTCAAAATCGTGGACGAGAGCCAGCAGGCTCCGGTGATTGCAGCCTTTGCCAAGTGGAAGCTGTACGCCGGCGAGCAGCAGCAACCCCCGCCACCCCAGCTCGACGAGCAGGGTCTCGCGCAGAAATGGCCCCCAAGCGCCGACCAGAAATTGTGTGAGGAATTTTTCGGGAAGATGGACCAGGAGAAGTGGGCGGTCATGGGGGCCAAGCAGTATTACTGTGAGTTCTCCTCTCCTCCTGGCTGGCGGGCCCACTCACTGAGCACGCACTCACAGTCCATAATCAAAATAGATCTCGACATGCTCGCAACCCACCCCAACTACAATGGACGAGGACTGGGGTCGCAGCTCTTGCGATGGGGGCTACACCGGGCGGATGAAGCTGGGGTGGATACATTCTTGGCCTCGACCCCCCAGGGCCGACGGTTGTATGAGAAGTATGGATTTCAAGTGGTGAAGGAGTACGAGGTGGTGGAGGGACATGTTCAGGCGTCGATGGTGCGGCCAGTGCGGGAATGAGCTGGCAATTTCGGTGGTTAGTCAGTGAGTTAACGTAACTAGTACAATGGTGTGCGTATGTGTGAGAATATGTAAGATAGATAGAAGGACTACTGCTTACTAGTTGACTTGGACCTGCAAGAAAAAAGGAGAGAAAAGCCGAAAATAGGCACGGATCATCGGCTCAGCCCTACAGGGCGAGGGCCCCACTCTCCGTCTTCCTCTCTCCCAATCCGGTCGTTCTTCCCTGTTCTCTCCACGTTTCCTGCTCTTCCCACTTCTCTTCTCTCTCTCCCCCTTCTTCCCCTTCCTCTCTCTTTCTCCCTCTTTCTCCTCTCTCCTCCTACCTCACCTTCTCTCAACCTGTGTGTGCCCGTCTCGTGTCATCTCTCTATCTATGTGGCACACACACGATGGCCCTCCCCGAACCTGGCCTTCCAACCCCCAAACTCCTCCGTGAATCCACCGACCTCACCTTTTCCTCCACCTTCACCAGCTCCAGCGCCCGCTCGTTCTCCTACACCCCCAACGCCGTCACCTTCACCCGCACCCGCCCCCGTCTTCCTGCCAACAAACACAAATACGAATACCGCATCCTCCACCAGCCTCTGTTCCGCAATTCTCTCCTCGCGGGCGTCGGATACCTCGAACTAGCCAATGCGGCCGACTTTGCCGCCAATGTCTGGAACGAGATCCCCGTGCCCCTGCACGCCAAGATCCTGATGGCGATTGGCGGGCCCTGCGCGCTGTGCATGACCCTGGTCGCCGCCCGGGATCTGTACCTCAGTGCGGCCAATGTGCGCGTGTTGCGGCAAGAGAGAGCCTTTCTCGCCGCGAGCATCGCCGCCCGGGCATCCGCAGACCACACCCAGGACCCCGCGCACCGACCGACCCCATCCCGCGAGCGATCCCCCATCGACACGCTCAATGCATACAAGCACGGCGTCAATACCCGCGAAGTCCTCACCGAAGTCATCGATCGCATCCTGATGGATCTGCTCATGGGCCTGGGGGCCCTGCTCGTGGGAATCGGCACCCTGCTCGCGATCGGGGGCGCCGACCGGCCCATCTACCGCGCCAGTAATCTGTTGTCCGGGTACGTGGGCAACGGGCTGGCGGCTGGCTTCGGCCTCGTCAATGCGATCTGGTCCGCATATCTGGTGTGGCGGTTCCAGCGGTGCTGGACGGCGTGCGCGGCCGCGGCGGAGCCCGGTGCGACGACGGACGAGAATCAACCTCGCCGGCTGCACCCCGAGCTGCCGGCCTCGCTGAAGACCACGCTCCGTGCTCGCATGCGGGCCCTGCAGTTCCATGCCGCGGTCAACGGCGTCAACGGCGTGGTGGCCGGCGCGGCGAGCATGGTCACGGCGACCATGTGGTACGGGTACGTGGTCCTGGTGCCGTGCATCGTGAGTCTGATCCTCCTGAATGTGTTCTGGCGAGCGAGACTGGGCTACGACCGATCATTGGGGACCTTCTCCACCGGGCTCGACTCGGAGCTGTGCACCACGGCCACTGCCACTGCCACGGCTGCACATACCGTCCGCACCACCATCCCAGAAGACGAGTCCTCCACAGATCACCCGGAGGGTCAATCTCACCCCTCATTTCCAACTGCACCCTCACCGTCCCCCTCTCCCGACGCACTCGCCCAGCACAAGGAAGATGCGGATCCCGACCGGCCCAACGAAGACGCCCTCTCCATCCTCCTCACCGAGCTCGCCTACGTCAGCGCAACGCATCGTGCCCTGCTCCAGACCACCGCCCGTCCGAATCCCGGCGCCGACGACAGCAGCCCCGGAGAAACCACGATCCTCCGAACGCTCCAGCTCCCGGGGATCACCACCCTCACCGCCACCACCCTCCTCGCCTTCATCACCCACCACAACCTCTGGGAGAGTTTCTGCGTCTGGCTCGTCGACAGCCAGAGCCACGGCCCGTCCGTTTCCGAAAGGGCGTGGGATCGTCTCCGCTGCCGCAGACGTCCCGCACCCACGACCACAACGACCGAGGAAGAACTAGACACCATCCTCGGGCTGCGGACAGATACCGGCCCCAATGCCGTCGCCCCTCGATCCACGTCCACGGGCGCCTCAGGAGGAGGAGGAGGAGGAGGAGGAGGAGGAGCAGCGGAGAAACCGGCTCCCGCAGTCGCAGCGGAAGTGACCCTCCACCCGGATGACCTCCTCACCCGCTGCACGGATCAGACCCTCCTCGTCCGCAAGATGAAGGCCTTCCTCGTCGGGAACGTGACCCGGTGCTTCGCCTACCGCGAGCGGTATCTGCTGGAGATGGTGGGCTACGCCATCTGGAAGGAGTCTCTCGCCCCTTCTGCGGCGGGTGATTGAGAAAGGCTCCCCCCCCAAAAGAAGTCGGGACGGTCATTCGAGATGCCCGGATCCTCTCTCTCGACTATTGTGCAGGACACATCACGACAACACCATCAATGCTGAGCATCATGGCCCTTGTTTCATCAAAGCTTGCCTCGATATAGAGACTTTAGAAGTCAAAAGAGATCATAGATCATAGATACCTTGTCTAATAACACTTCCTTTTTCATTCCCTTTCCTCTAAGTCTCATTGACATTGACATGGACATGGACATGGACATGGACATTCACATTCACCTGTACATTCTACACGACAACATACCGTAGACTTCATAGACTTCATACTCTAACCGACCAAGACTCTCCAGCCCGCAACCTCCTTCCGCTGACAGGGATGTAGGTGTCGTCGGAGTAGAAGACCCGACCCGCAATGCTTTTCGTTCTTACCTACTCAATATATACAGGCGCCTTGACCAGCACATTCTGCGGGCCCCGCCCCCGCACCTCCGCCAGCACGAACGAGGAGAACCGGATCCGCGCCAGTCGCTCGCGGTCCTCGGGTGCCGCGCTGCCCGCCGACGGCGCAGACGCAGAAGCAGAAGCAGTCGTGCCCGGGATGGTCACGTTGGAGACGGACCCGGGACCCGTCGGGAGATTCACACCGGGGGGTGCTGGTCCGGTGGCCGGGCCCGGGCCGGCCGCCCCACCAGCATTACCGGGGGCAGCAGCAGCAGCAGCAGCACCCCCGGCAGCCGGACCCGTCCGTCGACCCATCAGCGAGCTGAACATCGACCGTTTGCGGGATTCTCGCTCGCCGCTTGCGCCACCGCTGCCACCACCGCCCCCACTACTCCCGCCTCGTGGGGCAGATGGAGCGGCGGAGAGGTCGGTCGGGCCGGTCGGGGGAGCTAGGGCTGCACCAGAAGCACCAGCACCAGCTGGGGCGATGCCTGCTGCGCCTAATACGCCGGCGTTGTCCATGTCGATGTCATCGGGGACGGTCGTTGCTCCTTCCGATGCTGCTGCTACCGCGGCACGATCGATCTCCAACGAGGTGCCCGTTGATCGCTGCTGCTGCGGCGGTAAAGGTGGGATGCCCGATTCCACGCGCATGGTGCCTTCATTGAGGGCAGTTCCAGGGAGGATGTATTCGACGACGATGTCGCGTGACTCGAGGGGGATTTTCTCGGCGATGCCGATCGCGTTTTCGACGATCATGCGGGCGCCGGTGTCCAAGCCGGGGGGAGCGGTGGGCGTGGTCGAGCCGGTCGGGCCCGTCTCGAGGCGCATGTAGGCCGTCAGGGTCGCGACTAAACTCCCGACGAGGCGGTCGATGAGCTGCGCCCGGAAGTCGGCGGCCTGGGCGCCGCCGGCCTGCAGCTCGGGGAGGCCGTCGAGGGTGGTGCGGCGCCAGTTGCTGATGCGCGCGACGGCGTTCTCGCGGTCCTCGTCCGTCGTCGCGGTCGCCTGGACCTGCTGGCGGCGGAGAGTCATCTCGATGTCCTTGAGGGCCCGCGAAAGGGCCGGCTCGAGGCCCGGGTGGAAGTAGCGCTCGAAGACCTCCTCGACCAGCCACCGGCTCATCACGGCGCGGCCGATCGCCGTCATCTCTTTTGTGCCGGTGGTGTGCGCGTCGTCGCTGACGTAGCCGGTCAGCCACGGGGGCAGGCGCGCCCAGTCCTTGCGGATGGAGAACGCCAGGTCCTTGATCGCCCCGTCCAGCCGGGAGAAGCGGCTGGCGTACTCGTTGTCGTCCAGCACGGTGCGCGAGACCGCCATGCGTTGGTGCGCCACCGTGTTCTGCAGGTGCTGCACTTGGGCTTCCTTTTCAAAGTAGTACCGTTTGACTTTGGAGTATTTGGCCTCTGTTGGAACGGCATGTTAGATCATGGAACGGTGGGAGGGAGAATGATGAAAAGCGTACGCAGTTCGTCATGTTTCTGCACTAAAGCGCGCACGTCAATGTCGCTTGGCTCATCGCGAGCTTCTCGCCGCACGTCGCGGGTCTCCCGCACACTTGGAGTGCTGCGTCCTGCGTCGGCACTGGGTTGGGCGGTGTTCGTCCGATATCCGGTATCTGACTGGTTGTTCGACGCGTGCAAGGTGTGGCTGGCGCCAGAGGCAGGTTGGTTGCTGTTGCTGCTGGCCTGCAGCACGCCTGAAGGACGATCCGTCATACCGCCGGGGGAGTCGGGCTGTGTGGGGGGCAGTTGTTGACGCAACGGAGACGGGGGTCCGACAGACTGTCTGGACGGCGGGCGAGCTCCCACCGTTGGGTCTAGTTGAGGCTGCGTCGGGGCCAATTCGCCGTGGTGTATACGGGGTGGATCAATAGGAGACGATCGGGCGAGGTGGTCGAGCAGGCCCGAATCGGTATTGGATCGTTGGATGGTAGAGTGCGGGGAGCGGGGCGGTCGGGGTTCCAGTGTCGGCACGGTGTTCTGCGGCATGTGGAACGAGGCGGGAGGAGGGCCTGCTCGTAACGAAGGATGTGGACGAGGCTGGGTTTGGGCCTGCGGCTGCGGCTGCGGCTGCGGCTGGCGCTGTGGTGGTGGTTGTGAATCCCAGCGAGTGACGTGAACTCCCGATCGTAGCTGAGGCGGTAGATGTTCCTGGGATGGGGGTCGTGACGATAGATCTTGTGGCAGCGGCTGCGGGGGCTGCTCCAACCGTGGTTGAACCGGAAGTTGTCCTACCTGCGATTGTGGCTGCGGCCACGATTGCAGTTGCGGCTGCGACTGGGCGTGCGGGTGTATATGTTCTTGCGACGACGGTGGGGAATAGGCGCCGTCTAGATCATGCTCAGGTGTCCAGGCTGTAGCGGGACGGCAGTCGGAGCTGGTGTCGATAGACAACGGTCGCTGATGCTTATTCCGGCGACCGGCGGCGGAGAACTTCTTGACCGACCGATTCCGCTGCACTGAGTCGCTTGTGGTGGCAGAAGAATGCAAGGAGAAGAGGCTGCGGCGAGACTTGCGTGGTTCCTGAAGTTCCTGCTCGTGAGACTGGTCGGGGAGGGGCCACGACTGAGGTCTGTCCGTCAGCAAAATAATGTGTGGTGTGTAGATAGAGAGGTAAAGCAGAGGGAGACCCGATAAGGGTGGGTGGTGGAGTAGTAGTAGTAGTAGTGTTCGTTCATACCGGATGGGTGTTCTCGCGGGGGCTGCGGTGACTCTTGCTGCGTCGGAGAGGGGCAGCAGCAGTAGCAGAATAGGGAGGAGGTTTTGGGGAAGATGAGTGGGACTGAGACTGAAAATGAGGATGCGAGTAGGCGTGGGAATGATGAGGCTGAGGCTGAGGCTGAGGCTGAGGCAAAGAAGGATCGCGGGCGGTGGAGGAGGAAGCAGAGGAAGACGAGGACAAGCGACGGGGCCGATCGTCGGGGTGTTGCTGGTGGTGGTGGTGGTGCTGCTGGTGCTCGACGCGAGGGGGAAGATGCTCAACCGATCGGAATGCAGACGCGACAGCGGCAGGCAATTTGGCTTTGCGGCGAAAGAGGGGCATGGAGATGGAAAGGGAGAGAGAAATGGAGGAGAGACAAAAGGTACAAAAGGTAGCAGGATGAATGAAGAAGCAGAAGATGCTAAGTAAGTAAGTTGGTATGAAAGAGAAGAGTGAGAAGCAAAGAGGGGGAGGAAAAGCGGCAGCAGAAGCTCATCAACTGGCAAGCAACAGCAACAGCAACAGCAGCAACAGCAACAACAGCAGCAACAGCAATCTCGGTACAACCAACTAATTCTTCCTCATTGGCGCCTGTGACACGAGATGGGGCGCAAAGAAAGACTCTCAATTGGCAAGCCAAGTCAAGGATCTGTGTTCAGTGACTGCGAAATCCCGAATTAAATACCCAGCCTCGGCTCTGCTGCTGCTTACGCTTGTCTCTCAACACTGCCTCGCCCCCAGGTTTAGTGGCTGATACGGCTGATACTAAGAGCCCCATGTATGTATGTATGTATGTATGTATGTATGTATGTATGTATAGTCACTTATAAGTTACCTACTGTGTCAGCCCCAAAGGATGAATTGTCTTCAGATGCCAGTTCCATTATTCAAACAATTATCAACCCAGTATTTACATTGCATGCGATGTGCAGCATCTAGCACACACCGTGCGTCTTACCCGTCTTGCCCTGCAACGAGTGGGTTTCGTTCTTGTAGTGGTGGTGGGTGTGCTTGGCCTTGTGCGAGTGGGTGGCATGTTGGCGCACGTGTCTAGAATCTCATTAGCTTACAGCCAGCTTTGCAGGGCTCAACCAGTCCACTTACTTAGTGTAGCGCTCCAGCATGGTCTTGTCCATCTCGCTCAAGGTGCTCATAGCCAGCTTGATGTCCGCCAGCAGCGCGTCACAGCGGTTCATGCTGAAATCCTCGCGCACCACCACCCGCATCAGCTTCAAGGCGTTGCTGTTGGGGGCCATGGTATAGGCCGGGACAATCCAGCCACGCTCACGCAACTGGTGCGCCACCGCAAACTCGTCGAACACCTCGTCGCGGTCCGGCCGCAGACGGAAAGCCACCAGCGGCAGGCCCTTGCCGCCGCGCTGGCTCATGATGATAAAGCCCATCTTCTCCAACTCGCTGGCCAGGTAGTCGGCAATCTTGGTGATGTTCACCATGATCGACCGGTAGCCCCGCTTACCCAGTCGGATCATCTGGTAGTACTGTCCGATCACCTGCGACGCTCCCTTGGAGAAGTTGAGCGTGAAGCTGGCCTGCTCCGCACCAAGGTAGTTGATGTTGAAGATCAGCTCCTTAGGCAGGTACTCGGGCGAGCGCCAGACCACCCATCCAACACCAGGGTACACCAAGCCGTACTTGTGGCCGGACACGTTGATCGACACGACCTTCTCCAGGCGGAAATCCCACTTGAGGGTGGGGTGGATGAAGGGCGCCACGAAACCACCGCTGGCCGCGTCCACGTGGATGGGGCAGTCAATGCCACGCTCCACCAGCAGGTCGTTGATGGCCTTCACATCTTCGTACTCGCCGGTGTAGGTAGTGCCCAGAATGGCACAGATACCAATGGTGTTCTCGTCCACCAAGTCAACCGCCTCCTTCGGGTCAATCACATAGCGATCCTCCGTGCAGTAGACGTACCGTTCCTCCACATCGAAGTAGCGAGCAGCCTTCTCCCAGCAGACCTGGACGGCGCTGTTCATGACAATGTTGGGGCGCGAGTAATCCTTGCCCTCGGCCTTGCGCTTGTTCTGCCACCGGCGCTTCATGGCCAGGGTACCCAGCATGATAGCCTCGGAAGAACCAATGGTCGAGGTACCCATCGGGTGTTCATCATCACTGTCAGTGGGGGCATTGAACAAACGGGCAATCATGTTCACACAGCGGTTCTGGATCTCTGCGGACTGAGGGTATTCTTCGTAATCAATGAAGTTCTTGCTGAAGGATTCGGCCATGAGCTTTTCGGCTTCGTCTTCCTATTATGATTGTCAGTCACGTCCCAGAGAGTCAGGTCAAGACGAAATTACCATGTAGGTGGTCACAAAACTCGCCAAGCTGTCAGGGGAGAAGGAGTCATTAGCCATCCATCAACTCACAAACGAAGCACTAGAGACCACTCACTTGAGCATGGGGTTCCCATCCAAGCTCAGCTCATCCTTGATCATGCGGTAGGCGACCTCCCTGGGCATCTCGCGCTCCGGCATCTCATGCTGGGGCAGCTGCTCCGTCGCGAAGCGAGAACCATAGACACTGGTAGAGAAGTCATCCTCCTCAGCGCTATCGAGCTTGATCGAGTTGACCCGCTTGATGGACTGCTCGATATCGCTATCGCGCTTGATTTGGGCGAGATGAACCATGATGACGTAGTGGGATGCAGGAGATGAAGGATACAGAGAGGGATGTAGGAGGAAAAGAAAAAAAAAAGGAGGACAGCTCAGGCAGCAGCAGACCAGGGACTTTAAATAGCGCACACCAGAAATCAGTCAATGAAGAGAAGGGAATGGGTTGACGCGCCGCCAGGAGGTCCTACCCTGCTCGTTTCGTCGGAGAGGGGAAGGGAAGTGGGCGGCATCAGCCCGTCAGCTCAAGCCTCAGACAACACGAGTGGAGAGCAAAGACCACAAGTGGCTGTTGGTCTCAGCCCCAGGAGGGCAAAAACAGCCAGTCAGGGACGACAACCTCTGGCCATCGTCCATCATTCACTGATCGCAAGTTTTCGAGGAGTCCCCTAGATGGTCGCAATTCCAGGCGATCCCGGGACGGCAGCACACCTCGGCAGACTAATCACTCGTACTGGTGGTACTGAGTACGTAGAGAGGGGCTGCCCCTCTTCGTGTTTTCCCCCTCATCTCTCCCTCTCGATTGGCAATTGAGCGAATAATGGATCAGGACGAGGTACAATCCAGCGCTAAAAGCTTGAGGAAAGCTTGACCTGGATCGGGTGGAAGGGGAAAACGAGTGGATATGGTCTCAGCCACGATGTTGGGAAGAAAGATTGGTGGTTGTCTCGTGGGGCGGGTGGAGAGGCATAACCAGCGGTGATATCATCTTTTGCTCCAGCTTCGTTGACTTGTCCTTATGTCAGGTCGATGTCATTTGGTCCGAGATAAGCATCCCTGTGGTCAAAATCAAGATCAAGCGATTGACAAGTACCCCTATATGGTATATGTCCGAGTATGTCGTGTATTCACTTGCAGGAAGATTGATTCATCTTCAATGCTCTAGTGGTGCTGGTGTGCTTGTCGCCGACGGGGAACTTCGGTACCAGGTCTCCATCAGGGGGCCCCATCCAGAAGGGCAAAGGAATAAATAGAATCTCTCTCGCAACGGGTGATGGACACCGCTAGCCTGCTAGTTCGCAACAAAGAGGGGCCCTGGCAATTGTAGAGCAATAGTATCGATGATAGTGAAGAAATAGTCGAGCGTTGATACTCCGTAGGATAGACTAAAAGAAAGTAACGACGGGGGAAAGGAATGGCGGTGAAATCATCTCCGTCTCCTCGCCCTCTCTGCCTTTCCTTTCCTTTCCTGTCCTCTCTCTTTCTCCCCACCCTAAACTAATATTCCCCATGCTGACCAGACTTGAATCTCTCACAAGAGGACAGATTGCTATTGTCTGGTACTCGACTTGGAGCAGTCTAATGAGACTCACAAGCACTCCTCTCCTCTACGCATTCCCAATCCAAGTGAACATTACACGTATACAATAAATATCTCATTCTCTTCACCCCCAGCCCCATTACCATTATCAAAAAGTACCGTATCGATCGTGCCATTCTCAACTCCGATCCCAAGGGGACAGGGAGACATGGAATCCATCAAGAGAGACATCACAAGAAGTAAACAAATGCAGCCCAGTGCATTACAGTCATCCATGGCGTTGACTCCCAACAGTTCCTGCCGCCCAAGTCATATTCGAGTACAAGCGCGGTCCGACCACCCACTCTGGGTATCAGACGGCATTTTCCCAGTTCCCTTTCGTTTCTTCTTTTCTATATCGTCATTTGGGCCTTGTTGATTTTTGAGTTTTTTCGATTGTGTTCCAGATTGATTAAGTACTGTCCGTCCGTCCATGTTTGGGTATCAGAGTATAAAAAGGGAGAGGGGGTCGGAAACCATTTCCGACCGCCCCAACTGCCATTTGGCATTTGGGTCATACATCGCTCACAGGGTCTAGTTCTTGTCGCCCTTGACCTTGCGCTTGAGCCATGACCAGAGACCAGTCTTGCGTTTTTCGGCATTGCCCTTTGCAGCCTCGGACTTGGCAGACTCTTGAGCCCGGTTGGCGGCCAGCTTGGCCGTATCCTTGCCCTGGTCGGCCGCCGATTTGCTCTCGGGCCCTTGAGCGCCCGTGGTTCCCTCGGTGGTTCCCTCGGTGGCTCCCGCAGCTTGCGTGTCTTGCACAGCTGGGGTCTCCTGGGGCTCGGACTTGATCTCTGATGAAGGAACCTCGTCGGTCTTCTGCGCATCCTTGGTAGCGGAAGCCGGCTGAGATTCGGTGGTCTGGGGCTGAGGTTCCTCTACCTTCGATGCAGCAGCACTCTCTTCCGGAGCGTTAGCCTTGGCAGCAGCTGGGACCTCAGCATTAGCTGTGTCCGCTTTCTCTTCCGCAGCCTGCAGAGGCTCCTGGGCCTCGGTGGCTGGAGCAGACTCGGCTGCGGACTTTACAGCCGCATCAGTGGCTTTCGTATCCGCGTCCGTAATGCTGGAAGGGACAACAATAGCCGGCTCGGCAGCTGCTGCGGTAGTCAAGGGCTCAGTCGGAGCTGTCTCCTCCTTCGACGTCTCCCCAGCAGCCTCATCCAGAGTCTCGGGCTTGACATCAGTCTGGGCGACATCAGTAGGGGCGACATCAGCAGGGGCGTCGAACTTCTCGGTAGCAGGGGCTTCGCTAGCGCCAGTAACTTCGGGCTGGGCTGCGGCATCAGTGACAGGGGCTGCGGAGACAGGAGCAACAGTCTCAGAGGCGGCATTGTCAACCACGGCGTCCGCGGTTGCGGGTTTGGCGGCGTCGGGGATAGTAGCGGCAGCCTCGACAGGAGCGGCCGTGTCCTTGCTCAGCTCTGGGGCCTCCAACTGATCCATGTTGTCTGAGGGGTCAGTGCCCAGACCCGGTACCATTTGGGGCTGCACAATGGTCTCGCCAACAGGAAGGGCAGCCGCGCCAACGGAATCCTGGCCGACGGGCTCAACAGCCTTAGCGGAGGTGGTAGCATCCAAGTCATCCTCGACCTTGGGCATCTTGGGCGGCTTGTGGTCTTCCTCCTTGTGGAACAGACTACTCTCATAGGGTCTCTTCGCTTGATGGTCATGGCTCTCCGGTTCCACAGCAGTATCTTTGGGGCGCTCGGGCAAGGTAGTAGTGGCTGCGACAGCGAGGGAGATACAAGTCAGCGATCAGTCCGCAAAGAGAAAAGAAATATACAGGCAACAAGCAGCAATCAATGGCTTACTCAATCCGGCCACCGTAACAGGCTCCTCCTCTGTGACAACATCGGTGGCAGGCTCGTCGACCTTAGGAAGAGAGGCGTCGTCCGCGGTGGATGCCTCCGGAGCGAGGTCAGCAGGCGGGGCAGTGGTGATGCCTTGAGCGACAGTGTCGGGAAGGGCGGTGGTAGCATCGGCCGTCACAGCTGCGCCAGCATCGGTGACCACGGTTTCGGGCTCAGCATCGCTCTTTGTGACGGTCTCCTCGACCTCCTGCTCGGGTACACTGAGAACAAGAAAATTATCGCGTTAGCGCGGCGCGCAAAAGAGAATTTGTGCGGTTGACAGGCTGCATCATCACTTACACCGCGGCCGGAGTGTCGGCAACCTTCTTCGCGGCGGCAGCGCCGCCCTTGGACTTGCTCTTGTTCTTGCTCTTTCCTCCTTTCTTCGCCATTGTGCGCAAATCAAACCTGTGGGTGGTGGTCCGTGGGCAAGCGGTCAGAGACTGGCTCTTCAGAGGGAGATGGACAATGCTTGTTACTAGGTAGGGAGCAGCAGTTGAGAACGAACTCACGATTTTTGTTCGGGGAGGGTGAGGATAGGATTGTAGGTGGATGACACAGGATCTGAAAGGTCGTGCTGTCCACGATGGGGGAGATTAAGAAGAAGTCGCGCAGACTGGCAAAGTGGAAGAAGTTAGGGGCGGGCAGCAGGTATGTTGGTCCTTTCCGAATGTCTAATCAAATCGGGGAACGTTAATCCGTGGGGGAGTTGTGGCCCCGGGAAGTGCAGGGCAGCAGGGCAGCAGGGCAGGGCAGGGCAGGGCTATAGTAGTTCAAGGTTAGTATTCTCAACAATCATTAACTGTAACCAGTAACGACTTAGAATCGAGAAGCTCAGACCAGGCCGGCGCCTCAATGAATGGTGCAATCTGGTGTAGACAGAGGTGTGTGCATCAACAAATCTAGAGGGAAGGGAGAAGGGAGGAGGAGGAGGGGAGAGGAGGGAGGGAGGGTGTCGCGTCGCAGGGGAGGAGGGTAAAGACAATAAAATTACTCCGTTGGTTAACCTGACCTGTACACCATGCGACAGGAAGGAATTTGCGGATCCAAATCTTAAGCTGGTTACAATTGCGACGTCTACGAGAGCAATTGGCCTAGATGAGTAGCTTCGCTGAGCTGAGCTGTAACGAGAGGCATGATTCAAGAAGCTATAGGGAAATCTGCTTCTGCTCTCAGCCATGATTAGAATTCATGCGATCGACCAGGAGCTGCAGTGAAGCAAAGCTGGGGGATCTATTGTTGTTTCCGCATTGGGAGTGAAGAGAGAAACAACGGGAGGGTCTGGTTGCAGGTTTGACCCCTCGAGCTCTCTCATTGTTAGAGAATGCTAGCGCAAGATTCAATTCAGTTCTTCAAAAGCGCAGCCAGCGACTGATAGATTCCATGATTGAGGCGCAAAACCCCCGTTCTTCCCCCCCTGATTCCGGCGACTTTAATCATGGATCCGTACCTGCAGTAAGAAGAGAGGCCAGGCTGCCAACCGTCTTCAGCCGATCGCCCGGAACAGCCGTTGTTCCGGTTGCTCTGTCCCAACCAGGCAAGGGATCACGACACTATAGCAGGGAACAGAAGCTAAGGTATGCCAAGCACTGCTGCAAGTGCAATACATGTACACTACTGTACCAAAGCATCAACAAGCAACAGCAAGCATCAGCAAGCATCGGTACTGTATAGTAGAGTGAGGTTGAAATCTGGGGAAGGGAAAGCACCGGGAATAACCGGAAGAGAAAGCTCCTCAACCTCGTTCATACTCATGTCTACGAGGAGATATACGTGTCATAGACCGTAGGGCCAAGAGCAGGGCGAGACGATCTCTCTCGGCCTACGCTGCCCTTCACCAGTCCGCGCGGGATCGATTACATCATGCGAGGTGTAGCCGGGTTCAGAGTACCAATTTGTCCCCGGCATGTCGCCGGTTTCAGGATCTGCTCGATGGACTGGGGCTAGAGATAACGGGGGAGTGTCTGAGCTGGGAGAACAATGGGAATACCAAACGTGTCGCAGTCAGTGCCATGTTCGACGGATTGATGCGCACCACGAGGATAGCCACATACCGCTCCAGCACATTCAGCCAGCAACCTGACGGATGAGGGTAGGATCAGCCCGCAAACAGTTTCAGGCTGTTCTCGGGAGTCCCTGGTTCATGCCATGCTATCGTCAGTGGGAAAGTGCATCTGATCTCGTTCAATGCCATGTCACTGAACCCTATGTATTCGTACCCGAGAGGAATGATGCTGGAAAGAAAATGCGGCTTCTAGAAGGCTGAAAGGTCTACTCCGTACCCCGTTACCCCATGGGCGGTTGGTGATGATGACATCATCGGAACATTGCCCGGCCAGTCAGCCTCTTTTCCTGCCCAACCATACGCGGGACAGCGCCCTTACATGGAACAACTTGCTGCTGAGTTGGTATCTAGAAAAAGAAAATCTGTTTCTTGGCGGGGTCAACACAGACAGAGAGACCCTGATGAACTACGTTGAGGATCAAAAACACAAAAAGATTGACCGACGCAGGGCTCGAACCTGCAATCTCTTGATTCGTAGTCAAGCGCCTTACCATTGGGCCAGCCGGCCTGGCTGTTGTTTTGGAGCCTCAAAGCTTGCAATCCAAGCCTATACTGAAGAACAATCGGAAGTACCGTGCCGAGTGGAGGCAACTCCTCGGGACATCCAGCGGGGCAGTCGGCGCTCTCGGCCATCCCAGTCCGTTGATTCGCGCATTATCTCTCGTCACCGCAACTGAATCCGGTTAGGCCCTCTCTATGTGCGATTCCCATTACATATTGTTATCGCTTTCAAAACCTATGATAGAGTCTCTCACGGAAGGAACGGCGAGGAGGTTTGGTACGGGTTATCTATCTCAGTGCCACCGTCCGACTCCTTCCGGCAACTGACGTTTCGTCTGAATCCGTCGTCTGCCCGCTTCAGAAAATCCGTCCCAACCGCCACGCACCCAACAAAGGAAACGGTCGATGGAGAATGATGATGATGATGTCGGTTACCACCTGTTATACCCCCAGACAACAGTCGGCCGCTCAGAGCCTGCCAAATTCACCAGGATCCCTGGCAGGGATGAGATAGGTGGTGGTGGTGGCACGTCGATCGGAACGTCTTGGCCATCCTTCTGGAAAGGTTCGGTGCAGCACCGGCCACGACAGAGACACAAACCTTGCGTCTGTTTCTCCCTCCGCCTCGCTGTCCTGGCCCAGCCTAGCCTAGGCCATATGGACTTATGAGGTGGAGGGTGGAGGACCAGAACGAGAACGAGAACGAGGAGGAGAAGGATGGGGTAGGATTGTTTGCCATTTTGCCACATTTACTTCCATGCCAGGGATACAGCTTGGTTCACTTTCGGCCTGTCCGGTGGGTGCGGTTCACACTGTACTGTACGTAGAGTGTCACTGTCACTGTCACCCACCCGGAGTTCACCAGAATGGGCCACCTGTAGGTGCATGCTTTGCCCGTCAATGGTATGGGAGAGAGAGCTCGTGCCCCGACTGGGGTCTATCAAAGGACCACCCAGCACCGGAATTGATTCGGGATCGTTCCAGGTCGGCGTAGAACCAGTAGTAAAGGCAACGCTACCATGGTCGTTGTTGCCGGACCGTCGTACCTCGAGACTTGCGATATCCAAGCGAATGCAACCCCGACCGTCAGTCAAACTCACTCTGACTCGCGGTGATTGGGGGAAGATGGGTAGTTAGTCAGCCCTGAGGGGGAAACTGGAAGGATGTGAGAAAAACCGGACTTCGGCACCGTGACGCCCATGCTGCAATCCCCGGAATGATTCAACCCGTTCAATGCAGCAGCAGGAGCAGAAAAGTAATCCTGGTCAGATGAACTCTTGGAGATCCAGAGGGGCGATGCATGATGAAATAATGGAGTCTCGGCGGAGAAAGAATAAATACTGATACGACATATGTATTATTATGGGAGTAGATCCATCCAGAAGCCCTTTATCCCATCCATCTACAGAGTAGCATAGTGATTAGTGACATATCACTCACGGCATTGCTGTACTGTACTAGAAGCAGCAGCACCACCACCTATCAACCCATCTCCTCGGACATACATTGCGCTAGTCGCCGGTGTGTTAATTCACGCATTTCTCACTCAGGTGGATCTCAACTTACCCATCCGCACAATCAGATTTGCCCGGGGCAAGTACTGGTAAACTAATCGCGGCTTACCAGACTGGTCCAAAACCGTGGAGTCAGGGCTGGCCAGTGCTGCAACAGCCAGCACCAGCACCAGCACCAGCACCAGCTTGTTGCAAGTCAAGCGAGGCAAATCGATAGGAGACAACAGTTGAATGAGTGAATTAATTTAGGGGAGTTGTGTGAATTGGTAGGTTCTTCCCCCTCTTTTTTCTTTCTTTCATCTGTTATATTTTGTTGTTCATTTCATGCCCTTGATACCCAAATATTATCAAGAATATCGACCCTTTCACTACCCTTTACTCTCCATGGTGGTGGAATGGGTTCCTGATCTCGCTTCTTCTCTCCAATCTCCAATTCTCCATATCGCTCTTATCCCACTTTCTCTCTCACACCCACTCTAACTGTTATCGCCGTGCGCTTAGCGGAATGGGGCTAAACGGCAGAAGTGACTTAGTGTCTTGAATCGCCTCGTGCCAATCAGCGATACTTATTCGTGGCCAACTAGTAATAATTTCCCCCCTCGAATTGAATCATAGGTATGGAGTCCACCCGATTTCGATTACTCCTCTGAGTTAGTCGTCGATTTGTCTCTCACACTGACTGCTGCTGCTTGCTTAAGATACCCGCATTGCGGTTCACATAGCCTTAACCCTCCCTCCTCCCTCCCTCTCTTGCTACTTCTTGCTCTTACTTCGCCCTCTCTTCCTCTCCTCTCCTCTCCTCTCTTCCTTCTTATTGATTTCCAAACCATCTCCTCTCCTCTCTCCTCTCCTCCCCTCTCCACCCTAGCCATACGATGAGATCGGGCTTTGCTTATCTCTCCAATTGTTGTCTGTGCTTGCACACTCTCCCTCGCGTCCAATCCCCGACTGGGAAAGGCCCGTTACTACTTTGAGGTGCGGAGTTAAACAGAGTCAACGCTTAATCTCCACACCTGCACAACCTCGATATCTTCCCTCCATACCTCGACTACTTACTTCTCCTTCCGGTCACAATGAATTTCCGTGAGAAGGTTCGACGAGTGTTCCGTCGGAGCAGCAGCTCCTCCTCTTCATCCAAATCCAAGGGCAACGGAATCAAGATCGAATATTACAAGCGCCATGAGATTCCTCGCTCCAAATTCAAGGGTCCCTTCGATCGCGAACACCAACGGCGCCTCGCAGCATGGTCTTTCCAAGGGACGCAAGAAGAGCGACGCCGGTCTTTAGATTTGTCGCTGTCCCCTTGTACATCATTGCCGGACTACCTGAGACCTCAATGTTACGAGGAAGAACTGGCCCCGGATCAGATCCCAACGACGGCCCCGGAGGTAGATGTGACGACTGGTATGTGGAACTCTTCACTTTCCTCGCGGTCAACTCCGTCTTCCATTTCTTTTGGCCCCAGCGACTTATAGGATGACCACGATCTGACCATCTTAATAGCTTCGATTTCCGTGGACCATGATGAGTACGCTCAAGGCCGCCAGGGAGACAGCAGCGGCTCGACTTCGTCGACGGCCGTGGATCCAGAGAGCTACAGCGAGTCCCTGATGACTCTCCTTCCGGAACTCGAGCAGGAGGACCCGATCGCCCTACTGAAGGAAACCATCCGGTACACCTCTCCGGTTGTACGGGCCATATCGCCGCCGCCAATGTCGCCCAAGGGCGCCTGCATGCCCTTCGCCCCCGAGGATCTGACACGAGCGTTGAACGCCGTGCAGATCTGCTACTAGAACTTATATTTATCCTAATAACCGCATCGACTTCCGGCAAGATCTTCGCTTCTCTTCGTCACGTGAGCCATTCACCCAATGAGCGCCCGCCATCCCGACGATCCACCCATTTGTTCTTCCACTACAACCTACTACCTCTAGACGGAGCACTGCCTCTATTACCGCCTACGACGTCTTCTACACGCAACCCTTCTATTTTAATCCCAGCCAACTCCTTTCCCGCATAACAACAAGGGCCCTTGAGAGAGCCCGAAATCCGAATCCTCCGGCCACCGCCCGGTCACTTCCATCAGCCAAGACCTCGGGTCCAGAATCCATGCATCGCACGACGTGAGGGGCATGTCGGCTATTGCATTTGACTGGCCCAGCGTCACTGCCGGCTGACATTTGACTTTCCACGCATGAGACGAACGAATGTTGAAAAGCGCCTGGCTTCTTATGCATATTCTATATGCTTTCGTGCATTTGCAATTGAGCGTATACCCTTTGCAGTCAAGTTTCTCTTGCCGACCGGCTTGGTCGTGCTGCTGCTGCTGGCGGTGTTGCATAAATGCTTACCGTACTTCACTCGCTTGGGGGTTTTGCCTACTACTAGCAACCTTCGTGAAGCAGAGGAAGAAAGACCAGCAGCTCAAGCTACATGGCTTTTTTTTTACTCTACCAAATCTACCCAGCAGACCACTAACATTGTCATCAGGTAGTGCAGTAGACCAACGAATGAAGAAATCAAGAATTTTATTCCTTGCTTGTCGTAGCCTGTAGGTAGTAGCAGCCTGCAGACCTCGCCACCATTTCCATGTAGGGAAGCCCTGTCCATGCCTATGCCAATGCCTATGCCTATTCCTACCCAAACCGTACCCATCCATGAGTTACACAAAGATATGAGTTGAATTCGTAATAGAGAGACAATCATACCCTAGATAGTAGTCTCCACCGATAGCAACATTATGCATGACTAGAAAGCGTAGTAAACAATAGAGCTTCCCACTTTGCCCCCCTTTTCTTTCACTTTCACTTTCCCCTTTCCCCGTTCCCCCAGATCCACAACTCCACATGCACATCTTCCCCCCCCATCTTCTTGGCATTCGGCGCATCACGCATCATCTTGACTTCAATCCGTATACGTAGTCCACATAGTCATACCCATACCGGGACACATTTAGCTTAGTTTAGCTCTTAACTTAGCCTAGCCTTTCTAGAACTTAACTACCTTAAGTGTGACCACCTTATGTTCTAAGGTAAGTTAACCTTAGCTTCCAGAACCTAGAATTGATAGCCTCAACCCTACGTAGGTACTGGGTAGGTAGTAGCCTCGCCCTTCCCCTCTTTTTGCCCCACTGACTGCCACCCGCAACCCAAATTCCTGGCCACTTGGGGTTCAGGCTCTTGGGTATGGATGGGTAAGGCGGGCGAAGAGAAGCCAGAAAATCAAGAAGCAAGCACTAAATACCCAGTAGTAAATCCTGGGGTCAACTAAAACGATGGCCAAATGCCAGCCCGGCGGTCGACCTGGCTAGACCGAGACCGCAACTACTAAGTAAGAGTAGTTACCAGGTTATCTGATCGGCATCGGCGGAAGGGAGGGGGGGCGAAAAGGCGGGGGATTCTGGAAGAAGAAATCAGGAAAGAAATAGGCAGGGTTTATCGACTGAACTAACTGCAGTCTAAGCTGTAAGGTTTATGGGAGGCGAAGATTTGGGTTGGGGAGGGATGGGACGGGGGGAGATGAACTACTGCGTGCGTTGCATCTGGGGCTGGGCTTTTTCTTGAGATTGTTGTGTAGATTAAAGGGAAGGGGGTGGCTTTGAAGGTACATACTAGGAGGAATTCGTATATCGGTGGCGATAGGGGTGAGTGGTGTTTTTTTCTTATCGGATTGTGTTTGTTGGTATTTTGCAGGTCGTTGTTTGTGATGGGTTGAATGGGGTTGTTAGTGCACTCTCTGCTGTGTGAGGCGGAGGATATATACTTGGATGGTGGTGGGTGGTTGAAGGGCAGCGAGTACCGAAACGGTCGGTGTCGCATCCCGGGACGGGCTACTTCTATGCAGTGCGACGAGCCTACTGCTGACTCTACATGGCCGATGAATGCTCAGAATAGTTCTCGTACACTTCATATCCGGTGTTTTGCTGGTCATCAGTCATGTCATCTATACAGGCTTTAGGTGAAATGCGGTCCATATACCCCCTCATCCACCATGCTTGGGTTTAGTCCTCGTGGGTGACGGCCATGTCGAGAACCTCCACGCGTCCTCGGCCACGGGTCTCATTGCCAACGAAGTCGTTCAGTCCCTTGAAAGCGCCAGGCTCCGCAAACCCGATGACCTCCCACTCGTCACCGCCCACGACCTCCTGCGCCTCCACCGACTCGATATAGCTGAGGATCTTGTCCTTGACATTGCTGGGACCCTTGGCGGGCGCCGCCTCCGCGTCCGAGCCACCCGCCTCATCCTCGGAGTCCTGCTGACGGGCCGACTTCTTCGACCCCTTCCCACCCTTCTTGTTCCCCTTGGCACCACCCTTGGGGGGCGGCGTCTCCCTCTCCTTATTCGCACCACCCGCACCCCCAGCCACCTTGACGCTCTGCTTCAACAACGACACCGGACAAGTCACCCGCAGGCGCATGCGGGCCCGCATCACCGGGATGGGCTGCCACGCGATCAGCGCCTTCATCGCATCGAGCGCCTGACTCTTCGCCGACTTATTCGCCGCGACCCCCGTCCACAGGGGTTTCCGGGGGGCGGCGCCGCCGCCGCGGTTCTCGTCGCCGTCGCTGTTCGTCTCGCTGGGCGCCGGGCCCTGGGTCTGCTGCTGTCCGCTCGCCGAGCTCAACTGATCCAATGCCTTGGAGATCATGCCGGGCGTGTAGACGCGCTTCGTCGTGGGGTCCACCAGTCGGCCCGACACGATATCCAAAATCTCCTTCTCGACGCGCTCGATGATCTCCTTCCGCTCGCGCTCGCCGACCTGCACCTCGCCCTTGCGCAGGATCTCTTGCCGGATCTCGTCGGCGGGCGTGTCGGCGCCGAACGCCTTGGCCAGCTCGGCCGACGGCGCCGTCTGGGCTTTCGACACCGACAGGAAGATGGTGGGCACTTGCAGGACGTTGTCGAGGTCTTTCTCGGCGCCGGAGCGGTATTCCAGGAGTTTGTTCTTGTAGCAGGCGAGTTCGAAGCGCTTTTTGCCTGGAGAAGGTGGGGTGTTAGCGAGGTGGTCAAGGGGAGTTTGGGTAAAATTTTCCTCATATTTGAGATCGCCGGTCCGAAAGATAGTCCCAGCTGGATTCCCAGACGCTTGCGCTGAGGTATATGGTAGATGTAGTGGAAGAGTTGGTCCGCTTACCCTTCTTTAATCGGACGACTGATACATTAGTGAATTTGATCTGATTTGAGGGTTGGTTGATCGGCATCTTGGAAGAGGCCTCCTTCACGGAGAAGACAAAGGCGTTCCGCTGGTATAAGCAAGGAATAAACCACAGAAGATGGGTATCTGGTGGATAGGATTGTTTATCAAGAGGGGTATGTCTGGGTTTCGTCTGAAAAAATGATGCCCGCATCCAGGCAGGCAGTGGCCCGACGTGGCTGTGATTGGAGGAACGGGCGATGACGCTGGTCCCGTGCAAGCTGCTTAGTCATGACATGTGACTCGGCGCGTGACTCGCCTTGGTCCGGAAGGCACCGCGGTTTGATTGGCCGCCTCCTCCCCCAGCTATCAAGGCGTCATCTGCAGGCCAACGCCGGACCTCTCCTTCTCCCTCTTCCCTTCTCTCTCTCATCCTCACCTCTTCTTCTCTCTTCTTGATCTTCTCGGTAGGATCAAGCAGCTGGTGTTCCATCGGCTACAATTCCATCCAATTTCATCTGCCCTGAGCTGTAAGCTTTATCTCCCCTTCCCCAGCCACACCCGTCTTGCCCTGATAGCCCATGCTGATAAGCACCTTGCCTCCCAGGTACCATCCAGACCGCAAGGTCCTTGCCATCCTTCTCTCCTCAATCCATCAAGCACTCAACCCAAGCTCTTTGATAAGTAAACCAAGATCATCATGAGAGTCCTTCCAGCTTCTTTGCTGGTCGGAGCGGCCACTGCTGCCGTCTCCTCTCCCTTCCAGCAGGTTCTCGGAGACGTCAAGTCGAACCTCAAGTCGACCGTCGAGAGCTCCTCCGAGCCCCTGCACGCTTTCAAGGAGCAGCTGAAGACTCTTTCCGATGATGCTCGTAAGCTCTGGGAGGAAGTTGCCAGCAGCTTCCCCGAGAGCATGGACCAGAACCCTCTCTTCTCTCTGCCCAAGAAGCACAACCGTCGTCCCGACTCTCACTGGGACCACGTCGTTCGTGGTGCTGATGTCCAGGACGTCTGGGTCACCGGCGCCAACGGCGAGAAGGAGCGGGAGATCGATGGCCGTCTGGAAGCCTACGATCTCAGGGTCAAGAAGACCGACCCTAGCTCCCTCAACATTGACCCGAACGTCAAGCAATATACCGGTTATCTTGATGATAACGAGAATGATAAGCACCTGTTCTACTGTAAGTGGCAATTATGCCTGGAACGAAGGGATTCAACACTAACTCTCTGAAGGGTTTTTCGAATCTCGCAACGATCCCGCCAACGACCCCGTTGTCTTGTGGTTGAACGGAGGCCCTGGGTGCTCGTCTCTGACCGGTCTCTTTATGGAGCTCGGACCCAGCAGCATTGATGAGAACATCAAGCCCATCTACAATGATTTCTCTTGGAACTCCAACGCCTCCGTCATCTTCCTTGATCAGCCCGTCAACGTCGGTTACTCCTACAGTGGCTCTGCTGTCAGTGACACTGTTGCTGCTGGCAAGGACGTCTATGCTCTGCTTTCTCTCTTCTTCAAGCAGTTCCCCGAGTATGCCAAGCAAGACTTCCACATTGCCGGCGAGTCTTACGCTGGTCACTACATTCCTGTCTTTGCCTCTGAGATCCTTTCTCACAAGAAGCGTAACATCAACCTTAAGTCTGTGCTGATTGGCAACGGTCTCACCGATGGCTTGACTCAGTACGAGTACTACCGCCCCATGGCTTGCGGTGATGGTGGTTACCCTGCTGTCCTGGACAAGGCCTCCTGCCAGTCCATGGACAACGCCCTGCCCCGCTGCCTGTCCATGATTGAGTCCTGCTACAGCTCTGAGAGCTCCTGGGTCTGCGTTCCTGCCTCGATTTACTGCAACAACGCTCTCTTGGCTCCTTACCAGCGTACCGGACAGAATGTCTACGATGTCCGTGGCAAGTGTGAGGACGACTCCAACCTCTGCTACAAGGGTCTGGGATACGTCAGCGACTACCTGAACAAGCCCGAAGTCATCGAGGCTGTCGGTGCTGAGGTTGGCGGCTATGACTCCTGCAACTTCGACATCAACCGTAACTTCCTCTTCCACGGTGACTGGATGAAGCCCTACCACCGTCTGGTTCCGGGTCTGCTCGAGCAGATCCCCGTCTTGATCTATGCCGGTGACGCCGACTTCATCTGCAACTGGCTTGGCAACAAGGCCTGGACCGAGGCTCTCGAGTGGCCCGGCCAGAAGGAGTACGCCGCTCTCCCCTTGGAGGATCTCAAGATCGTCGACAACGAGCACAAGGGCAAGAAGGTGGGACAGGTCAAGTCCCACGGCAACTTCACCTTTATGCGCCTCTACGGCGGTGGCCACATGGTTCCCATGGACCAGCCCGAGTCCAGCCTGGAGTTCTTCAACCGCTGGTTGGGCGGTGAATGGTTCTAGATCGAACCTGCTGCTGCTGCTGTTGCTGTTGCTGCTCTTTGATATAAGTTACATACTTGCATTTTGCTGCCTGCGATGTAGTACCAGCTTTCAATTTGCTACCTTATGACTTGCTTGTGGTGCATTCGATGTCAAGTTGCACACGGGATCTATGACCACATGATTGCTGTACTTTTTTTGTTGTCATCTGCGAACACATTTGCTAGAATTGATGGAATGATCAGGTTATTGTTACTCAATAAGGAATTTTTTTTACCACACTTGTAAATTGCCCTGCACGAGAAGTAGTAGTCTGTAAGATTTGGTTTCAGGGTAGTTTCCAAACCACATCTAAGAATCGCCGAACTCCGCACCGTACTCCAGTCGGGACCTTCCCTCGAACCGGTCGTAGCGATCAAGTGCGCGGCATAGGCATATCTGAGCGGCGAGTGTATCCATCGACATCTCACGGCCAGGTGAGGGGCCAGCCGGGCGAGCAGCCATCCATCACCTTGATAATCGAGGCAAGAGACTATTTCTTCAACGTCCCACCTGGGCGTGAAAGACATCAACCCACTGACTATATACACTCCCAGGTATTAACCATACCACCAACGCGGGAGACACAACACGACTTCATGGCTTTGCGATGGTTGACCTGTCTGGTTTCAATCATCACTCCCCTTTCAGTGCTTTCTCGTAGACAGATATCTAGCGATCACGAGTGGGCTGGCGATTATACTGGGCCGTGGAGATCTACTTTCCAGGCCCTGGTTTGATGTGGGGGGGAGGTTGATTTGGGGCGGTGATTGTTGCTCGAGCAAGATGATTGTATAGCTGATGGTTAGTGTATGGGATATGGGATATCAGAGATGGTAAAGGGATGGAACCAGGGGCAGTTCTTGGGGTTTGCTCACGTCAGGTAGAATGGTGATACCTGATCGTGTATGGGACGGACAAGGGGATAAGTGGCATAGAATCAGGGACAGTTCTTGGTGTTTGCTAGGCGATAGTAATGGCCGATTGGACATACAAGATGATATGAGATACACACCCGCTGTTATCATATAGCGACGTGGATCGAAGGAGAAACTTCCATAGCTTGTGGTGCTGAGATGCGATGAGTAGCCTGAATACAGGATGGGGTGGCGTGCTCTACGAAGTACGAAGGCAAAGACCAAGTTTGGTTTTTTTTTTTTTTTAATTCATTTCATGTTGGTATGATTTCTTTTCATTTTCGCGGGAGACTCGAGGCCGCGATAAACCCCTGGTCTGGTTCCCAGCGAAAGGGGGGAATTTTCATTATCACACCAGCATCTCAGACACAGTTGCCCCCCCGACTCTCTTTTAATCCCATGATCCAAAGTAGCCCCAGACCCGCGCAAGAAAAAGAAAGAAAATAAACACACAGCTCCCAGGGAAGGAAAAAATGCTTAGTTCTTCTTCTTGCTGACACCGACGGTGCGACCACGGCGGCCGGTGGTCTTGGTGTGCTGACCACGGACACGGAGACCCCAGTAGTGACGGAGACCGCGGTGGGAGCGGATCTTCTTGAGACGCTCGAGGTCCTCACGGATCTTGCTGTCGAGGTTGTTGGAGACGACCTGGGAGTTCTTGCCGTCGGTGATGTCGCGCTGTCTGTTCAGGAACCAGGCGGGGATCTTGTACTGCTCGGGGCTCTGGAGGATGGTGACGACACGCTCGAGCTCTTCGGTGGTGAGCTCACCGGCGCTGTATGAAGATAAGAATTAACCTTGACTGCTGCCGGGAATATTTGATTGAAGTGGTTTGCAGAGGAGAGGCCAGATGTGCGGGCGCGGGTTTCGTTCTGCGAAGTGTATTCCTCCCATTTTCTCAAGATGTGGCTGGATTGGTGGCGCTGCTTCCTCCTCTTCTTTCTTCGGGATCTTCCGTAGTCCCGACATCTGCAGGTGGAATGGGTGTGATAGAGGACTGGAGGATGAAAACGTACCGCTTGGTGAGGTCAACATCGGCCTTCTTGCAGACCAAGTTGGAGTAACGGCGACCAACACCCTTGATCTGGGTCAAGGCGTACATGATCTTCTGCTTACCGTCAACATTGGTGTTGAGGAGACGCAGAATGTACTGGAAGTTGGTCTTCTCGCCGGACACAAGCGCTAGATGTCGAGAAAACCATCAGCATTTCCGTTCACATTGATCGCATAAAACGCCAGTCCCTTGTCTGTCCAACGCAGAATTTATTCCCCAGAATATTCCCACGCCGTATTCCATATCCGGTCGGTCTGTCGATGATCAAGAAAACCTCCATGCCGAGCTGATGCTTGTGATTTTTGATGCGTTGCCGTCGCAGCGATAAAAACTTTCCTCCCGTCATCGCAATATAGCCACCCAGAACGATTTTCTTTCCTCGACCACCGACCGGACACAGAAACCAGGTAGGAACACCAGAAGGAGTAAAAAATGGTCGGACATGAGGGATCTGGAGGGACTGAGAGATTGGCACGTACACATGATGGGCGATTTGGGGCGGGACCGCGGTGAATTGTCGACAGGCGAAAGGGATGGGAGAAGGAGGGTGAAGTCGTGGGCGTTGGCGGTGCTTCTCAATCTCTTTCCTCTGGGACTTTCGCAAGCCCGTTGTGGGATCGGGTAAGCTGGTGACTAACCGTATCCGGCATGGTCGTCCTGAGGGCTCGCTTACGGCCCGCGCTAGACTGGTTCGGGATATATTGTCACCTGCCCTGCGCTGGGTCGGACGCGAGCACGTGATCTGATTGCGGAGGATGCCTCAGGTTGGACATTTACCTTTTGTCTGGAAAGTAGGGAAGGACTGTTGATATCCATGATGCATCTTTGTAGAAGACTAAAGAAGGATGACCGTTCTCATGGAGCAGCGACAAGACTCATGCTTGTATCTCGTAGAACTTGTCCCTCAATACTCGATAGACCATTCTCTGGGGACCAATCCTCATCTGGTTTGGGCGTCTGTATGGCCGCACCTTCTACTCTACTCTCTCTGTAGTGTTTATGGGGATGCTGTTATGGCGACTCCACCTGACATGACACAATGTACTCCAAGAGACCAACACCGAAGTCGAAAGGGCAATATGACCTGCCTGAGAGATACTAATTGCGAAAGAGGCTCAGAATAGTCAAATTAATAAAAGACTCCTAGTAATCTGTAGCCTTGTAACACGTGCCTAGTCAGATCTCTAGCTGGACACAGAGAGCACCGTCTTGCTGTGAGTAGTATAAATGATTTTAGACCAGACAAGCTATGATTCTTCCAGCAAACAAAGAAGAGTTTAGACGCAGTCAAATTGTATGCGCCTCAGTGACTTAGATTTTTAGTGGGTAGGACATAGATTGTCAAGCAAAATTCCTGGATTAACTGGCACCAAGCCAATTCACTGGACTGATTTTTTTTTTTGCAGAAGTCTCACCCCTTCTGTTCCTTTACTGCTGTCCAGTGAATACATGACGTGTTACTCAAAATCTTCTCTCAGTCCTTAGTTCCCCTCTGAAGTTGTTCTTGTCTCTTGTTTTTGTTTCTTTCTCCACGCTTCTAATCTCGTGTTACTTGATCCGGTCCATAGTCTAGTTCTCCTCCGCACTTCTCGACACGCCAGTCTTCATCCGGTAAGGTTCCCGCCCCAAGCGAGATTAAGCGAGAGTTAGCGCCATCACTCATACTTCTGAACTATAGCTTGCAAGATGGTCAAGGCACAACTACAAGCCGCTGCGGGGAAGCCGGCCAGGAGCCGGAAAGATCGCTTTGTGCCTGCCATCTCACGCCCGGGGGTGAAGTGGCATGAGATCCAGTATCCCGATCCAGAGCTCCGGTTTGAAAAGCTAGCTGTGGAGACCCTCCCCGACCCCCCCAAGGACTTCACCATCGGCGGAAAACGATGTACGGGGCTCACTAAGGGTGGGCATGCCAGAAAAGAAGATCTTGAGCTGTTGCTGCCGTTCCTGGACTGGGGCTTTGATCATGATCTGATAATAGGCGAAGCCACCTGCGACCAGCTGGGCGCTATGATTTTCAAGCTTATCTACAACAGAGCCCCTCAACATCAGCCGCAGACCTGGAACGAATTATTCGACGTGACGAGAGACGCGGGCCCACGTTTGCTGTCAATGAAGATCAACCGGCCATGCATTCCGATTAGTCGATACTACCCCAGTCTTGAGAGTGGACCGGTTATGCAACTTGAGCAGAACTTTCAGAGACCGCTGGACACGTCTCCATTTATTTCGGATTTGTGCATTCACCGCATGTGTTTGCCCTCGACTGGTGGCGCTCTTAGCACTAATGTCACTTTGCAACCTGAAACTCAGAATGGAAACAGCACCATAATTGATTCGAGTCTCTCGCTTCCATCGTCTCTTCCAGCAACTCCACTAGCCGCTCAACCCGCAAGCATGATGAATTCGCACAACGACCCTCTTGACGAAGAGACCAAGTCGACCCAGTCTTTCGGTCTTCCTCAGAGCACACCTGTAGATCTAGATCAGACACATAAAGCTTGTCTCCAACTCGAAGCGACAGAGCCTGCCGTCATGCAGGGTACGAACTCGAACAACGACATCACCATGGAGGAGCCGCTGTCTCGTGGTCGAGATCCCGTGCCGTCTGACGAATCGAGTATGCTTGATGCACTGATTGTGGTCGCCCAGCTGTTGAAGTTAGGCTCATCAAAGGACAAATCTGATGAGAGCGAGAGACAGACTTTCGACGAAGCGGAGCTCGCCTTTTGCGAAGCTATAAACCAAGACTGGGACACCTGCACCCACGAAGAAGGCGCTCGACTGATGACCCGCCTCAAAGCTGAACTGGAAAAACTCAACATCAACATTGATACAACCCCCAAGAATGTGCGAGACGCGTGGATAGCACTGACGAAATCCTTCACCCAGTTCGACTATTTGTCTGTGAAGAGATACTTCCCGTGTTCCTGTTTGCCTGATCATCTCCAATTTCCCTTCGTTGACGAGGGGCTTGCTGTGAAACACCGCATATTCATGCCACTCGCTGAGGGCGCCGGCACAGATGGAGTGACCATACAGAATCTCCTGGGTCATTGGTTTGGAAGGCAGGGGAGCGAGGATTGTGTCCTCTGTCAAAGGTCTGGCTCCGTGGATACGGATACGGTATTTCAGAGCACTCCCTTGTATCTAGTGGTTGCCCCCGATCCCAGAACCTCCCTTCATGAGCACTCGCGTGAGATCAACATCGACTACATTGATCTTACAGGCACTGTATGTACTGCGTCCTACAGATGGATAGGAGGCATTTACTGCAATGACAGCCGCCTACGTGTCTACTGGACTGATACTGAAATGGGTGAACACGATAGTGGAAACGTCCGTGCTTATGAGAGCCGACTGAGATCGGATTTCATGGTCGAATCCAACGCTCAACCCAACCCTTTCGATCGAGTGCCCCCAGTTTGGTGGGAGAATAAGCCTGTCCCACTACTGTTCTATGAGTTTATCTGGAGACCAGAACCAGAACTCTTGAAAAGACCCACTAAATCCCTTGGTGACATGCTTGCGGAACTGAATAATCCTGGAAACCAGATGATGACACAGGCAACCATGACCACCAGCCTTGCAGTTCCTGCCCTTCGCAACCAGCTAATGACACCACCGACCACTACTTCCAGCCCTGAAGCTCATACCCCACATAACCAGCTGATGGCACAAATGCCCGTTCCCATCCCTCAGGTTGATGCCGCTCACAGCCAGCTGATCACACCCTCGAGCCATCCAGGGCAGGAGGAGGTGCAATACTCGGAATTTCCATATGGCTATGGCTATGGCGACTTCATCGGCGAGGAAGTTTTCTCATTCTTCAGTGGCGGTCACATGGCCATGGACGCTTCATTGCCATCAGTCCAGGCACCAGAATATGAGTCATACACCCAAATGGTTGAGGCGGATCTCGCAATGAGCGAAGGTGGTTTTGAAGAGCTGTTGAACAATTCCGCTCTGCGAATTGATTGGTCTTTGGTGTCCGATGAGCCTGATCATTCATCCTCTGCTGAATTTAATGTGAGGCATCAGCAGGAAAGTACTGATATAGTGATGCAGGATGTCTTTGGAGGTGGCGATACCGGTGATTTGAAGACCGTTGACCAGTGATACTACCGTTGGGATGTGAACAGTTCATAGGTTGTCTGGTTTTGCCTTCTGATTTGAGCATGTACGCCGATTGGATTCTTTTCTGATCTAGAAATGTACAGCAGCTACAGTAATGGCCAGATTCATGTCCATACTTTTTCTATCAAGTGTTAGCAGAGAACTGTTAGCAGTGAAAATGATACTTCAATGAGGTGGAATGATATTTCCAACCGAATAAGTTGCCTAAATTTCCGACCAACAAGTAGTTAAACGTACCTACTTACCTCAGTCTTCATTTATCCTTCATTCGTGAATTAACAACTGAAATTAATGCCTGTCACCCTTGACAGTGCCGAGTCAAGGCAATCAGCCAATAGAGGGAAAGGGGAAGTCAGCTCCAGCCGATCCTTGTTGCTTTCCCCACATTTCACCCTCGTAGTAAATCCCCCGTTTCCCCCAACCTCAACTTAGCCTTCCCTCAGATTATTCTTCTGCGAAAGACTCCTATGAAGCTTGTTTATCCAGGTCAGATGTTGATCATGGTTGGTATCAGTCGATTGCATCTATTAAATTCACATATAAAGCATGGAAGGCTAACTCTAACTATATCCATCTAATCTAGATCCCATGTACAACAAAAACAACGCATTCCGACCGGACAAAACAGCCTCAAATCTATAGCCTTGCACGGACAGCTTCTTTCTTGGACTGTCTCGGCGGGCCCGTGGGGGTATCGCTCTTCTTCGGTGCTGAGATATAGCCTCCTTTGACGTTATCCGCATTGATGACCAACCCCTTCTCATCTCTCTTGATGCCGAGCTCAACCAATTTCGCGAACGCCTTTGCGAAGTGATCGAAGAACAACTCCTTATCCTTCGCATACTTCACCACCCACTCCTGGAACTTCGGGTCCGTCTTCAGCGCGATATCTGTGGGCAGCATCATCAACATCTCGTCGCCCTCCTCCGCATCCGGATCTACAAAAACAAACTGCGACATGCCGTTACCCAGCTTCTTCGGCGTCCACTCCAGTTTTAGGAGGAGATTAAAGAATTGGTTGGAGAATCTTGTCGGGTTGTTGACCCACGGCCCCTCGAATCCGCTGCGGTCGGTGTGACATCGGCCCAGGTTGTGTCCGCCCGCCAATGCGACAATCTCCTGGTCGTTGAAGCCCATCCGATAAAAGATGAAGCGCAGGTGATCAGCCCCCAGGGCACCGTCGGGTAAGCGGCCGCGTGGGGGTACCTTGGAGTCGTCGACGAGATCTGTGCGGCCGGGTTGCCATGGGACTTCGGGCCCGCCCATCTCCTTGATGGCAACCACGCCGGCTAGCGTCCACAGATCCGAGTATGTGATCCAGGGGTGCTTCTCTTTGACGGGCTCAAGGAATGCGCGGCCGAACTGGAGGCCTGCGTTGGCCGGGTCCCCGCCTTCAGCTTCATAACGCATGCCCGCCCCGTTGCTGCCGCCCGTGTCGGACTCGGCGTCATACGTGCCCGCGGAGTGCCTGGTATGGGGTTAGTTGGCAAGTTCGATGAAAAAGTGATTTGAGCAATGAGAGAGTCTCACCATGCTAAACGGACAAACACAGGACCAGCACTTCCGTCGTCATAATCGGGCTTTTTCAGCTGGGCGGCGATGTCTCTGCGGACAGCGTCATAATCCCCGGGGGTGCTCATCTCGGCCGATAGGTCTGTCTGGGGTAACGAAAGGAGTCTGCGCGGATGACTGATCGGTTCCGGTTCCCGTGCGCTGCGAATTCTTTTTTTGGTACAGTGATGAGGTCGAACGATTATCGAGGAGAGGAATACAACCCGCACGATATGAGAGAATATTGAACAGGAGAAGAAAGAGAAATTCAAATGACTGGCATTTGCTTTTGTCTTTCTCGCTGGCACATGAAGACCGGACCGATGGCGACTAATTGAGTGTGGATCACTGGATCCGCGGTCCAATTCCCTCAGAAGCAAAAGCCGAGGTTCAATTTTCTGGCTTGCGACCCGCGCTTTCACAAATTCTCATGGCCAGTGATGGCGGGTTCTTGGACCTGAGTGGTTCAACTGATGGCCTTAATCTTGGTCAGCATGATGGAGCCCCCATATTTGGCCCTTTCCCCAGGTCCATGTGTCAATGGGGTCTGGGACAGGTTTTGCGGTTGTCAATAGCCGTGGCGAGAGAGGGGATTACACAGAAAACGCGCAAATTGATGCATTTCTGATTTTTTGAGGTCATTCAAAGCTTGACACATGATTTTCTTCTTGGCTTCGACAAGCGAAATTCTTCTCAAGGTCAGCATCGTCGGATCGATGTGCAGGATCGCTCTGCTCTCTGGCATCAGTTAGTCTTCCGGAAATGGACCTCGGGCTGTGATATGCCGAGCATCAATTAACCGACCATGCTGAAGATTGGTCGCAGAGCGTGCTCTTTTACAAGACACTTGATCTCACGCATGCCCCTTGCTTTTTGACTGACCATGATTACATCTTCAGCGAGAAACAAATAACATCCAGACTCTGACCATGACAATTTTACAGGCCCCAGGCGCCGTCAGCCATCTTGCGAAATCACGCCCGATAAATAGTCCTGGTTCTACTGTATAAGATCGCCGCAGATCGCGCTCTCGTTCAATAGCCGTTTCAATAACCGCTTCAAGTTTTCCCTCCACGAATCTCGAATCTCCTCCGCCTCGGTCACGATCCACCTCAATCCGTTTCTCATATCCATTTTCACCTATTGAATTACATCGAAGTCTTGGTTGGCAACCCTTCAAATGAGGGCAATTTCGCCCCATGGAGAGAAGAACGGAATTCTCCTGACGATGATCAACTCGAGGTTTTCCACCTCATCCTCCGCGCGAATATTTTAGGATGAGATGATGATGGCTTGGAGAGTTTTAAGCAAAAGGTTGGGCTACCTGTAGTATGTATGAGGAGTAAGTAGTAGACGTAGTATGAATGTAGCCTATGAAGAATCATACTAGCGAACACAAGAATATTATTTCTGGAACTTAATGAAGCTGACTTATTCAAAACTACTAATAGCACGACACTTCGCTTTTTGATGTTCCCATGTTGGCACATCACATAAATTAGTTAAAGTGACCGGCCTCCATTGATGCTTATCACCCACTCTTTGATAGTGTTTGCGCGGATGCGACTGATCACTTTTTGTTTTACGCCACTTCTGTACATACAAGAAGCAAACTCGTGGCCGAGATGGATCGAAAAACCATGGAGGACCACACACAATATCGCTCATCATCTCCAAGCATTTATAATATCAAGCCATGACATAGACGTAGTTCCTCCCTCCTAGTTGGGCCAGTGCGGCCAGAATCTCTCTCTCCCCTCAAGTTTGCACCGTTTGTCTCCGCAACCCACCCCTCATCCCCGCGGATCAAATTTCCTCATCGCAATCGCATCACACTTTTTTTTCTTTCTGTCTGGGACTTTATCCTCTCGATATCTCTTCCAACATAGTCTCCCGGACTCAGCGCCTCGCAGAAGTCTCCACTCAGATTTGATATCCCTCCGGCGCGGAAAACAACAAAAATGGGCCGAATCGAAGAACTCCCCGACGACTTCGACGAATCGCTCAACCTGAACGATGGCGCCGCCAACGCCGCGGCCGCCGCATCGGCCGCCGCCCCAACGGAAGAAGAGATCCTCCCCATCAAGCACGAGCGCCTGAAGGATGTGGAGAGCAGCGATCCGATGGCGCCGCGCATGCCGCCGACGATGCAGGCGGTGCAGACGCACACGACGGACGAACTGGCGGATATCCTGAACCGGACGCCGTTGTTCATGACGGATATGGATAAGGCGTTGGATGAGAGTATGTTTCCCCCCCTCCTTTGTGTATGCGTCTGAGATTCGGGGAAGGAAAGGGGTTGCCAAAGGGAAAAGGAACCTGGCTAACGGTTTCTTTTTTTGCCGGTAGACGGCGAGAACGTCATGCTGGATGCGATCCGCGCGCTGCAGAATGAAGGAACCCGCGGCGAGGTGGCGCAGAGCTTCCGGTCTGAGGGGAACGAGACGGCCAAGGAGAAGCGGTGGATCGACGCCAAGGAGCACTACACCAAGGCGATTGCGGTGCTGCAGGCCAAGGAGGATAAGTGGGAGAAGCCTGAGGATGAGGAGGCGGAGAGGAAACTTCAGCAGGAGGTGGAGGCGGCGTGCTATATCAACCGCGCGCTGTGTCATTTGGAATTGCGTGAGTGCTTCATCTCTTAAACGATCAGGGACAGGAGCAAGTGGGCTGACTTTTGACGCTAATCAGAGAACTACCGCTCTACGACTCTCGACTGCGCCGCCGCTTTGAAACTCAACCCCAAGAATGTCAAGGCCTATTACCGCTCGGCAACGGCATTGCTCGCCCTGGACAAGATCCTCGAGGCGGAGGATGCGGCGGCGCGCGGCCTGGCCGTCGATCCCGAGAACAAATCCCTGCAGACGGTGGCGGCCAAGATCGCGGAGCGGAAAGCCGCGGTGGAGCGGGTGGCGGCGAGGCGGAAGGCCGAGGAGGAGCGCCGGCAGAAGGAGGCGCAGCTGTTGAGCGTCGCGCTCCAGGCCCGGAACATCCGCACGCGCAAGACGGACGCGCCGCCGGAGATGGAGGACGCGGGCATCAAGCTCTCGCCGGATCCGCTGTCGCCCGAGAGTACCCTCGAGTTCCCCTGCGTGCTCCTGTACCACATGGACGCGGAGACGGACTTCATCAAGGCGTTCTCCGAGATGCACACCATCGAGGATCATCTGGAATACATCTTCCCGCTGCCCTGGGACTCGAAGCATGAGTACACGATCAACACGGTGGAGTGCTTCATGGAGACCGTCACGGGCGGCTTGATCCAGGCGGGCAAGAAGCTGCCCCTGCTGCAGATCTTGGCGAGCGGTAAGGTGGAGGTTGTGGATGAGCTGGTGAAGATCTATGTGATTCCCACGTCGAAGAAGGCCAAGTTCATCGCTGAGATGAAGGCTAGGAGATCGGGGTGAGACGGCATCTCGATTGCTGATGTGACATGAAGAAATGATGGACTGTGACCCTCCGGAAGGGGATAGCCGGTCTCTCCACCTGTACCGTACACGCTCTTGACGTGAGGATCAGCGCGGACAAGCCACTACAGCGTCCCTATAGGCTTTGACCTCCATCAGAAGGGCGCATGATGCTGACTTGCGTCGTCGGGGTGCGCACAAGCCTGCTTTCCTCGGTTCTCGATACTCACCTATGGATCTGGCTGAGGAACCGGCACTTGATACCATTGTAGATATACACTTTATGACGAATCAAAAGTTATAGATTTCACAAGAGTTCTTTCTGGTTAAGAGTTGGCCAAAGGAGAATGTGCAATTTAAAAACGGCGGTGCTGCATACCTGGAGGCAAACGGCCAAGGTAGAAGCTGTTTCCGTCGATCCTCTCTTCCTATTCCTTCCTATAGTGCTCTCACAGTCGAGCAACAAGCCCTTCAACCACCTGCTTATGCACTTTTGTCTAACATTGAGATCCCGGCTCCAGACCTCTGAATAGTTCAGCCAGGAACGGACGTTGTCACAGGTCACAGGTCTCTACTAGAAGACGGTACCTGTTCGCCAGCTTCGCGGAGTAGCAAATACTACCGAAGCAGCGGGTTCACTTTCCAGCCTGACCACCCAAGAGAAGTGCTCAAGAAAAATGCTCCTCGCATCGTGCCAAAGGATCTGAGTGTCTACGGGAGGGAGCATGGTCCAGCTTATGCTGACTTCTTTGTCGCTATGAGGCTGTGGGTTATTTGTGGCTCTCGGAAGCGGCAATACGAGAGCTTTTGTGGTACCTTATACCCCAGAGACTTAGTAGGTACTAAGTCACGGCACGGTAAGGCCCACAGTACAGGGCTGGATCTAACCATTTCAATTGGTCCTATTTGCTGGAGATATCGACTATACCCATTGAAGTTGGCCTTTTGATGGCACTGCTTTATCTGGTCTGCAACGGCATTTTTGATCTACCGGCCAACAGTAGCAGGAATCCTTCAATATTAGGGCTATCTCCTCACATAGTCACTGCATGGACTCTGTGTACTATGGACTCGAGCAATCCTTGGGGTGAATTTGTACTCTGTCATCTGGCATTCACCAGCCTCTGTATTGTGGTCTGTCATTCTGCTTCACTCTTGATCTTTGTCTAATTCAATGTTTCCTGTTGCTGGCTAGTAAATGGATCACTATTCTTGTAGATTGGCCCTCTTCCACTGTCCCTCTCTATCCTTCTTCTTCTTCTTCTTCATCCTCCTCCATCTCCTCCATCTCCTCCACCTCTTCCGCCATACTACCTACTCAGCTTCCATTCCTCTCTTCCACAGTTCCACTACATCTGTATCTTTATTGCCCAGTACAATAGCATCTACAATCTCTACGTTGGAAATGATCTGTGACTTCTATTGCATTCCCGATACCTGTCTACATCACAAACGAAAGAATCCTCAGGTCTTTCTCATAGCCAGCTGCTGTTTATAAAGCATGTCCTTCGCTTGCCCAGACATTGATCACGGCTTGATGGCGGCTTTTCTTGATCTAGGGCTCTGCCAAGCTGACTCACGACAACTGAGTCAATTAGCCAAGGGACGACAGATAAACGACCTTCGCTTTGGAGTTCGAGGGCCGCTTTCCAATCGAACGAAGAACAATGATATACGCATTCTCCGATATCGACCCCTTCATACATCGTTTAATTCGCCTTCCCGCAGAGATGACATTTTCATGTCTTGCACAGACTTTCTAGAATACCTGTACCCGGCAATATCATCCAGAGAAGCTACGAGTCATATCCGAAAAGAAAGCCTTATCCCTGAATCAGCTTTTCCATGACCAACAAACCGCGAGAACATGTTGTCTCCGGCGAGGCAGTGGCCAATACTACTGCTGACAAACCGAGACATGAAGGAGATAATTGTCCTCGGCCAGAAAATCACTGCAGGGGCTGACGATCATTATTATCGTATATCCTGTGAGGATATACTTCGGTATAACCGAAAACCAGCGGTCACCGGGTGGCCCTTCCTCCAGATACCATTCCCGCAAACTCTCAAAAGCAATGGGCCAAACCCATTGCAAGCACGACCTATTCCAAGTTACCTACTGCCAGGTCCACTATCCGCGGTCTCCACACACGTAAATAGCTCAAACAAGCCTTAGCTACTCCCCGATAGCACCGTCCACACGCCCATACCAAACATGATGCTTTCCGCGCGAGCATATCAACCCTCAACCCTCCGCCCCCCATCTGAGAACAATGACATAAACCATGACATCTTCATGACACCACAACCCCCTTCTGCAGGGGGAACAAAAAAGAAATTCCCCCGTACTGGGGTTCGAACCCAGGTCTGAAGCAGGAAACCGTTAGGTGACCCACAACCGTCGTCTCCATCTAGACCATACGGGGTGTTGTTGGAGGTATCCGCGCTAGCTTGAATTATCTGTTCACTTTCGCTATCTTTTCCAGTGGCTTTGGGCAGGATTTTAAAGCAGCAGATGGTTCTAAAGCGCTAAGAATATCTTTGTAAGGATATTCTGATCAAGGCGGAATGCCTTATGGTCGTTGCGCCGAAACTTGCCTGGTGGGGTGGTGGTTTCGTCTAAGGACTGGAGTATACACGAGTGGCCCGGTATCAAGATCGAAGTAGGAAAGGAGATAATCACTACAGGTTGGATTGGACACTTTGCTGGATTATTTGCCGGCGAGAGGTCGGTAAAGCCATAGCCTGTGAGGTTCAACGTTGCCGCCGACATGAGTTATGCCATTCTCTACAATTTTCTCATTGGGTCATCACTTCCAAACAAGTCTACAATGCCTCAAGAATAAACAGCACTGAATCGAAGCGAAAAAAAAACAACAAGAAGAAAGAAAAGGAAGAGAACTGGAAGGAAGAGTAAGGCGCGACTGCCCTTGATAACTGACACGCCACAGCACAATCGCTAGGAGCAGGTTCAGAGCCCCAAACATGGAAGGTGTTGATCCGGGGGTCTTTTGCAATATATGATGATTATTGATCGCAGATCGTCGAATATAGCTACTACAAGGTCTCTTGTGGATATTTGACTCTGAGCTTTCAGAAGATTGAATAGGGAACTTGGTGTGGTATCAAGAGACACCGACACCGATCATTGGATGTGCTGATTAGGATTAACGAGCGTACTGTGAAGCAGAAAGAAGGAAGGTGCGCCCGAACTCAGAAGTTTGAGAGGATGCAGGAATTGAAGCCTTATTTTACGTCTTTGTGACTATATCCGTGTTTTCCTCGGTGGGGAGATTCAGGGATTTCATTCGGCGTCCAGGGAGAGGAAGTGTCTCGTCGGTTGGACACTCAGCAGCAAGTCCGAACACGCCCGAGTCGATTCGAAGGGCTGAATCGGTTCTGAAGGACCATCAGGAAGACTATTTTCGTTTATTCTATCCTCTATCCACTCTGGGCTCCCCATTCCGACGACACTACGGGAAACGACTTATTCACCATGATATCGACTAACTTCTAGACAGGGTTCAAGCCAGGGAAGAAGCAGACCTAGTGTGTGGGCTGGCCGTGAGTAACGGAGCCACTGCATGCCCCGCGGTCATTCTGCGCCTGCCTACGACGATCGATTGTCCGGGCTGGTGCGGATGGAAGCTTGATCTTCGACCACGCGGACCAATTCTGGATTGAGCTTGCTCATTGAGAACTGCGTGTGGTGGCAAGGTACCAGTGGTTTGTTCTTGGATTCCTTTGGATAGACGAGGCTCTCGTGAATGGTGGTCTTCGAAGACTCGACACTGAGCTTGCCACTGTGGACTATCATGCTTGCTGGTTGGAGTTTTCAATAAGAGCAATGCTTACTCTATTTCAGCTGGCTCTACCGATGTCTCCTTCAGAGGTCCTCTTTCAGATACGGAAAGCTAGGTTTCTTCCAGAAACTCTTTTTGCGGTTTACTTTTCTCGAAAACGCTTTCGTGAGGAATTTTGGGTATCAAGTCGAGCTCACCATCTAGAGAGCTGCTACAAGCACACCACCTAAGAACTCGTCGCCATTCTTGATCTTTCCAATGGCAGTCAATGTGCTAAAGATCATGCAGAGCTTACTGGCCATGATACGTGAGACGTTCGAAGACCTTGGTCCCATCGTGGCAGGAAGTACCCTACGAGATTTTGAGTTCAAATCAGTGGAAGAGTTGATGGCGTTCCGAGAGACGTGGGGTGCGAGGCTCTTTCCTGGGCATGAAACATTCGTCCTGCGTTGCAGCTACCAGTATTCTGCGACCAGATTTGAACACAGAAGCGTGCAGAGAAGGGAGACTTAAATGGCCCGCCGACAGAGCAAAAAGCTTGAGGCCAGAGGCCCCACCGAGGCAGGTTCTGAGCCCGCTCACAGTCTTCAGCTAAGACTGCAGGTAACCCAGAGACAGTTGGGCAATGGTAATGACACCCTTGGCATCACGATCTCAATGTTAATGATCTTCTAGATCCAGACGCAGAAGTAAACGCCGGCCTCGATGTCAAATCACCTGAGCTGCCCAGTTCTTTCATTCCTCGTCTTTCTACAGTTATTACTTGGCTAATGACTTCATTGAATAGCACAGCTATGCCTTGGTCCCAAGACTCTATGCGGCTATATTACTGACAGCACCGCTCACCCTCCTGTCGTGAGAGCTAAGGAGAGCACCGAAGCTGATGCGAAGATGGAGTAATTTCTTGTGGCGGCTTTGGTACAGAAAGTGCAGAATAGCAAGACTCGCAAAACTATGCCGAGAATTGATACTGGCCAACGACCCCTTTGACGGTTGCGCGTGGCGCCTCGGTTGGCGAGTGACATAACTGATACCTGAACAAGGGTCAGAATGACAAGCAATCTTTTATCCTCTCTCGATGACACACTGCTATATTCGATTGGCAACTCAGGTGGACAGGTCCAACCTGTCCTGCTCTGAATCTTGAAAGCCCCTTCAGGGTGGAAGGACAATTACTATTAGAACAATACATCCCGCAAAGCCGCCAATATCAAATACCCAGGTGCAGGTGGGCCCCCGGTCCGTCCCGCAAAAAGGCCATCGATGTTCACTTTATACATCGTCATCGACTACGGAAGGTAAAGGACTTGCAAGTGAGTCCCCTCGTCAATTCTTGTTTCTGGTATGCCACTTCTCTAAGGCTATACTACACGGTCTCTATCGATCAGACAAGAGTACCTGGTCCTTTATCACTTTTCTTTCCTCACGAATAAGATTTACAGATTCCTATCAACCTCCCGATCCCCTTCAAACCATAGCTTATGGATGAAACAGACTCCCAGCAAGAGCAGACCATCCCATCCGACAGAGTTTTTCTGCTCCCAGGAGTCCTGAATACTTTCACATAGCTTGCTCTCATCTCCTATCCGCTACTCCCGTATTAGCCATCTATCCACCCATCCCTAGACATGGAGCACAAGCAGTACCTATCGGAGATAAGGCAAGCAGCAAAGACCCAGCAGACCCCCTTCCTCAGAGGGGTCTACTAGGTATCGTACCGTAAGTGCCGAATTTTGCGACGAAGTGCACTGGCCAGATTGACAGGAAGGGACGTATGAAGTGGTAGGTTGGGGATAAATACCGCAGCGGGACTGGTCTTTCGAGACTTGGCCGGGAAAAATCCCTCGTACAGCAAGCAACGACTTCAACATCAACACCAACCAACACCTTCAAGCTTCCGTGTCAGTGTGCAGCCCAGGCACCAGCAATGCTTAGCTCCAGATCTCAAGCTGTCACCGACTCGATGCTGCGTCAATTATCCGAGGCGAATGATGATCTAGGCGCGGGGCCTCATGATGGCAGTTCATAAGGGGCCTCCTTGCCTCTGACATTCCGAAGATTTGGTCTCCTCGAGAGGACTCCCCCTACACCTTGGCTATTCTTCTAAGACAATAATCTTTCATTTACCCATCATCAGACAGGATGACTTTAATAGGCCCCTATCAATTTCAGTACCAGCCTCTATGCAGTGAGCCGCCGCCACCGTATACACCATCCCAAACCCCTTCATACAGCCCACAGCCACCACATCTCAGCAAGCACCTCCACGCACTCCCGACCTCAATTTCTCCTTTCTTGTCCTGTGAACAGACACCCCCACATCTGTCCCGCTCGTCCATCTCCAGATACGGCCGTTACCTCACCACCCTGCGCCACAGCGCCAACAGCACCACCTACCTCTACCGACTCTGTCCACGCTCTCCAGCCAACAGCAAACCCAGGATTTACGCCGTCAAGATCATTCCCCCATCCTCTCAGCCCCTTTCTTCTACTCACTCCTCCAAAAACAACGCAATAAACAGCAACACCATCAACCACCCCAACGTCCTCCTCCCATTCCTGCCCGCAATCATCGACGATGCGGGCAATCACCACCTGATCACCCCCTACTGCACGGGGGGTACTCTCCATGAGCTGGTCGCATCCACAACGCAGCTCTCTCCTGCAGAAGCCAACTGCTTCTTCAAACAACTTCTCCGAGGGGTCGCATATCTCCACAACCACCCCGACCTTCGATCTCACCTCGAACAGACTCACAATGGACCCCAATGGACGAGCTTAAATCTCAACCCACAGGACATCCTCCTCGCCGGAGAAGGAACCGTGCGAATCAAAGTCCGGGCATTCTCCCCCCCAACTACTACCACCCCTGACCTCCACGCAGCAGGCAGCAGTCCATACTATGCGCCAGAGGTATATTGCCTTCTCAACGCCCCGACCACCGCCACCGGTATTAACGAAATCAATCCCAAGGCCCTCGACGCCTGGGCCCTCGGCATGATCTACCTATTCATGCGCACGGGCCGTCCAGCCTGGATCGTGGCCCAGGCGGAGGAGGATCGGATTTATGCCCGATATGCAAGGGAACGAGTGCAGGAGGGGGGGTTTGCCTTGATCGAGGGCTTGGGGCCGGTAAGTGTCACGTTGATCCCTTTTCCTTTTTTTGGTCATGTCCATCACGGGAATGCCATCTTATGAGTATGTATTGATCAAAACCGGCTATGCCCCCTCCAGGAACCATGTCGAAACGTCATCTACGCTATGTTAAATCCCAGGCCCCTTCGTCGGTTAACGGTTCATCAAGCCTTGCAGTCAGAATGGATATACGGCGTTGCAGTCTGTGAAGCAGGTGAAGAGAGCGATCTTTTACCGAGGCAGCGGTCACTGTAGAAGAGGTAGGGAGGAAAGCATGTTGGGGTATTAGTCGACGTTATATTCCGCCGTGACCCATAGTTAGTTCTCTCTAATCGTATCCCAAGCCACCGAGTCGAAAGCGATCCCGTATAAGCTTGTCTACCTACCTACCTACCTACCTACCTACTTCGTGACATGCAAACGCTACACAGTACAGTGCGATCAAACCCCCACAAAGCTTCTGACCATCTACATAAGTAAAGCCAACCTTGTCCCAGAGCATACACATACACACACACACACACACACACACACACACACACACACACACACACACACACTTTCTCTCTCTTTCTCTCTCTCTGTGTACCCAACACACCTCCCAAAACCCCAACCCCCTCATCAGACCTATCTCTTCCTTCGGGATTTGAACCCCCCAAAAGAACCAGGTTCTCATCTCCACCCTACAAAACCTAACGCACCTAATGCACACACACACACACACACACACCTCCAAACCCTCCGAGCAATATAACACATCCAACACCTCCGCCCAAGCACAGACCTGGGACCGCAAGACACGCGCCACAAAAAACAAGTTATCTCGCAGAAAAAACCGGTTGACGTTCCCTTCCCCCATCCCATCCCTTGCTTTAGATGGATTACCATGTACAATGTACGGTACCATGTAGGTAGGCACAGTTCATGCTTGCGTCCCCCCATCCTGCAAGGTTTACTGTCTCCCCGTCCCCTCTTGCGTGCTCTTGTATATATAAGCACGGCTGTCAGGAGATATAATGAATGCGTTGTGGCATCTCAAATTCAATCGAATTCTGTTTTTTTTTTTTTTTTTTTTTTTTGATCTTTCTTTGCCTGCTCCCCACACCCTCCCCTGATGGAAATGTAGATTCATGCTCGAGTCTTCATTCAAATATCTCTCTTGGTCTCTGGATTATTAAAGTATGGTCTATATGTACAGTACAAGCACATCGCATCAATGCCTGGCTCTCTCGACCCCTCCAACCCTTTGTTGGTCCCATCGAAATTCTATACAACCGGTCCGGTCCTCTAGCGATTCTCTATGCCGTTGCGACCCGAAATGCACACAAAAAGGAAAAAAAAGAAACAAAAGAAAGAAGTGAGTACAAATAAAAATGCCCGTGCTGCTTTCCTTCCCTTCCCATCCTCCTTCCCCCTCTATATGATGAGTTCATTCAAGATTAGAAACTAAAGTTAGTGAAGCGACCCCTCTCAACCACCCGGTGGGAGCGAGACCCAGGCTTTTTGGGGAAAAAAACTTTCCACTCTTTTTTTGATGGCACACAACAAAAGAAATGCGTTAGCGCTTGAAAGTTTTGGGGGGTTCAATAATTGAAATAATACGGGTTTGGGCAGCCTCCGAGATCGGTGTTCGAGAGTCCGATCACAGGCAGCGTCTGCTGCGCTTGGCTGTGGGGGTAGTATCGGAGAGGTAGCGAGCTGGTTTCGAGGGTCGATGGCTCGTGGTGGTACATGGAGCTGCTGGTCAGGTCCAGGGAGTAGCCAGCTGTGCTTTCTCCCTCGCGTGACCGTCGGGAGGCGCTGCTCCCGCCGATGGGTGCATATGAAGAAGTCGGGGCGCTGCTGTCCCACGAGACCTGGATGGTAGGGCCTTTGCAGGGCTCAAGGGGCTTGGCGGAAAGAGTCCCGGTGCTGCTCTTCTGTGTGGCCGAGGAGCTGCTGCAGGAGTCGAAGACGGAGGTGTGGGATTCCAGGTCGGGGATCTCTTTTCGGTACACGGGGTTCACGCTGTCCTTCATGGATGAGCTGGTCGGGGAGCCCATCGCTTGGCTATCCGCAAGCTGCTCGGGAAGGTGAACGCGCGATACACACACAACCAAGGGCCCGTCTGAAGCCATGTCAGTCTCTGGTGCAGTCATCGTGCCAGATGGAAATACCTGTTCTGCCTTCCAAGTACCGTTCTTGCTCCCCCCGGACATGGTAGATCTCATCTAGGATAGCTAACCGTTCGACAGGTTGAATCTGGCGGCGCACAGATTGATCCGCTTCTTTGAGTTTCTCGACGCAGATAGCGTGGCTTTCGCGCAACTCGCACAGAATATGCACCAGGAGCTTGACTCGCTCTGTTATTCACTTAGCTTGCTTCATTTCGAGAAATCCGTTGGATAGTCCTCTTACCGTTCTTGAGAAGGTGATCGGGCTCTCTGTGGGTGACGCCCGCTGGCCACCAGGCTGGCTTCGTGAGCTCGGGATCAAACTGTTGAGATGTGCCAGAAATGATCTTGCGTCCGTTGTACGGATAGTTGACCTGCTTTCGCGGCTCAACGAGCTTGATGTATGCCTTGGCAAGAATGCGACAATTGATCTGTTGTAGGCCTTCGAAAGCCTTCTCATAGTATCGCCGGAGGATGCTAGCATTGCGAATAGGGAGCATGGTTTTCTGGTGACAAGTGATGCTCATTGGTACAAGACATTCATGCGACACTCGTTTCCGCTTATTTGAGGAAGGCTCTGAGGTATTGCGGAACCTGAAAATATGTTAGTTTGCATCATCAATGAGGACATGGTGTTTCCATACATCGATTTGCTGTTAGGAGACTCAGGCGACAATGGGCTTCTGCCTCTTGACCCTTCTTTTGCCGATGTCAGCGCATCTTGAAGTCAATGTGCGGCAGCGCAAGGTTTACCTAGAAGTTTGCTCGACTCGTCCTTCCCAGACAAAGCCACGGCCCGTAGAAAGCTCTCGGTCACGTTTGGCGACAGAATTGTCTGGCAGCTATCCGCAATTGAAGGTGATGCTTCGAAGCGCAATTTACCGCTGTCATCGATGTAAATCAAAGCAAAGTGCAGACAGGCCAGCCCGTCTAATGGCGCATCCATTGATACCGGAGTATGAGCCTGGTGCAGTTAGCTTGTGTTGCGAATCGCCACCCAGGTGAATCAGTACCATGGCTGTGAAACAATCAAGGAAATGGTGACAAGTCAAGATGACCAATGGTTGGAACAATTGGACCTTCAGAAGCTCGCTCTGACACAGCAGGTAAGAAAGGTGCAAGGCACATAGAAGTACTCACGACGAGTCAGAGACAGGGCACGAGAGAAGGCATTTTAAACATGCATGGGAGACGGTCTGGGACCGATTTGAGGCAAATCGAATGAACGGGGCGATCAATAGATCCACAGTCTGTATCAAGCTTACAGGATCGCCCTCAATCCAAGTATCAGCTGTCCCTAGGTCGCCTCCGGGTGGATGATGCACCCACTGCATCACCATTAGCCCTAATGACCTTTTCTTCCCCAAGAAGCCCCAGAACGAGATAGCCCAGAAGAGAAAATCAGTGCCATAGAAGCTAGACCATTGGATGCATCCAAGCCGTGTCACTAATGCGTGGCCCTATGTGGCACAGCAGCGGATGGGTCCTCATCCGCTCGCTTGCATTCAGGCGTGAATACTAATGCCTTTCTGTGTTGTTACCCTCAGGTATGACTATTGGAGAGCGTAAAAAGTACCTCTCGAGTCTTCCCTGAATAGGTAAGGATCCCGTATAGCTGACAGTTCTTGGGGAACGAGCCGAGGGCCGCTACCCCGTAGATGCCATTGATTCGTTTCCACAAGGTCTTTGCCATTGTCGATCCTTCACTCACCGGCACTCCAAGCTCCATTTGCATGCAGTGCAAATAATAGACGACCAGAGAGTCACGGTCCCTCAAGGGCTGGTGGTAAGTCTATCTAGGGTATGCTGTAGATTGAGTATGCCTCGAGTCGGAGTGATAAAACGGAGTACTCCGTAGTTCGGGTGGAGAATGATCCTCACAAGGTACACTGCCCAATCCCGGTAATCATCGTGTTCATTTTTCTCCTATCACTTCAATTGCCTCTCTAGCGAATGACTTAATTCCGCTAATCCTTTCCTCCTTGCTTCGTGCATCGGGTGTCAGGCACTGATCGTACCGTTAGCATCATCCGAGAAGCAACACGAATGGGGCCGCAGACGAGAATCAGTGCAATGGGTAACAACCCAGCATGAGCAACGCGAGAAACTTGCCTCTTGACAATGTCGGGGGCATTACGTCGTATCGAGATGCCCAAGTAGTGACAGGATAGAGCCAAGTACTGACTGTATGACCGTTCAACGTACTTACGTGGTCCCTAGCTGTCTCACAGCGAAGCATTAGCCATGCAGAACGCTGATGATCATTCTGGGACAAATCGATCAGTCGAAAGTTTATTGTGTGGATCCGCCCCGGCTGGAAATGACCCACCGCAATACTCATAGGACGGCACCAGAGCTAATCGCGATGAATAGCAAAACGAACTATAGAGAGCGAAGTTGCGAGCGGAAAAAAATTGCGATAGTCTAAATGATCATTTGAAGGCTATCGTTCTCTGTCCGTAGTCGGTCCTTCCTGCCATGTCTCGTCACGGGCATTATCCCAAAGAGTTGTTGGCATTGCGCCTATGCTGGCTGTCACCCATGCTATCCACATGATAGGCATCAATTTGTCAATAACTATCGCTTCAAGCAGACGGGTCTAGACTCCAATCGTTCATTGCCACATTGCGCTACTTGGTGGTCATCGTGGATGGATGGCGAATTTCCCGAAGCGGATTATCAGGAGCCTGGTTATTTTGACACAGTGGGTAAGTACTGTACATTGTCGGTGAAATGTCCGACAATGGTGAGTAGAGGCGACATCCAAGGATGAAGTTGGAGAACACGATGGGCGTGGAGTTAATTACGGAGTACTGCACATAGACCCTCGTAGTGCTGGCATTGAACATGCTTGCGAGCTTCCAAGGTTATTGGCCACGCATTCTTCCAGCTCGCCGTCGGCGTCACCTATTATATTCGAAAACAAGGTTATGACTGGTCACCGGCCGAAGTTCCGATTCGCGAAGAATGACAAATCTCGGATTCGCTTGGAGGACCAAGATCTTGCATAGTTACGGGGTACAGAGGGCTCGGACGACCCCTGTAATCTCCTCAAAGGCGACAAGACTATTCTGTATAGGGGTATCATTAGGCGCTTCACACGACTGGTGTGAGCGCAGAAAAGACATGACCATAATACCAGCTACCGGGCGATCGGAAACGCCATGATCGTTGACGGGGGCGGCCCTCTCCGTTGGGTCCAAGTATGGACAAATTCGGGTTTCTTGGGTTAGACCTCCGAGGAGTGGGTTGGGTGGACTGTAGCGGGTCGCATATTGCATATGATTAGATGACCTGTCTCTCTGGCTGGGCGCTCAGTAGTCATGCATGTCGGAAGGCTCCCGGACGTAGCGACTCGACTATTACACGCTCCATCGCCATCCATGGATGGTTAGCACGATTTATTAATAACAACACTTTCGTTGAGACGAAGACATCGATCGAGTTACGGTCTCAGCCGTCCTTCGTGGTTGCCCTCGAGATTATTGTATGACTGGGGATGGATTATTGATAGATAGAGAATCAACAGTCCGACCACTATCTGAGAGTGCTCTGGTGGCTTTGATGCATCGTGTTTCGCATTCAGAGCATGTCTGATGGTGCATTTAACGGCCATTGGGGCATCATACCGGCTCGACCACTTTATCCTGCTGAGAAATGGAGGCAACCTGTCTAGTAAGCAGCTTCATTTAGAGCCCATTAACATCAAAATTGAAAACATCATGTTAGAAGTAGCTTACTGGCTTTTTCCCATTACCGCAACTTCTTCGGTTCTCCATGAAAGCAGACACACCAACCACGCCACCGGTAGGTAGGTGGTTCGAGCGCTGGTAGACCCCGAGTCTGGAAACGACGTACATGTACAATTGAGCACGGGTCACCGACTTGAGGGCTAGTGCGGGTGAGGGATCAATTCGCGTGGGGCTGGATGGCTCCATCGGTATGACAGATGCCATCCACCCTGGTACGGAGGAGAGAAGCCGAGACTGGTTCTGAGAATGGCAGGACCTGAGATCAATTTTTCATCGGAAACCTTCGATGACCCTAATACCGGGGCTTCTGGAAGACTACCCGATCTGCGAGGACGATCAGCCGCGGGATGCTGGTCGCAAAAGTACAGTAGGTTTACTACAGTACAGTACATAGACTATTGCGAACGATCGATAGTTGGGGGAATTCTTCCGTCGTCGTCTTCCCAAAGTGATGGCTAGGAACTATCCGTTGTCCGTACTAGGCCTCGAGGCCTTCGTAGTGCTCGTACTGTACGGAGTACAATTGAAGCAATGAAGTTGCCATGCGTGCTTCGCCCTCGATTGGTGGGCTCACCCTGCGGGGCTAAAGATGATGTGCACTTGGATGCACTTTGAGAGCCGTACGGAGTAACTAGTGGGGAGAAGAGAGCTGAGAGAGGTGAGAGGGAGAGAGAAAAAGATGAAGCCTGGAGCTTTGAGTCGGTTACAGTGCCTTCCGAACAAGGCAGGAAGGCAAACGGGTGCCTCAGGTGCACAAGGTTTTGTCACAAAAATACAAGTACCTCTTTTACATAACCGACGTGCCTGTAACTGCGTATCTTACGCTAGTAATACACCAATTGTGACGATGTCAGCTAATTGTCATCCACATTCTGTGCAGTACCGCACTTTGCCCACTGCAGTGCTCACATAACTCAACTGATCATCCATCTTTGAACTCTGTCAATGTCAACGACTATCTCTCATAAATTTTGAGGATGAGTATGACAGTGCCCAGTGTGGACTTTCCCACCACTGCACTCTTGGAACCCCACCTACCGGCCCGCCCGGACGAATGATAGGCCATATGTTATCATCCAATCGCTCGCGGGTTGATCAGTCTGAATCCGGCCAGCAAATCTCTTCCCGAGTCCTGACCCTTTCCCTCTTTCCACTGTTCGCACTGCCCTTCGATCCATGACTGACTGACTGACTGACTGACTGACTGTCTATCTATCTGCCTGTCTATTGCTATTATCTATTCCTTTCTTGCATACCGCATTTTATCCCCTTTAGGCTGGGCTTAAGCTCTCAGCTTACCCCCAGTGGTCGCCTTTTTCTTCTCTCCCCTGATCTTCTCCTCCACCCCTCCTTCTCCTCTCTCCCCTTTCAGTCGGTCTGCCTCTCTGCCTGTCGTGTCCCCCTCCATCGACCCAATCAAGGGCCCCCTCCCTTCCCATCTTCTTTCCTCTAATCTTAAATTGACCTTGGTGATTTTCTTGCATTCTTATTTGCTCCTAATCTCCCCTCAGTCTCGATTCCGTGGATTGTTCCAGAAAACCCCATAGGCAATTAAAGCCACCGTTCACAGGCCACTAAGGCGTTAGGGACCCGGGCTTAGTGTCGCATTTCCGTCCATCCCTGGATTCCCGCGAGTCAGAGAACTGCTCCGAACTCTGACACTGACTTTTTACGGACGTGTTCCGTTGAAGGTTTAATTCTTTTCTTTAAAAAAAACAAAAACAAAAACAAAAAAAAGAAATTGTTCGGATTTTCGCCCAGAATAAAAGAGAATAAACAAACCCCAAAGAGAGAGAGAGAGAGAGAGAGAGAGAGCAAGAGAGGGGAACGAAAGCTTGGGACCCCAGTCCAGCGGTTTTCTCTCACATCATCAACTAACTATCAGCCATGGACTCGAATAATCCTTCCGGCTTCCCAACTGCAATGCAGCAGACCGCGGCTTTTCCTGTCACCACTCAAAGTCCTCAACAGTTCCCTTACTATCCCAATGCTATGCCCTCATTTCCCCAGCCTAAGTCTACACCTCCGTCCCATATGACTCCTCAGCAACAATTACCGCATTCTTTCAATTCCGTGCCTATGCAGGCCGGCCCCGGTGGAGCAATGATGCCGACTGGCTTTCCCCAGCAATCACAAGGTACGTTGTCATCACCACTCTGTCATGGGAGTGGTACTATTCCTATTGTCATTCTTATCTGATTTGCCTATCCTCGATACTTCAATACTTTCCTGTGACCTGCCCGCGTTATCCCTCCTCTCCCGCCTCCCCTCTCCCCTTATTGCTTCCCCACCCACTGGGCCTCCTTAGATCAACAATTGCTTCGTCGCATTGGACATCATTTCCAATATCGACTCTACCGCATCTGACCTGGTCTGGTTGCGTTCTCGCTACGTTACAGGACCAATGGTTGGGCGGATCTCCACTATCGTGTCACCTCTTGTCACCCTAGTTGCCTTTTAGCTGTTGTTGTCGCTCATGGAGCTGCACTGGGCTGTTGGCCCAAGTGTCTCAAGTTAGACACAAGGTCGGCTGCAGGGACAAGCCGCTAATCAACGGGATGGACTTGCAGGACCCCACGCCAGCTTCGCGGCGCCATTTGCCCAGCCACCTGTCCCGACTTCGATGGGCCAATTTCTTCCTCCCCATGCGACCTCAGCTGCTGCGGTTTCTGGCACTGCTGCACAATCATTTTCTTCCAACATGGCCTCAATTCCCTCGGCCAACATGATTTCAGCGCAACAACCGAGACCGACCCCGCAACCCAATCCGGTGCCAAATTCGTCTCCTTCTGCCCCCCAGTCGCCTGCCGCGGCTGCTCGAGAGAAGGCTCGGGTGACGGTTCTTTTGGATATCAACTCGATGCTGCTGCAGGAAGTCATAAATCTTCAGGCAGCCGGCAAGGCTGGGACTGCGCCTACTCCGCAAGGCTCTCAAGAGTCCAACCCGTCGCCGACCTCGGAGCAGACTTCCGACAAGTCTAACCAGCGCCCAAGCCCGGAGTATGTCGAGTGTATGCGACGGTTGCAAGCCAACCTGGGTTATTTGGCAACCGTGGCCGACCGAGCCAAGAAGTCAGGTGGTGTTGCTCCTGGCGGCCCTGCCATCATGACGCCACCGCCACATATGCCCTCAATGACCGATCTCTACAACCGACTCAGTGAGTTGTGTCCTCGCTCGACACAAGGTAGCATGGGAACACCTCAGCCTAGTCCCCAGGCCCTACAAGGAAACGGCCGCCCCAGCCCTTCCCCCGCTACCGAGACAGTCGTCTGAACACCCACCCTTGGATAGACAGAGACTCTAGACCCTGCAGATCATCGAGGGCACCTTGGCGACGGGCGCAAGTGTCGCCCTTGAACGAAAGTTTCCATTGAAGACTTCTATAACGGATTGGAAGCTTCCCTGTCACTTCTGTTACGTAGTGAAGGCTAGTATCGACATGAGTGCGATACATAGGATGGGGTACTGGTCTGAACTAGTGCTGATTACGAACATCAAGATATGATCTCTGGACCGGGCTTCGTCGACCAGCGCCATTTTGACACCAAACAAAGGATGATATGAGCTCGCCCTCGGCTCGATCACGCGTCAATGTAGGAGAACGCGTCTCCGTGGAATGATTGGCGCAGACAACATGATGAATCTCATGAAGTCGGGCAAGCGATTAGGATCTTGGATCAGGCACAATGATAGCTAGAACTGGGTGGAGGACTGCAGTGGTTGCCACCAGGCGCCCGGGTTTGGAGTAGAGACATAGTGGGGAATGGAGACAGCCTCCAAGTGTACTATAGCCACGCATTGATAGAGATGTAGATAGGTTCCACTGCCATCACTACAATTACTATTCTGAATATATGCATACCGCGTTGACCCTGTCTTTCTCCAAGCGCCAGTCCATCTGATCTGGTCATCAGACTGTGTTGCTGCAGCTTGACGGGCGGTGGAGGGTGACTGGCCAATCAGTCGATAGCTTTTCTCTGACCGCCTATCTGAGCTTTTCTGCCTCAAGTCAGTTCTCCGCCCTGCAGTTCGTCACTCTTTCAGCTTTTCCCCCCCCCCTCCTCCAGTTCTCATTTCCTGCAACAGTCTTTGTCGCTTGAGGACCTTGTGAATGTCTTGCGTCTCGCTCCGACTCTACAGAAGGAGCTTACTGTCTGTCGCTACTAGCAACACACCCAAAACTGCCACCACTCTCTCTACTGTAGCTGCCGCTACCTCTTCAACCCGCGCCGCCGCGCCGCCGCCGCCGCCGCCGCTACATTCGCCGACTACTTCCTGTCCTCCTGATATACCGTGGCACCACCACACCTCGCCTTCAATTGATAGACACTTCCCTACCTCCATAGTGCCACTCAATCCTTACTCCTCGAAACGTTTACTACATTATCCTCATCGCTGCCTGCAACCGCAGCGAGTCCTCCGTCAAAGCTCCGGTCTGTGGTCAAGCAATATAGCCCCGAGGAACATCAACCATTCCAGCGCGATTTCCACTCGCTCCATCACTTCGCTCGCAGCTCTATCTCTCAGACCCCGTGGCCGTCAGAGTCATACGTTACAGATGGATATGAATGGTGACGCAGGCGCCAAGCGCAAGCGCAGCTCGATCGCCGCGCCCGCCGAGCGGCCCGCAAAGCATCTCCGTCCCGAAACCAGCACATTAACGCCTGGCGACTCCACTCCCGCGAATGGAACTGTTTACGACGTGGAGGAAGAGGAGGATGCTGGTCGGTTGTTGCCCCTGGGAGCTGCACAGGCCGACTCGCCTGAGTGGCAGGCCACCATTGAGGAGGTCGTGAAAAGCGTTGTGTCGATCCACTTCTGTCAGACGTGCTCCTTCGACACGGAATTGTCGATGAGCAGTCAGGCAACTGGTTTTGTGGTCGACGCGGAGCGGGGTTATATCTTGACAAATCGACACGTCGTGTGTCCAGGACCCTTCTGGGGATACTGTATTTTTGACAACCATGAAGAGGTGAGTTGGCTTAGCCCTATCAACTCAGCACGCAGATTCTTCGCCTCCATTTTCTCTATGCAGTCCTAACCATACCAGTGTGATGTTCGTCCGATTTACCGAGATCCTGTGCACGACTTCGGAATCTTACAGTTCGATCCGAAAGCGATTCGATATATGAACTTGAAGGAATTGAAACTACAACCGGATGCGGCCAAGGTCGGATCTGAGATTCGTGTCGTGGGTAACGATGCAGGAGAAAAGCTTAGCATTCTGTCTGGTGTCATCAGTCGATTGGATCGAAATGCTCCGGAATACGGCGAGGGATACAGTGATTTTAATACCAATTACATTCAGGCCGCTGCGGCCGCGAGTGGTGGCAGTTCCGGCAGTCCTGTCGTGAACATCGATGGCCATGCAATTGCTTTGCAGGCTGGTGGTCGCGCAGATGGCGCAGCTACGGATTACTTCCTCCCATTGGACCGGCCGTTGCGTGCGCTGGAATGCATCCGTCGCGGTCAGCCGGTCACGCGAGGAACCATTCAGACACAATGGATTCTCAAGCCATTCGACGAGTGTCGTCGGTTGGGCCTAACGCCTGAGTGGGAGGCCACCGTGCGCAAGGCCGCTCCCACGGAGACCAGCATGCTGGTGGCAGAGATCATCCTGCCGGAGGGCCCGGCAGATGGAAAGCTCGAGGAGGGAGACGTGCTTCTGAAGGTCAACGGGGAGCTGCTCACTCAGTTCATTCGGCTGGACGACATCCTGGACTCGAGCGTCGGGCAGACGGTGCGTCTGCTCGTGCAAAGAGGCGGTCAAGATGTGGAGGTGGAGTGCCAGGTTGGCGACCTGCATGCCATCACGCCCGACCGCTTCGTGACAGTAGCGGGAGGCACGTTCCATAATCTGTCTTACCAGCAGGCACGTCTGTATGCCATCGCTACCCGCGGCGTCTATGTCTGCGAGGCTGCCGGGTCTTTCAAGCTGGAAAACACCTTGTCGGGATGGCTGATTGACTCCGTGGATAAGCGGCCAACGCGGACATTGGATGAGTTTGTGGAGGTGATGAAGACGATCCCTGATCGCTCGCGGGTGGTCATCTCGTATCGCCACATCCGCGATCTCCACACGCGCGGTACCAGCATTGTCTATATCGACCGACACTGGCACCCGAAGATGCGGTTGGCGGTGCGGAATGATACCACTGGGCTCTGGGACTTCTCTGATCTCGCGGACCCCGTCCCCGCCCTGCCTCCTGTGCCGAGGAAAGCCGATTTCATCCAGCTTGATGGGGTGAGTCAGCCTGCTGCCGCAGCCATTGTGCGCAGCTTCGTGCGCGTGTCGTGCACGATGCCTCTCAAGCTGGACGGCTACCCCCAAGCCAAGAAGACGGGATTCGGTCTGGTCGTTGACGCTGAGAAGGGACTGGTCGTGGTTTCGCGTGCCATTGTTCCGTACGACCTCTGCGACATCAACGTCACCGTGGCCGACTCGATCATTGTCACCGCCAAGGTGGTGTTCTTGCATCCTCTCCAGAATTACAGCATCATTCAGTACGACCCCAGCTTGGTCCAGGCTCCGGTTCAGAGCGCCAAGCTCAGCACTGAGTACATCAAGCAGGGTCAGGACACCATCTTCGTCGGTTTCAACCAGAACTTCCGCATCGTGGTGGCCAAGACCGCCGTCACCGATATCACCACCGTGTCGATTCCGGCTAATGCCTCGGCCCCGCGCTACCGCGCGATCAACCTGGACGCCATCACGGTAGACACTGGTCTGAGCGGTCAGTGCTCCAATGGTGTACTGGTCGGCGAGGATGGCACGGTGCACGCACTTTGGCTGAACTACCTCGGTGAACGCACAGGGAACTCGCACAAGGACGTCGAGTACCACCTGGGCTTCGCGACGCCGTCTCTTCTGCCTGTCCTGTCCAAGGTGCAGCAAGGCGAGATGCCCACGCTGCGGATCCTGAACATGGAGAGCTACGTGGTGCAGATGAGCCAGGCCCGCATCATGGGCGTGTCCGAGGAATGGATCGAGAAAGTGACACGGGCGAACCCCGCCCGGCATCAACTGTTCATGGTCCGCAAGGTCGACTGTCCGCCTCCGGGCTTTGCCTCCGAGGCCGTAGACAGCTTCGAGGAAGGCGATATCATCCTCACCCTAGACGGGCAGCTGATCACGCGTGTCTCGGAGCTTGACATCATGTACGAGAAGGAATCTCTGGAGGCGCTCATCGTGCGCAACGGCCAGGAGATGCGCATCCAGGTCCCCACGGTGCCGACGGAGGATCTGGAAACCGACCGCGCCGTGGTCTTCTGCGGCGCTGTCCTCCAGAAGCCCCATCACGCCGTCCGCCAGCAGATCTCCAAACTCCACAGCGAGGTGTACGTCAGCGCTCGGGTACGTTGTTCCTCCTCCTTGCACTGTCAAATCCCAACTCATCACTAACGATCCACCTGCAAAATAGAGCCGCGGTTCTCCCTCCTACCAATACGGCCTCTCGCCCACGAACTTCATCACCGCCGTCAACGGCACCCCCACCCCGAACCTCGACCGCTTCGTCGAAGAGGTCCGCAAGATCCCCGACAACACATACTTCCGTCTCCGGGCGGTGACCTTCGACAACGTCCCCTGGGTGGTGACCATGAAGAAGAACGACCACTACGTATGTTGCAACCTCTCCGCCAGCTTCCTTAGCCCGAGCCATCCGTTACCTCCCCCATCTAACACATTCCTCTAGTTCCCCATGTCCGAATACCTGAAAGACCCATCCGCCCCGCAGGGCTGGCGCACCGTGTCCCACGATAAGGACAAGCACCGCGACGGCGCTGCGCCGGATGCGGCGAACCTGAACCCCGATGCCATGGACGAGGGCTTCGATGGCGTCAGTGATGTCGAGCCGGAGGCCGAGTGAGGGGCCGTCTAGTCCCCATCTTTCTCAAGCCAGCCGGAGAGGTCTGTGTGCGGGGTGTCGATATATCCACGTGATTGGAATCATCCTGTATGTACAATATAGACTTACAGCGTTATATGAGTGGATAGATCTGTATCTCGTTTCTGGTGGTGGCAGGCAGGTAGTCAGTCATGCTTGTATGTGCTTGAGCATGTACCGTAGACTTTAAACCTCGTGCTTTGGGTGTGGTAGTAATGATGGTGACTGAGGATGAATCATCCTCCGTCTATACAGTCACTGTTAGGCATCATATTGTGATGAGCACCGAACAGGAAAAATCAACCTAGCCCTCCATCGACACAACTCTCGCCCCCATGGTTTCCCGGAATGTATGTACTTTATATATCCGCACTCCCAAAAATAACTCCCACCACCCAAGCCCAAGCAACCCACTTCAGCGCACAACAGAGACTACCCTACCCGAGGAATATACATAAGACCCCAAGAAACCGAAACCCCCAATCCCCCACCCGCAATCAATGACACGATACCCAGAAAACGACACGCAATCGACCAACGCATCCCGCGTAATGGTTGCGGCTACGTATATACTTTTAAGATTGGAGACAAATGACATCAACCAGCATCATTGGTCTAGTGGTAGAATTCATCGTTGCCATCGATGAGGCCCGTGTTCGATTCACGGATGATGCACATCTTCTTTTTTGTTTTTGTTGGGGTTGGCAGAGCGGTTTGCCGCTCGCCGAGGGATCATTCTAGCACTTCCTTCTCTATTCTTGTCTGCTGCTTACGCGGTACGGTAACATCTTTTGATGCGTCACCTCCCCCGTTCATCAGGTTTTGGACGGGAATATGCCGACGGGGTGTTACAGCGCCCTCGATCAGCGGACCTGATGCACTGTCACCTGCACAGCAGGTCGGGGGAGGGATTCTCCGCGACACCGGTCTGTTTTTTTTTTTGTATGGAGATTTTCGTCGCGTGGATGGTTGAGCTCACCTGGGTCGTGGTCTGGTTGTCTCGGCTTTCTACATAGGCGTCCTTCATAACAGATGCTGCACTACAGCTACGAGGATGACTGCTGCACTACAGTTACGAGGATGACTACTGCCCTACGCCAGTCTGAATTCCCAGAAGATAAGAAATTGCCATACGAAGCGTAAAATATAAGTATGAACCCAAACAGAAGATGTACTCCACAGTCGGCCTGCGAGCAAGAGAAAATGAAACGAGAAAGGAGAAAGAAAAGTACAAGGGAAAAACGTCTCCGTCAACCACCCCGGCTAATGAAGGCTCGTTTTGCCATCGTACACACACCACCATCACCGCATACATACTACCCAGCCTCAGTCGGCTGTGCATGCCATCACAGTCGACTCCTCAATACCCTTTAGTCATTACTAACTACCACACCCCTCGGAGGCAGCTAACGATCCGCACCCACGATCATCCCTCTAAGCCAGAAGAGGCTCCTTCTCCTCAGCCTCGACGGCAGGCTGCTCAATGGATTCCACCAAGGGAGCGACGGCAGCGGCGGGGGCCACGGGCTCAGCCTTCGGGGCTTCAGGGAAGTCGGGGATCTTGGTCTCGGGCTCGGCCTCGGGTTCCTTCTTGATGACGGGGCTGCTGGCGACCTTGGCCACCTCGGGGGTCACAGAGCGCGAAGTAGAGCGGCGGTGCACGAAGCCCTGGGCCTTCGCGCTGTAGTCCTCGACGTACTGCTTGACGATGCCCGTCGCGTGGGCGGTGCGCTCCTCGGCGATGTCCTTCAGCTGGTGGGCCTGGCTGTTGACCAGCTCCTGGAGGTGCGCGATCTGAGCATCGATGACCTCGCGGTTGTTGATGTAGACCAAAGGACCCAGGTAAGCAATGGTGACGGTGATGAGGGAGAGACCCCAGAAGGGAAGGAACTTGATCAACCAGTAGGCGGAGAAAGCGGCGAGGAAAGCCTAGTGGCCGATTAGCGGTGCCCATGTGTCACAGGTGTAGCATTGACATACAGCAATGGTGTGAACAAGGTTCTCGGCGAACAGAACGCGCTGGAACTCGATCAAGACGAAATCGACGAGCTGCTCCAGATCCTCCAACACGGCTTCAACCGTCTCCTTGGGAACAGTGTAGTATTTGCGAGGGCGGAAAGATCCGACTACGCTCTGCTTGAGAGCCAGTTGACCACCGAGCTCGGCGAGAGCGGTAACTATTCAAGGTGTTAGTCACCGGCCTAAATAGTTGTTGTGCAGGTTCCACTCACAGCCCAGAACCACATAGACAAATTTGAAGAACCATCGGAGGAGCGGAAGGTAACGGGCGGCAAAGATGAAAGCAACAACGCTGATGAAAGAGACGGCGGTGGCTCGGGGTTGTTCCCACTAGTATGGCATATCTGTTAGGGCCGGTTTGCGTGGGATGGATTCGCAGTCACTCACGCTCAGAAGGCTGTACAGCAGGGAGTGATAGTCTTTGTGGAATTAGCGACGAGTGGCGTGGCACAAGTGTGAGTGGTACATACAAGTTAGGGGCTGGCCGGTCGCGGCGGTGGTGGAGGGAGTCACTGCTGCGTTGCGCAGTTCGCGCAGCTCTTGAGTGGTGCGGGAAGCCTCGGATTTGATGTTATCGGCAAGAGGTCCTATAAGACTTGCTGTCAGTTCGATTGCAATTGAGGTATGGCAACAAAGCCTTCCTCCTTCAGGGAAGAGGCCAGGATTAGAAGTTGGCGCTTACCATTGGTGATTGTACCTAGACGGAGGGATCAGTGGTTAGCTTGTGTAACTCGATTTCGAACTCTCGGTGAGAAGCGAGTCGTGTGGGACTGAAGATCAGACGAAACATTAGCTTGAGAACGCTCTTCCCCCAATGCGACTGACCAGAAGACCCGAATACATACCTTACCATGGCCGTTCACGTTGGGATAACTCACGTCAGCAGCCATGACGAAAGATGTGTGCGCTCGAAAAGCTGGAAAGATAAGGAAAAGGGTGGATTGTCAGGGGAAAGTAGAGTGAAGTTCGAGCTGAAGGTAGCTGCGGTGGTTGGAAATGGACGGGCAGACGAGACTGCAGTTGAAACCAGAGAGAAAGATGATTAGAGAGATTAGAATAAGAAGAGCTCGAGTGGTCGCGGGGGATGGGGGGAGAAGATGAAGAAAAAGGACGAGGGCGAGAGAAGGTGGAAGGTGATGCAATAATGGGGTCGAGGCGGCGGGCGGATTTGATTTGGTCGTGTGCCTTAGGTTGCTTTTACTGCCGATACGAACAGAACAGAACCAAACGAACATGTGATGGCCTGGGCCGGTGTTTCGGATTAACTTGCACGGCCAAACTAAATATATCTCTGATAATGAATTGACTGTCTGAAAGACAGTGTGTGCGCCTATGCAAGGGACTCAGTGCCAGTGCCAGTGCCAGTAGAAGATCCCTCGAGAGCTCATTCATCCAGCATCCACCAACCCACCCAGCGAGCAGCAGTTCGTGCATTGAGATGCATGCACTGCAGGTCGAAGATCCAGACTTGTCCTTACTATCTGCCAGCTGAACATTCCGTCAGAACCTTGAGGGAGGATTGACACTCTCGGTTCTTCACCGATTCAACCTCTACCATAATTACTATCTTCTCTACTCCGTACAATGCTCCTCAGTCACCTCATGGTCCACAAACGCATTGTTCGGCTGTGTTTACTTCAGCCTGGCTGGGATGATGTCACTCGCCGGTCACACATCCATCAGTCTGCATCCACTCACAATTGCTTCCAATTGAGAACCATCCAGCGCTTTTGTAAATGTTTCCATTGGTGACCGACACGAAACCGGAATCCAGCACAATCTGGCAGCCTATACACGCTTGAGATGTTGCTGGAAGTGACGCAGCGGTTAGCATCTGATCATAAATTGCCAACCATTTACTGGAGGCGTACTGTATCGAAAAGCACATCATCCGCACTCAATCTAGATCTGGCCATGAATGATGTCACGAAAGTTTATTCTACAGTACTCAGTCCGAGGAAGTAGTTATCCCATGTACGGAGCAGTTGGTCCTTTGAGACGCAATCTAGGGAGGCTGTCGCGTGGCAATCCCACTTTCGTATGTACAGTACATAGAATGTAGGCAGGCAGCAACAAGACTTGCTCCAAGACATGCTGTAAGCTTGTAGTGGAGAAGATTTTTGTATCTCAATAGTTAGCTACCATCGCCAGCACAAATAAGAATGATGTTGGTAAGCTATGCTGAGTTATACATAGAGTTACTTGGTGGCCTATGCTCATAAGTGTATGCCTGAAGCGCCAGGCACTAAATGAAGCAGAAGTCACGTGCCGGAGCGGGACTCACGCGTTGGCCGATGTTTTGATGCTTCAAACTCCGGACGACAGGCCTGAAGCCCACCGGCCGACCATCAACCCTTCGTCGACCCACCACGGTCCTATGCTCCGTTTCTCGACTGTCACTAACATCTAGACTGGGCCCGCTTGCCCTCGACCTTTTACGATTAATTTTAATGTCTTCTTGACGACTCCGATCCCCATTCCGCGTTTGTTTACATCGCCATGGCTGCGACCGGCGCGAGGGCGCAGAAGCCCGTTGGCTCTGCAGCGTGGATCTCGTCCGAAAAGGAAAACTGTATGCAGCTCGTGGACCAGGAAATGGAAGAGGTCGAATATCCTGTGCGCCACGAGATGGATTGGTTGAATGAGCATATGGCCGAAATCTTCTCGACCAACCAATTGTCCGTTGCGCCCGCATAGCCGTGATCCCATCCTCCGATGCTGACTCTCGCCCAGTAACTTCACCGATGCGTTCAAGACCCCAGGGAAATTGCGCGGCAAAACCCCGCGGACTGCGCGAAAGCGCGATGCGACCGAGCCTCGTGTGGTACGTCGACCCGTTCTCTCCTCCATTGAAGCATCGGCGGACTCATTGCTTACTGTCTACAGCCCTTGAGCGAGATCTTCTCCTCTGCACACAACAGCAAAATAGAGAACAAACTCGAAAGCAAGCATGACAGCAAACACCCTGCAAGCCCGGCAGTTCAACGCTCGCCCGCCAAGGCACCCGCTGCGCCCCCTGCAGCACCAATCCCAGTGGCGGAACCTAAAGATACCACTATAAATGACGCAGCTGAACCCGCATATCCCGACTTGAGCAAGAACCTCAATTCCTTCCCGGAGTACAATACCGACTCTGGCTATCATGGCATGCCCGATGGAGAAGAAATGGAGGAAGATGAGGACGACGATGTTGTCTTGACACAAGTACAGCCTGAATCTCAGCCATCGACGCAACCGATGAATACCGAGCCTACTGTTACCGAAGAAAATACTCAACTACCGGACGAACGCCGCATGACAGCAAATTCCTTCCACTCCGCCCAAGAGAATGTACGCCACCGAGGCGAAACAGTTGAACCCGAGCAGGTCGAACCAACACCGAACCGAAACGCGCCTTCTCAGCCGCAGCCTCAAACAGAGCCAAAGGAACAAGAGTCCGCTATCACGCCAGCACTCGAGCTTGAAGAGAAACCCGAAACGGAAACCGCGAGAGAGCCTGAAGATGAGCCCGAGCCTGAGACTGAAGTTCAGGCCGAAACCGAGGCTAAGCCAGAAATTCAGCGCGAGGTCCAGCGTGAGGAAAGTGAGGAACTTGACGAACGGCAGGAACGGGAGGAGCCCGGGGAGCCTGAAGTTGAGCTTGAACAGAAAATCGAGTCGCTACAAGCGCCAGAGCCCGAGAACAAGCCCGTGCAACAGGACGAGCAAGAGCAACAGAAACACAGCGAGCGCGAGACAGTGCCAGAGCTCAGCCACCAGCCGGTGCCAGAACCTGAGGCAGAGGAAGAGCCTGCCAAAGCCGTGGAGCCGAGCTCACCTGCCAAGTCTTCCGCCGCACCTGCCGCCGAGCCTGTACGGGAAGGGAAGGATGATAAGGATGAAATGGCTCTCGATATTGACGATGTCGGCTCTCCCTCGGACGTTTCGCCTCCGGCACGCCACCCTATCCGCAAGAGTAGCCTTTCATTCGCATCACTCCCTGCACGCGAGCCATTGACCAAGAAGAGTCTGGGTGGTTCAAGACTGTCTCGCACAAGCCATCTGGAGATCTCTAAACTCAGCAACGCAGGGAGCTATCTTGGTAGGCAGACCGGAGGACACAGAACGACGCAGCCTGGCATGGAGGACGATACCACCCGTGACGACAAGATGGATATTGACAACAAGGATTTGACCGATGACGGAGAATCGGATGTTGATACGAAAGCCAGCAAGGACCATGTCAAATCATCAACTCAAAGGCTGCATGAGAAGATAAGCATGCTGGGTAAACTACAGCCATCGCGACCAACCAAGTCCATCGCGGCAGTCTCGCGTTTATCGACCGCGCAGGTCACTTATCCCGAATTGCCCATCTCTAAGCCCGAGACGAGATCAGAGGCCCCCAACCAGAAGCCCCGTGATGCGCCAACCACGGAGCCTATGCAGATTGATGACGACTGGATCAAACCAATGAACTCGCCCTATCGGTCGAATACACAGACACACCAGCGGACCGAAAGCAAAGACGCCAAATTGTCAGGGGCTAGAATTCTGCGGGCTGCTGAGGACGATCGTTCTTCTGCTCTAGACAATGCGAGAGGTGCAATGGGATCAACAACGACCACCGCAAAGCGTGCTTCGGACGTGGGTCGCGGAAAGTCGACAACACCTCTCTACTCCTCTCCACAACGTCCTGGTCATCAGAAGAGCGCGTCTGCTCATATTGACTCCCAATTGTCGACGACACCTGTCGGCTCTCCTGCGCCAGAACGGTGGGATGGGCCCTTGAGCGCGTCAAAGTCAAGACTCCAATCGATCGTGCAATCCGCGAAGGGCTTGTTCACGAATTCTGGAGGTGTAGCGGCTGCGGCTCGAAAAGAAGCGTCCTCACCAGAACAACCAAGGTTGCGACCGAGTGGTCGACCCATTAGCGAGTTAATGGATAAGTCGCATCGACCACAGTCTGCTCAGCTTCTCAGCCCCCCACGCCAGGAAGGGCGTAGAACCCGCAGCTCTACCGAGAGAGAGGAGAAGCGTAGGCAGATGGAGCTCGAGGAACGCGAACGACAAGAGGAACGTCAACGACAAGAGGAACGTCAGCGACAAGAGGAACGTCAGCGACAAGAGGAACGTCAGCGACAAGAGGAACGTCAACGACACGAAGAACGCCAACGTCACGAGGAGCGCCAATTACAAGAGGAACTGGCTGAGAAAAACCGGCAACATGAGAAAAAGAGGTCCATGCAACTCCGGTCTGCACAGGAGAAGTATTCTGCAGACGAGTCTCGGGCAACTTCCGAAGCCCCTACTGCACCAACATCTCAGAGATTGCCCAAACTGCAAAAATCATCCAAGGAAACAGATTATGCTACGGAGGCTGAATCTAAGCCCGCCGCCCCATCCTCTATCCCGCAGCAACAGCAAGCAAAGGGTCGTCCTGTCAAACCCAATCGCGAAACACTTCAGAAGCCCAGACCTCAGCCTGTCTCGATTCGTGTGGGCAGTGCCCTCTCTCGGCCCATAACGCTGGGATCTTCAACCATGTCTTCTGGCATGCGGGAGTCGAGTGTCCCCGCTCCTACACCGGGTTCCGCGGTGAAGCAACCTACGCTGAAAAAGAAGGCGAGCAACTCCTCACTACACACTGCTTCGTCCAATAGCAGCTTCAAGAGTTCGATGTCTACCCAGTCGCAGCGCAAGGCTCAACTTGCAAGCGAGAGAAAGCGTGAACAGGAGGAACGCGAGGCCAGGCGTCGGGAGGAGCAGCGTCGTGAACTCGAACGCAAACGAGCGGCCCAGCAAGAAGAAGCTCGTCGCCAGGACATGCGCAGTCGCGCAGAGGCCGAACGCCGCGAGCGAATTGTTGCTGAAGACCCTAAGAAAGCTGCTCAACTGCAGGCAATTGAGAAGCGGAGACTTGAGAGCCAACGGAGGCTGGAGAGGCAAGGCAGTCAACAGCCCGAAAACCATCCTCCGGAGAGACCGGCCTCCCAAGCCGCTCAGCGGAGTGAGCTTGGGACCATGAGACCAGCCTCTCGTCTCGGATCCATTCAGCCTTTCCACCGCTCCGTCAACCACGCTCAACCTAACCCGGCCAAGCCTCCCAAGAGAGGCCTGGATGAGGAGGCTAACCAGCGGCCTACGGCGTTGAAGACGGGCACGATGCAACCGGCAGGCGAGTCTAAGCGCAGAAGGACAGAAGACGAACAGAACCGCATGTCCTCGATGCGCCCTACGATGGCTCCGCCCATCCGCCAGTCCAACATCCGCAAGGTATTTCAGGGTTGTTCGATGCTACATGATTTCCTTACTAACCTCTTTGTAGGAGCCCAAGAAGCCGTCGTTCTACAGCCAGCCACCAGCCTCAATCCTGAAGACCGGACAAACGCAAAGACCTGCGCACCCTATGGACATGTCCAAATACGCCAGTGGCAAAATTCCATTCGCCGAGCCGCCAATGGCACCGCCCGCTGCGCATCGGACGCCCGCTGCCAGCTCGTCGCAAAAGCACCAGGTCAAGGAGTCGCCCAGCTACCCCAACGGCGAGAACATCAACCTGCCAGAGATTGCCACGGACAGCGAAGACGAGGACTCGGAGGCCGAGATGCTCCCTGTCCCCAAGTGGGCCCAGCCGAAAGAGCTGGAGTCGCTGCTGCGCCAACAGGAGGGCATGGAGGCGGACTCTATCTTTGGCCCCATTGCCCCATTCTCCCTGGAGGAGACGTTCAAGGGGGACAAGAAGATCAAGAAATTCCGCGAGCGCACCAGCAGTGCCCACTGGTCTGGACCCGACGGACTCACGCAAGATGAGATCCGCCGCGATTTGGCCGAGCGTCAACGCCTGCGTCTCAATGGTGGCTGGACCTTTAACTAAATCTGCTGTTACCCGGTTTCACGCTTGTGTGATCCTTTTGATTTGGGAGTGACAACGGGGGCTTTGGGTTTTTCTTTCTGCTTGGGGGGGGGTCACGGGGGAACTTTCTCTGCTTTTGCAGCTGGTGGGGCATAACCGGTCTGGCGTTGCGTTTGTTCATAATTTCCACCTTCGGTTTCATGTTTTAGCTCCACACACAATCACGTTATGCACTTACCCTTACCCTTAACCCTTCGACCGATCTAGCCTGGCTTTGGACTGTCCGTAGGTGCTGTGTGTACTGGTAAAGTCCCGGGTCGAATCCGTCGAGGGATTCGACTCAGGCGACACAGCAGGGCATCCGTGCTACCATGACATCGTGAGAATACGGACTCGACTCCCTCCTTTCACTAGCCTTGCACAGCCATCCCGCCCGCTCACGCGGATCCCACGTAACAGTGGTAGCCGGGTGTTCCCCGGTCCCCGTTCCCCGGTCCCCGCTGGGATCGCTGGGATGGATGATCCGTGCTGTGCTGGTGCTGTGCTGGTGCTGGTGCTGGTGCTGATGCTGATGCTGGTGCTGCCCTCAGACAAGTTACCACCGACGCCCGGCGGGGATCCCGCCTGCCTTCCCCGCCTGCCTTCCCCGGCTCTGGCCCTGGCTCTGACGGGACCGGAAATGTGTGCCCCTGTGCCCCTGTGCCCCTGATGGTTTGAGGATGGGTCCGGGGTAGGATGGGATGGGATGGGATGGGGTGGGGTGCGGTGCTGGACTGTAACTACTGTACAGTACAGGACTAGGGACAGTACTGTACTGAATACATCGGGAATGGGAATGGGGATGGGATGGACTTGACCGGGACGAGACGCGGAAACTGCATCCCGCTCGGCGGGGCGGTGTCGGCTGGGGTTTTTGACCAATCGGGTGGGGGCTGTTTTTCGAGGGTTTGCTGCTGTCGCTACTGTCGCTGTCACTGCTGCTTGGGTTGGGGATGTAAGACTGGATGGTTGGTAGGTAGGTAGGTAGTAGGTAGTAGGTAGGTGGGTAGGTGGATAGGTGGGTGGCAGGATCGACTCTCGATTGGAGGTGTTTGTCTTACGGTCAGACATTCGCTGGAATTAGGGAGGATTGACTCGGGGGCTATGATATGGATAGCGTGATCGTGGAAGGTTCGGTTCTCGTGAGTCTCAGAAGAGCGGTCTAGAGCCTTTCCTGAATACCTAGTAACTAGGCGAGGCGTCGCGACTGGTACTGTAGGGGTTGTGTTTCAGGTACGTACTTGGAGTTGAACTGACCGCTAAGTAGAGACCGAGTCGGATCATGGATGTGTTTGGTTTGGGTTGGGTTGGTCTGGTTTGACTTCGGCTGGGCAGGGTCTGGGCTGGGTTCTTGATTCAGCCACCGAGGCTGGGTGCGGTTTTGCGAGACATGAGGAGACTAACGTTTCTTCTGGCTGATTGCCTAAGGGTGTCTGAGTTGTGGAGGGTTTGGTGGATTTGTAGTTATTGCATTGGATAGACCCGAAGTTGCTATGTCTCTGGTGAGATGACATCGTCTTTACTCTTTGGTATACTACGTACTGGGTCCAAGTGGTGGGTCTACACTCCACCTTTCGAACTTCTCGACGTGGGTGGGTCACCTCTCTACCCACACGCCCTACATCCAGCACCCTTTCGAGCATCTTTGCCCAATGATAGAAGCTTGAGAGAAACTCTCGGATGCATCTGCAGAGACAAATAGTCCGACATCTCCAGGCTCATACAAATCAGAGTAATGAGGGAATCTTAGCACGCTTGAATAATGCCCAGGAACCCATTACTGGTACGCATTTTGGTACGCTGGCTGCGGCGGCTCGAACTCGAACAAAGCCCATTGCCCACTTCCAGTAGCAGCCAGCGGTACCTGCGTATCGTCGCCCAGCGACTGGAAAGCATCCAGTCCCGCATCCCGCTTCAAATGACTCAGCCACACCGGATTGTCGGCGCACGTCTGATTCCACCCATCGTCGCAGCCATACACGATCATGCGCGCATGGTCCTGCAACATCTTATCCGTGGGCACCACCCCGGTCTCGAGTTGACGCTGGATATACTCCGTGAGCTCTCGTTGTATCACGGGCCAGAAGTTGAGGTTCTCCTGCTCCGGCAGCTGCGCCGGTTGGTCGGTCTCCCCGCTTGGCTTGAGCACCGTGATGGCAGAGGCGCTGAAGGGGTTCGGCGCCAGCTGCTCCTGGCCGATCAGGTACGGCGGCATGGCGTTTTCGACGAGACGTAGCACTTCCGGTTCGAAGCCCCAATCGCCGTGCCATTCACGCATCTCGACCCCTTGCTTGTAGTGCGCCGCCAGATGATCCGCGCGGGCGGTCCAGCTGTGGAATCGAGCGTCGCAGAACCCGCAGCGCGATTGGATCTCGGTGACGCTGCTCTTCCACCCGCTCATGGATGCAGCAACAAACTTGACGCCGTGGACGCTGCGCAGGTGCTGGTGGAGATGATCCTTGCGGTAGAATGTCCTTTCGAGTGGGCTCTTCTCCTGGCAAATGAGGTAGTCGTGAATGTCCAAATGCTCCTGGTCGGGATTGGGGTGTAAGCAGAAGGCGCAGACACGACCGCCATCCAAGGAGACAATGCCCCCAGATGGCGCACACCTCCACTCATCGAGAGGAATGTGCATTGATTTCTCGTGCCGTTGCCAGTCATACTTGGTCGAGAACGTATCCGTGCAGAATGTACACTGGAACCGCCGAGAGCCTCGCGCCCGACGCGAGGCGATAGTATTGGCAGGAATGTGAAGTTTACTTCGTCGATGATGTCGGCGACGACGAGGGTTGTGGTCTTGAAATCCAGAGCGCGAGACGGAATGATAAGAATGCGCAGACGTGTTCGACAGGCTCGAGGTGGACGATGCACTGGTGTCCAGGCTGCTTTCCGACGACGCCGGGAATACGCCGAAGTGCTCGACGTGAGAGGTATGGCTAGCCCAATCGACTGAAGATGCCGAACTGGGGTTAGGCGAGGTGAAGGATAGTTGAGGGTGAGGCGTGGAAGGGCGATTTGAAAGAGCCCGAGCAATGTCACTGAATGCGGCCGACTCTTCCTCTGGAGGCGAGTTTTGCCAGCGTTCAAGGGGGGTCATTGACGATGTGCCTGCTGGGATGGGTGCAGGAGCCGAATGGGCCTTCTCCTTCTCACGGCGCCTGGTGTTAGCGAGCCAGTTACGTAGCTGCGTTGGCGTTAGTCCTGTCTGCAGCAGTAGCTCTCTTCTTTCTTCCTTGGAAGGATAAGGGTGGTCCTGGTGTTGGCTCAGCCATTCCTTCAGTATACGGACTGTCTCCCGCGGGAATTTGTTGTAGTCGCTGCGCCTGCGCGGTCTTTGGCCGCGATCACTCATGATAGCAGCTCCCTCGCCCGCACGAGGCTCAGAAGTACTTGGAGCTTCTTTGGGACCATTGCTCCACTTTTGAGAATGGGAATAGATATGACTGCTCTCCGGTTCTGGGATGATGCAATCTGTATAGCTGCTGCTGTTTGACAGCAGGTCCGGCTCTATCACAGAACAGTCTAGCAACATCTGTCTACATGAGTCACAAGGCTCTGTGATGCAGCCTGAATGGAGCGTGTTCTGGTTGACATCGTTGACTGGACATTCGAAGAGGTTAAGCGGTAGTGATGATTCCAGCTCAAGCACTTCTGACCAGTTCAGTACCAGATCGGCCGGGGCGACACTAAGGTCGAGGTTCTCCATCGGCTTGTGTACGTCGCAGGAGGAGGTAGATGACTTCGGGAAATCGGCCGAAACCGGCCGCAGTATGGTCGGGCGCCCTGAGTAAACAGTAAAGTGAAAGACTATTTGGTCGAGATGACTGCTATAGTGAGTTATATATGCACAGAAACCTGTTCAGAGCGGTAGTCAGTGGAGGACGATTTGAAGCGATAGATGGAGTGTCAGTAAGCCGCTGACTTTCAAGTTGTCTTGGAGGGCAGCCTCGGTCGGCAAGTCTCGCCATTGGAAGCCTCAGGCAGCAACAGAGCGCCGGTGGACAATAGGATAGCATTGAAATATCTCCCAACAACCACGACCAACAATCTTTTTCCTGCCTGGCAATGGTTTTGAGATCTGAGGTCCGGTAAATAGAGCATCTAGAAGGGAAGTTCCGTCTTGAAAAAAATATGCTTGGAGAGTCGAACGGCCTACACGCATGGGCTCTGAACAAGTAATTCGCCACACCAATATCCGTGTATATGCTTTAAATACTACCCCGAGTATTTCTTGCCCCCGCGCAAAGAAGCCCCGTACTTGAAAAGCGCCCAAGGGATCGGGAGCAGAAGGAGCGACAGGAAGGCGAAGAGACTGCCCGCCCAGTGCACGCCAAGTTTCTCGTACATCTGCACGGTAAACAGGGGGAACGTCGCTCCCAGAATATATCGAATAACGCCATTGGCGGCCAGTGCTAGAAGTGATATGCAAATGAGTACAAGGCTGTAGAGCAAAAAGCGAAGGGAGAGAGACTTACCCGATGCTGCCGCTCCGGCTTGATAGACATCGACCAGATAGGTGATGGTTGATAGCTAAAGAGAAGAAGCTTAGGTTAGTTAGGCCATTCTACACTAAGTTCGGGTGTGCGGGCTGATAGGACGTTCTGAGCCACCGCTGGGAAGAGACATACGAAAAGAGAAAATGCCCCCACTCCAAAGGGGATCCCTGCACAGACAAGCGCAGCCCAGTGGCCGCCGGCGTGGGCTTCCCATGAGTACCTAGGAATGCAGTTAGCAAATTTGAACCAAGTGGGGGATATAGCCAGGATGAGGAGTTTCCAAGGCTTACCAGAATAGTCCCACTGGTAAGAGTACGCTGCCTGCCATGGCCGAGTACAGGCGATGCTCAGGAGCGGCAACGCCTCCGCCAGCCACGCGTGCCTTAACATACAGAGTCTTGTCGAAGACCCCGAACATCAACGCTGCAAGAACATATCCGACGATCACGCTGATGAAGCTAAGTCCAATCTGCCGCCAGTTGAATCCATAATACACCGTCAAGACGTAGGAAGAGCTGGCGAAATAGCTGAAGATCATGGCGTAGGCGAACGCCGTATACAAGGTCAATGAGAACACGATGACCTCCGTGAATAAAAGCTTAACCGGCCTTCCAAGCCCTGTTGTAATGAGCTGCTGCAGGGAAGGCTTCATAGGTCCCGGCTGCTGTTGCGACTCTTCCTCTTTTCCAGTGTCGTCGTTGCTGTTATTGACCTTGAACAATATTCTCTCCTTCATGGTTTCCTGCATCAGTACCGCGCCGAGCCAGATCACCGCGCAGAGGATTGCCATGACCCATTGCGTCCATCTCCAGTCATAATCATGGTCTTTGAGGACATAGGCCCCGGCGAGCGGGCCCATTGTGGGGCCCAGGAAAGGGCCCAGGATGAAGAGCAAGGATGCAGGACCTCCCTCTTTTTCCAGATCCCAGATATCGGCCAGCGTGCCGGCACCGATCGCAACGCCAGCAGACCCCAGAGCCCCAGCCAGGCCACGGCATACAAGTAGGGTTGCTAGGTTGTTCGCCGCGCCAGCACCAGCACTGAATGCCAACAAACAGGACGAGGTGAAGACATAGACCGGACGGCGGCCGATAGTCTCTGATAGTGGTGCGATGAATAGAGGCCCGAATGCCAATCCAAGTGTGTATAGTGTGAGTGTGAGCATGGATACGGTTCGAGATACGTTGAATCTTATTGCTATAAGATCGAGCGCGGCTTCATTGACCGATGTTCCGAACGTGCTGTTTGCCCACAGTGTCAGTTCTGTTCTCCTTTTGCTTATATCTGTGAAAGAATAAGTGACCTGCGAGCTTACATCACAAAAGCCAGAATGCATGGCACCACAGTGTGGAACAGTTTCTTCCAGATCGGCCAGTTGTGGGGGTTTCGTCTCTCGCGTGGATCTTCCCAGGGTATCTGTTCAAATTCCGGTCGCTGGAGAGCAGAACCCTGCAACGTTGCAAGGATACTGGGTTTGGTCATTGTGTGCTATCCTTCGAAACTGGGCAGACGGTGGGTAGGATGGTCGAGTCAGCCTTAGCCTGGATGGAGGGCCTACGCCCGTTTGTAGGGAGGCAAGATCTCTCACAGGGAATGAGGCACGGCGAGTTTGACGACGAGGGACTCGGGCGGAGATGCACGCCGAGATATACCATCGTCGCAGGCATCGCCCCTTATAACGACAAATGACTCTCGTATCTCCTTCGAAGTGATACCCACCCATTTTGTCCTGTTTGGGGTAGTTGGATTGCCAAGGTCAGCTTTTGTGAGCATAATGGCTTGGCCATATATACTAACCTCGGTCTGGAATAGTAATCATAGTTGAAAGAAGCTTCGAGGAACCAGCTGGCGGTTGGCTGTACCAATGGAATGGGAGGGCGCCGATTTGTGTTTATGTGATCACCTCCGATCGATGTGGGGGAGTCCCGCAGGGCGGATGAGCGGGTGTAGTAAGTATACGGAGTAGTATACGTACGTATACTCCAGAATCAAGAGCATGCTCATGCTGAGTCATGTTGACCTTTCTGAGTATTCCTCATCGGTGAAAAAAACTGGTCGAGATTCTGAAGGCTGCAAGAAAATTGAGTATCGACAGAAAGAGGAAGAAGGATTGGAGCAAAAGAGAGAAATTGCTAATGGAACATTCGTCGTTTGCTTACCTGAGCCAGCTGTCAATGCACGCACTAGAAGGATGGAGGAGAAAATTTGAAAAAACTGACGTAACATACCATAAGTAGTTAGTTATGCTACAGTGGGAGGAAAGTAGTCTGCGTCTGCGTACTCCCCCCACCAAACTGTTTTATTCCAAAAAGCGCCACTTTTTGCAGCACCGCCTTCCTAAGAGCTGTCATTAACAAAATCTATGGTAACTTACAGCACGTTATACAAAGTATTGAGGATTTGGCGGTGGTGGCTTTTGCCGGCAGAATTAGGGTGTAATTAGTTCTAACTAGAAGTGAGGGAGTACGCAGACTACTTTCCAGGGACGGACTGTATGAACGAGGATCAAATTTGAGGGCCACGGAGATGATTTCCGATGCTGCTGCGATTATCGGCTTGCCGGTCGGTTGACATTGTCAAAATAACTAGTCTTGGCATGTCTTCTGGTCGAGCAGTGAAACGCTCTAGTAATTGTACTGTACTGTACACGCTGACAACATTGACGGAATCTTGCATGGTAGAGAGATGGAAGGCGAAGAAGAGGACACAAACCCTAAGGTAAAGGTGAAAAAAGAGCCTAAAACTAGGAAGATAGATGTGAGGGAAAACGAAAAGGAAAAAAACAAAAAGAAGAGAGAAAAAAAAGAAGAGAGAAAAAAAAGAACAGAAAAAAAAAAGAACAGAAAAAAAAAACAACCGAAAGAGAATGACCATGCTATTCATAGTCTCTCATTCGAATTGTTGAGCTCCGACGGTTGAATTGATGATATAGATTTGGCAACTATTGTAGGAATGAAGAATGACTGGCCATTTTGACAACAACCTTAACAAAGAGCTAAACCTGATCGGGTCTACGGCCCCACTGTCCGCTGTTGTTCCTCCTGCCAGTCTTTCTCTGCTTCTCAATCGTCCCACACTGCATGATCACTGGCAGCCTCCATCTCTTGCTACTCTGAAAAAAAGACCTCCAAAGATACTACCTCCTTTACGTCACTACTCTGAACTTTTTCCCTCCCTCGCCCAGTTCAGCCACCACAAATAACTCCCTTCTTTGACTTTCCCCTGTTTTGGGTGACCGGCGAATTGACTCCCACCCTGAGCAGCCCGTATGTTCTGCCGGAAAGACATGTCGGCCAGCATACGAGCAACAACCAATTGTGTCTCACAAGAGCTGGGTGTTCTATCGCCCTTCCAGATGACTTCGTAGCTCGGAGCTCGACACTTGCGGCTCAGAGGCGTTTAGCCATGTTTTAACCACCCTCGTCACACACTGGCCGATCGAAGGAGGAAGACGTGACTACGGCATCGTCATACTTGTCCCAGCCAATGCTGCCGGCCGGTGTCACCCTTCGTAGGGGAAGTTTTTCTTTGGGGCCTGGCTTGCTACTAGCTCCATAATCGATGCTGAAAGGTTACATGCAGCCAGAAAAGACAAGTGAGCAAGGCTTTTGATAATGGAATTAGTGGCCTGAAGTTGTTTGCTGGCTGTCGGGGGCGCCCGTCATGACAAGATCTAGCCGCGGGTGAGACATTGGTGTCGACCGACGCTCGTCTCCCTTTCCATTGCCTCTGGGCACCAGACTTGCCCGGGCGTGACAGCTCGAGACCGTTTGGAAGGAAAGAAACAAGATTGTCCAATATGTCCGCTCCCGCGTCACCACAAAGTCGAGTCTCTCTGCTTGTCCAAACCCCAGCCAGCCAATGGAACTGGAAATAGAACAGCCACCCAATCCAAGCCATTAGTGAAAGAAATTTTCACTGCGCTTCAAGGTTGGTGCATGGTTCTAGCTGAAACGGCTGGTCGGTGAACTGTGTGCACGACCAATGGTGTTTATTCCAGCCATGTCCCTCAACGAATGCATCAAATCAATGGAAGAAAGCCAGCTTGAACGAAGTGCCGTTTCTTCTCTTCTGCTCTTTGGGATCGTTGGGCATAAATTCCTCAGTAAACTCCCCTATGTTGCAATCTTTCCTTCCTCCATCCTCTCCATTTCCTTCATCCTCTCCATTTCCTTCATCCTCTCCACTCTCCACTCTCCACTCTCCACTCTCCACTCTAAACCCCTCTTGAACACCTTCATGCTGCCCATAAGTGCTTTGCTGAACCCTGTGCCTGAGCCAAGTCGGACACCTTCCTCCAGGATGGCGCCACTCAACCCAACCAGCACCGTGGAGGCCGTCGTCCCCAAGCCAGCCCCAGCCCAATGCATGATCAGCGACGCTCCTGGGTTGAAATCAGGCTCCCCGCAGGGCCCGATCAACTACCCGCCTTGCGAGTACTACGACGAGGGGCTCTCCGAGATCTACGCGAAGTATGAGATTCGCTTTACGTCCCGTACGCGCCGCATTCCGTACAAGCCCACGAAGCCCGACTTCTACGAGCGAACGGGACGGAACGAAGTCGACAGTAAGTTGAGCTCTCCTAGTGTAGACACCTCTGCAAGATGCTGACTGTGGATAGTCTACGGGTACGAGTTCAAGGACCCCACTGACGGCCAAGTGAAGCTCATCATATGGGACTACACCAATGGGCTTGTTCGCACGACGGGCATTTTCAAGTGCCACAAGTCCTGGGGCAAGGTACCTCCACATACACCCACGTTCCTACCCTAATGTTGCTACATGCTCACCCTGAGATGGGATAGACCCTTCCGGCGAGAGTGCTCAACAAGAACCGTGGCCTCCGAGATGTTTCCCACAAGCTCACGGGCGGCGTGATTGAGTCCCAAGGTATGGGATTTGCGCTTTGCTGTTGGAAGGCCACCGGCTGATCAATCTTGGGGATGACAGGATACTACATGTCATTTGAATGCGCCAAAGCCATCGCCAAAAAGTTCTGCTGGAATGTGCGATACGCTCTCACGCCGATTTTCGGCCCCGACTTCCCCGCGGAATGTCTGCCGCCGGATCATCCCGGATATGGTTCGTGGGAGATTGACCAGCATATCATTCGCGAGGCCGCGGAGGAAGCACAAGCGCACCGTCGCGCCGCACTTGCCCACGCCCGGCCTTATCCCAGTCCCAGCCCGGATGGCGATGACGACGATGATATAAGGTACGTCAAGCGTGTCCTGCTCCTATACTCTTGAGTCTAGCATCTTCTTTTCACTTGTAATTCTGATCAACTTGTTACATAGTTCGAATGGGTACCCCTCGTCGAGCGATGAAGACAATCGCCCGCCGTCTACTGCCAGCAATGGCTGGACACCAGTCAATGCCCCGCAAATGCAGTTGACTCCTCCGCCCTCCCCACCAACCCAGAATCAATCATCTCCTCAAAGCTCGCAGGCTGAGAGGGAGACCGGCGGTTGGGATCTCGTCCATATGGTCCGAGCAGGGTCGTTGCCCTACGACTCTGATGCCATGGACGAAGACTCCGATGGCACCGAGGGGGAAATGACCGACGGGACCAGTGACGACGAGCGCGTCACGTGGCAACTAAATCAACTCACGGATCGAGAAATTGTGGCTGTCCAAGCCCTGGAGGAATTGAGACACGGAGGCCCAATCGACGAGAACTATCCCATGGTCTGTCCAGCTTGCCACGCAGTGATCTATATCCCGAACCTTAGGCCCGCGATCGCCCGTTCAGATGGCTGGCACGCGGGCCACTGAGCTGGCCGGTCTGCCTTGATGATCCTCTGTTCCATGTTTGTTTGCACGTTTCCTTTAATCTGATGGCATGGTAGGGCGTTGGGTTTGGGCGGTTCATCAGAATGGCGTCGTACTGGTTTGGTTTCTTGTGTCTTTGGTCTTGATGCTTTGCTCTCATTGCTACGTCTCTTTCTCCAGATTGACCCTTTTTTTCGTTTCTTTTCTTTTTCTTTTCCTTTCTTTTCTCCAGATTGACCCTTTTTTTTCGTTTCTTTTCTTTTTCTTTCCCTTTCTTTTCTCCAAAACTTGAAAACAATAAAAAAAGGCACTAGGCGGGAACAGAATGAGGGGCAATGACCGACAGGAGATTCCCTAGTTAGATAGTTGTTTAGCTACAGTTCCGCATGTGCTTAACACATAGCGAGGAGACAATAAAAGAGGAGGTGAGAAAAGACGTCTCAAGTTCAAGTTCCCAGTTTTCATGGGAGTAGACCGATTAGATTCGGCTTGGTGGAACATTACACGACAGGACTGACTTAGATGAGGAGATAAGCTTAGTCGTCTGGGGGTGGATGTAGAGATCTGCCTGTGCTGGGGGACTGGATCTCACGCTGAGCGGCGATGATCGCTGTGGAATACGCAACACGCAACAGACAATAGGGGTGAATAGAGGGTGTGCATGCTTGCTCTCCATGAATCCCATCCCAGCTGATTCTGGGCTTCTTCCCTTCTGGCCCTTGTCTGCCCTTGCACACCCACCACTGCACCCTCTGTAGAAGCTTAGGCAGCAATGGGACCGGATATTGCTCATTTCCCCCCTCCCCCCATAGACAGCTGCCAACTCGCCGCCGTGACATTAGCAACGCAGGAGGCACAGTACGGTACAAAATCAGGCATGCAATTCTTCCCCTCCCCCTCTGCCCCCTTCACAGAGCAAAGAACAACTTGAACCCAACTTACTGAATCTCTTCCCCCCCCCTCCCCCTCCCCATTTACCAGGCAAGTTCACCATGACAGTAAACCACCAAGCAATGAAATGATGACCCCTGACCCCTCCCCTCCCATCCAACCCCCAACCCCCAATCCCTAATCCAGCATCCAGCATCCAGCACCACCTCCAATCCCATCAAAACAACGACTCGAGACCCTTACAAACGAAAGGCTCGCAGACCCAAGAATCGGATCCGGCCCGGGGCCCCGGAGATGACTCACTCACGAATGGAACGCCATCCCGACATCCCCGACTCCAGGTCCCCAACCCCCATGACCATACCATACTTCAACCAATGAACTGGATCTCAACGCATGCGGACGGCCGTCGTGCACGTGACCCGTGCAACTTATCCCCATCCAACCACCGCGGCGGCCCTGTCCCCGCTCTATTCCCACAGATGGCAGTGCAGAGGTGTGGTCCCGAACGCACCTAATCTGGCTTCCAGAAATACCACTGCAGAAGGTGTTAGTCTACAGATTCGAAGAGCGATAAGGGTAATTCCAATTCCCATTCCAATTCCCAGAAGCTGCAGCTGGCGCCGCTGGCGCAGTGGGGGGGCGAATCATCTCAACCGAAGTGGGCTTTGTCCTACGTTGAAGGTTGTTTGACGGGGGACGTAAGTTTATTCTTCTTGTGTTTCTTTGTTTAGACATCCCTCCACTCCACTTCGATTAAAAAAAAAAAAGAAAAAAAAAAAAGGAATCCCCCCCGATTGGTGAGTCGTGTATTCTGGATGGCTATGCAGGGAGAGTAAACTGTGACTCCCGGAGCGAGACAAGCTTAATTTTAACCTTAACTAGCATTAGGTAGGCCGGGGTAGGTAAGTACGGTGAGTGCCTTGGTAAGTTGTTTCTAGCTTCGTGGTGTCGGGGCTTACTGGGGAGGACTAGTGGACCGGACTGATTAATGGTGGGTAAGAGCCTGGAGTATGCCGGCGCATCGCTGGCGGTGCCCGAGTGTCGGGGCCGTTCGGGTGATGTGGTTTGCTGCGGGGATTGAGTGATCAGGTGCAGTGCCACTATGTGCCTTTGAGGTGGTGGTGGTGGTGGTGGTGGTGGTGGTGGCGATTGATAGTGCCGCTGCGGTGGCTTCCCGGTGGATAGGATGTGTGTACTGTTAGCATGCAAGTGAGCACTTACTGAAGTTCTATTACTTGGGTTTAGCTTTGGACAAGACCAAATAAATTCTCAGGCGATTTCTTTTCTTTGGGGAGGGGGGAAGGAAAGAGAGACAGACAAAGACAACATTGAAGACGGAAGCAAGAAACCATGCATGCCCCAAAAAGTGAACTTGTTGAGGAAATTCCATCCATCAGCCCTTCTCTCACCGGCATGAATGAGTGAGGTATGTACAGTAGGAGTGATTTCAGACTGAGTTGAGTCTCCCCCCCCACACACACACGAGCTACGTAGCGACTGCAACCCTCCATCACCGGGGATCCCTCCCCTTCCCCGGCCAGGACTGTCTTCTGTCGCTGTAGCCGAACCCCCCATCGGATTGATTCCTGGTGCAGCGGAGGCTTCTACCTGCGAGGTACCCCGTAGTGTAGTGCAGTGCAGATTCACGGACACGCAACCCTGACTGGCTGACTAACCGAGGAGCATGTTAAGGACTACTATACCTACCTAATAACCTAGCAGACAAGTATTGCCATGGATGGATGGATGCACCGGGATGTTCCCCGCCGAATGCACCTCCGCCCCTACCTACCTACCTACTTCCCCTTTAGGAAACTAGAACTCCTCACAACTAGTATAAAAGCGCCAGGCTGGTACGTAACTGTTATCTTCCAAGTAGCACAATAGATTCAGCCTCTGGTTTGCAGAGGATTCGCCACCCCCCGTCGAACAAGCTTTCTCGGTTCTACGCAAATTAGGGCACAACCTTGCATTAGTGCCTTCGGGGCTTGTGGTCGTCCCTTAAGCCTTTGGCGGTTATAGATGATGATGGTTTAACTTCTCTTCGTGCTATTTCGGTGCTTATGAGGTTAGGTTAGGTGAGGTTAGGTGAGGTAAGGTTAGGTCAGGTTAGGTCAGGTTAGGTCAGGTTAGGCAGAGAAATCTTACAGTGCTTCTCTGCATGGGCCTGTGCTCGTTTCTCAGGAGGCAACAACACTTAAGATCGGACCATGACCAGTGCATCTGTCTGTAGTTGAATCCCGTCTAATTACATTATGCCATCTATCTATATGTGTACCAATCCATCAATCTATCAATCTAAGTATAAGTATCCAAGTATCCAACCAATATATCGCTGTTGATGTACCCCGCCAGTGCCAAACCACCTCGTCCCCAAGAAGGACAACGCAGCGGATGAACCGAGCGCAAAGAGGGAAAAAAACGGTGCAAAAAACCCGAAAGAGGGAATAGCAACGTAAGACCCGTGACCTAATCTGCGGCGCCCGGGAAGAGAACGTAAAGCAAACAACCACCTCAGCCAACCAGACCATTTCCCACCAATCCCCAAATCGCACCAATCATCCCAACCATCCCCCCCCAAGACCCCGTGACCAGTCTGCAGGTCCCTTCACAGCAAACCACTCACCAACAGCATCCTCCTTTTCCCGCCGTCTAGACCGCAAACCGACTCCACCCACGGATCTTCACCCCCCACCGATAGAACCCATACGGCACGGGCACCATCAGCGCACTGATGGCCCCCAGGATCGTCAGCGTCCAGTGCACGCCCATGTTCTGGTAGAACGGCACGCCCACCACGGTCATCCCGCCGGCGGCGCAGTAGCGCGAGACCGTCATGAAGCCCAGCGCCGACGCGGCGTAGATGTCGTACGCGTCGATGACGTACATATACGACGAAATGAAGACGGTGATGGTGCCGAAGCCGAACACGGCCGAGGCCACGATGGGCGACCACACCGACACGCTGGCGTACGAGGTCCAGCCCATCCAGAAGAGGCTGATTGGGATGAACGGGCTGCCGATCATGGCGAACCAGAGCCGGTTTTCGGGGCGCGGGGCGTGGTGGTGATGAGGCTTCTGGGGGACCGTCTCATCCGGGGTGGGTGCGGGCGGCTCGTGCGGGTTGTTCGGGTTGGGGTCGACTGGTTCGTCCGTGTCAGAAGAGGATGGCGACGACGAGGCAAGAGCGGCTTGTTTGAACTCTCGCTTCGTCCAGCGGTAGATGAGCGGCACGAACAGCCCCGCGAGGACGATCCCGACGTACATCGCGACCCAGACGATGTTGGTGAGGCCCTGCGAGAGGCCGTGGATGTCGGAGAAGATGTAGGTGTACCCATCGAAGAAGGTGAACAGCACGATGTAGATCACGGTCATGTAGAGGGAGATCAACAGGATGATGGGCTCGTGGATGGTGAGGCTGAATTGCCGGATGCATGCGCCGCTGATTCGGGAGAGCAGCGCGGTCTTCTGGAGATCCATGGAGGACTTGTAGCGCGGATCCCCCGTGAGGTTCCGGAGGTGGCGCGCCTTCCATTTGAGCAGCATGGGGCCATACGTTTCCGGCTGCAGCAGAAGGATCAATGCAAAAATGAATCCGGACATAATCAGGATGATCCAGTTGGTCCACCGCCAGGAGAGCGTGCCCTCGCCCATGTACGATGCGATCACCGGACCGAGCACCGGCCCGCCAAACGACAGGATCGCATACAGAGGGAACGTGAGTGTCTTTTCCAACGGATTCCACAGATCAGCGATGGTCCCTCCGGCGCAGGTCAACGGAGGACAGCCGAACACGCCGGCCAGAAACCGAAACACGATCTGCGCCCCGATGTTCGGCGCCAGCCCAGAGGCCATGATGAAAATCATGAACAGGGTCAGAGACCCCGTGTACACAGCGTTGCGGCCAACGACCTCGGACAGAGGGCCAGACACCATCGAGCCCGCAGCGAACCCGAGCAGGTACATGCCCGTGGCTAGAGAGGCGACGACATCACTGACATGGAACGCCGCGGCATTCTGAGGCATCACGCCCGACTCAATCGACGACGCACATCCCACGGCAAACGCCAGCGCCGTCACGAGCAGGGTCGCCGAGATCCGCGCGCTGCGGCTGTAATTGCGTGGGTTGATGGGGTCGTGGTCATGTTCCCATTCGACGAGGAGAACGGAGGAGGTGGTTCCATCGTCGTCGACAATCTCCTTCAGCTGCACCCCGGGTAATTGAAGGTACGGTGGGTGCCGCTGGGCGTTGTTGCTCGGGACATCGCCGCCGGTCAATTCATCGGTCTTCTCGGCTCGGGAAAAGCCCGGATACTCTTCTTCGAGCTGCCTGCGCACGGCGTGGCCGATGCGTCGATACTGAAGATAGGCCTGCATGAGAGAGTCAGTGAAACAGACGCAACCGTTGCGGGTGGGATAGAAGCACCAAAAACCGGAATGGCAAGACGGGTTCGAAAAAAGAAATGGAGAGACAAACCTTGACGACATGGAGACAATAAAAGGCTCTGCCCTGCTGATTAATGGGACGGTGATAAGAAATGAGAAATTGAGAAATTGCGAGCAAAAGGTGGCTCGAGACCGGATGAACGCCGACCTCACATCCTTGCGACGACCCACCAGATCCACTTCTTCGAAGGCCAGAAGGCCAGAGAAGGGAACTAACTCCTAACTCCTTGGACTATCCGGGAGGGGCAGTATAATCCGCCTGTAGGAGGTGAGGGATTTGGGAGAACTTGGGAGGATTTGGGAGGATTTGGGAGGATTTGGGAGGATTTGGGATGATCCTCGGATCACCGGAGGCGAAGAATCAAGTCGATGACGCCTGAGGCCACACTAGCCACACTAGCCACACTAGCTCAGTGGGTCTGCCGGAGATCGGCCTGAAGTCCGGTCGGTGCCTTAACGTACTCGGACGAGAAGAGAAGAGAACACACTACGTAAGTTAGTGCTTGCAGTGCTTGCAGTGCTTGCGATATTCGCAATTCGGCTTTCATTGCTTCCAACTCATCATCCCACCCACTATAAACAAAAACGCCCGCAGGAAATCTCTCCCTTTGCAATTTATGAACACGTCCTATTAATAAACAAAGAACATAGATCCTGTAATGAAAAGAGGTAGGAAAGATACATAATGAAAAGATAACGGGGCCAGGGCTTCCCATGGACGCTCAGCATCGCAAGATCCCTTCTAGATTTCCATCAATTCCATCACTCGCTCCTTACTCGCTATCTTCAAAGTCATCTCCCGAGTCATTGCCCCCTCCAACAAGATCATCGCTATCATCATCGTCAATCACATAGGTCTTCTTCTTCGTGGTGGCCGTGCGCCGCGAAGGCCGACTGACCGGAGCCGCCGGCGAGTCCAAAATGTCATTGGCCATGGCATCGATATCATCGTCGGACAGATCATCCGCCAGCTGCTTCTTCTTCGCAGCGGCGCTGGTCTTCGCTTGCTTAGAAGCATATGCCTTGGCTGCTGGAGACAGGGTGGTCTGTTTTGTAGGTGCGGCAGCTGCAGTCTTGGTGGTGGCATCCTTCTTCGGGCGACCACGCGTCTTGGCGGCCGGTTTAGCAGCAGTTGAAGCAGCAGCCTTACCCTTGGCGGCCGGCTTCGCCTTAGTAACCGCTGGCTTCACAGGCTCATCCTCATCGCTATCATCCAGCAGAGTAACGGGTTCCTTGGACTTCACCTGAAGGGAACGCCGGGGCGAGCCCTGGGGCACCAACTTGCTGTAGTCGGTCTCGTCCGCATCGAAGTCAGGTGAGGCCTTGGACGGCTTGGTGCTGGTCTGCAGTCCCGAGCGACTGCCCGGCCCAGACTGCTCGGAGAAGAGCTCGAGAGAATTCGACGTGGACCCGCCCGCGGTGCCACCGATCCCCTTCACCATCTTGCTCACGTCTCCCAACAAGTCATCTCCGTTGTCGCTGTCCGAATCACTCAAGGCGTACTTGGTTGCCTTGCGAGCCGCCCGCGCAGGTTTGGGGGAGGGCTTGGCAGCCTCAGAGGCCTGAGCTTTGGCGATTTCGAGGAAGGCATCGTCGTCGAGGTCGTCATCGTCTGCAGGCTTCGACTTGGGCTTCCGTCCACGCTTGGGAGCTTCTTTGACTTCGGAGCTTTCAGGGTCTTCAGACTTCACCCTAGCAGAGGCCTTGGAGGTAGCTCGACTTTTCTTGGGCAAGATCTCAATGTCTGAATCACCCGAGACTGGCTCTTCCTTCTGGACAGGTTCGGGTTTCGACGATCCACCTCGGCTCTTCTTAGGAAGAACTTCTAGGAAATCGTCGTCGGAGTCGTCGTCGATCGGCTTCGCAGCGGGCTTGGCAGGAGACTTGCTCAGGAAATTGTGCAGTGTTCCCTTCGGTGCGGCCTTCTTCGCAGCAGCCTTCTTGGTCTTTGGCGCAGCAAAGTCTTCATCATCGGGATCCTCATCAAGGGCCGCTTTACGCTTCCGACCGACAGGTCCACGAGCGGCAGTCATCAACTTGGAGGAGGCACGGCGACCCATTTGCATGACCTTGCGCTCGCGACGGGCCTCGTCTTCCAGCTGGAATCGCCACTCATTGATGAAGTCATCGAGATCCTTTCTCCAGATGTCTTCCTTGGACAGCTTGATCAAAGCGTCAACTTCCATTTCCTTGTCCCCAATTTGTTTCCGGAGTTTCTCCACGCGCTCCTGCGTCAAGGACCAGATAGCCATGCCCAGCAAGTAGTCGTAGGCATTAGAGAGATTGTCAGTGTCCTTCTCGTTGGCCGACTCCTCCTCTTCATCCTCGAGAGCTGGCTCAGTCTCGCCCGCCTTGACGGCTTGAGCAACCTTGGGGAACGGCTTGAAGCCCTTGTCTTTCAATTCAAGAACCAGGGCCGCCTTCTTCTTCTTCGAAACAATCAGATCCCCGTCAATAATCATCTGAACGAAGCGGGCCTGGTTGCTGAGCTTGTCCAATTCTTTTTGCAGCTCCGAGAGCTGATGTTGCTTGCGTCGCTCGTAGAACTTCAGACGGAGCGCATAAAACTCCTTAAGGATGTCATCGACTGTCGCATACTTCGTAATCCGGCCTTCGGGATCGAAAGCGACCAGATTGGTGGTGGCGACAGTCTTTGTAAGCTTGAACTTCTCTTCCAATCCTTCAGACAATGCAGACTTCATGTTCTTTTCGTCCAGCTGGATGACGAAATGAACCTTGGTGTGGGTGTTGTAGTCCTTGTAGTCCTTGATGAAAGAGGGCGTCTTCTCGGCCTTGATTATGTCTTCAAGCTTGTCCTTGAAGTCCTGAGTCCAGGTACGGATAGGAAGTTCGGTGATCTCGACTTCCTTCTCCCCGGTTTCCTTGATGACACCGCTGAATTTGAACCGATCGCCGCCAATGTCGGTAACTTCACCAGTGAAGCCTCGGAACCAAGGTTGCATAGGCTTGGTTGGCTCACCGTCCATCATACGTCTCAGGTTGTCCACGATATCCTCTGGGTTGTAGTTGGGAATAGAAGAACTCCAACCTGTACCGATACCATCTGCACCATTGATCAGGATCATGGGAACGACTGGTACGTAAGTCTCCGGCTCAATCGTAGCTCCGTCATCGACGTTGTAGGTCAGAAGAGGCTCATCCGCTTGGTGGAAGACACGACGAGCGAACGGAGACAGTCGAGTGTAGATATAACGCGCACTAGCACAGTCGGATCCACCCTGGAGACGACTACCGAAGTTACCACTAGGCTCCAGGACGTTGAGATTGTTGGAACCAACGAAGGTCTGCGCGAGGCCGACGATGGTCTGTTGCAGTGAAACATCACCGTGATGGTACGCGGTCATACCCGAAACGTGACCAGCAAGCTCGACAACCTTCATATCCTTCTTCAAGTTGCGACGGAAGCAAGTGTACAAGACCTTGCGCTGACCAGGCTTAAGGCCATCAACAACCGAAGGAATAGACCGGACGTTATCCGCCATACTGAACAAGATAAGCTCCTTGTTGATAAAGTCGGTATATGTGATCTTGGACACGGAGTGGTCGAGGAACGTTCCAGGCTTGAACTGGCGAAGCCATTCCTTTCGCTCATCCGCCTTCTTTTTGGAGAAGGCGAGTTCAATGAGCCCAGCCTCGTTATCCTGCAAAGTATGGAATTCCTTCAAATGGCGATCGAGATCACGGAAGTAGACCTGAGCATCTTCAGTGGTGCTGGTACCCAGACCCTTGTAGTACTTGTGCTCCCAGCCGCGTTCATGTTTGTGCTCCTCCTTCCACACCTCATATTCTGGCATGGTGAAGAAAGACCGTTGCTTGGTGGGATTCTTGGGATCACCCTTCCACACCTTGACAATGGGAGTGATGAACTCGATCAGGAACTCGGGAATTTTCAACAAACTGGGGAATTGGGCCTGGAGGAAGTTGATGAGCAACCCCTTGATGTGACTGCCGTCGTGATCCTGATCCGTCATGATCATCAAGTGACCATACCGAAGACCGCGGGTGTCGGTGTATTCCTTCTTGTGTTGAAGACCAATGAAGTTCTTGATGTTCTGAATCTCTGCATTCTTCGAGATCTGATCAAAGGACGCATCACGCACATTGAGCAGCTTTCCTCGAAGCGGGAACACACCGAACAGGTCAGGACCAACAACTGATCGTCCAGCCACGGCCAGACCTTTGGCTGATTCACCCTCAGTCAAGATCAGGGTGCAGTGATGGCCGTCCTTAGTGCCAGCTTTGTTAGCATCCGTCAATTTGGGGTTGTTCATGCGGCTGCGCCGGCCACCGTCGGTCTTCTTCAACATCTGATCGGCCTTTTGCTGGGCAAAGTGCAAGATGTTGTTCATCACTTCTGTCTTCAGGACCTTTTTGTAAAAATCGTCATCAAGAACGCATTTGCTACCGAATTGAGATGTTTTGGTCGTGAGTTGTTCCTTGGTCTGGGAGGTGAACGCCGGGTTGACAATCAGGGCATTGACGAAGATGAAGATGTGGTTGCGGATTTGGGCTGGCTTCAACGTGGCGCCATTCTTGTTCTTCTTCTTGACAGTCTCGGCGAGCTTACTACAAATCTGGTCCGCGATGTAGTTCACGTGTGTACCTCCTTGGGTAGTCGCGATGGAGTTGACAAAGGACACCTGCTGGAAGGAGCCATCAGAGACCGCAAAACCGACCTCCCATCGAGGATCCGGGCTGCAGGTGATGATTTCATCTTTGGCTCCCGCACCCTCCTCGCCGCGCTCCCTCCTGATAGCCTTGGTGTACATTTCCATATACTTCTTGAAGTTCCGGACGGGAACGCGTGTACCGTTCAGCTTCACGGCCACCTTCGCGGTTCCAGCCAAGTCATAAACACGGCGTTTGACAAGCGCCTCGAAATCATCGTCAATGCCCGTCATTCCGAACTTGGCGAAGTCAGGCTTGAACGTGACCTTTGTGTAGTCTTCTCCCTTCGCATCGGTGATTTTGGGCTTTCCACAATTCAACATGTTGTTGGTCCAGATCTGCTTATACCTTTTCTTTTGGCGTGAGTCCTGTGTTTCCAGTATGAACTCGGTGGAGAACACGTTACAGAGCTTAGCACCATAACCGTTTCGACCACCCGTGACCTTCTGTTGCTCGTCGTTGTAGTTGGAGGAGGTCAAGAGGTTACCGAAGATGAGCTGCGGAATGTACATATCCTCGGTCTTGTGCCATTCGATGGGAATACCATTGCCGTTGTTCCACACGCTGATCTCGCCGGCTTCCCGGTTGACCGTCACGCGAATCTCATCCATGCTTTGGTCATTTTGTTTGTTGTCGGCGGCGTTGACGACAATTTCGTCGAAGATCTTATAGAGACCTGGAACAAACGAGACCTCGCGGAATTCCATACCGTCCATTTCCGAGTTGTAAACCCACATCTGCTGTTCTGTGCGTTCGACGGATCCGACGTACGTATCGGGACGTTTGAGGATATGCTCGCGCGGATCAAGCTAGAGGACCAATATCAGCTGCCCTGTCTACCGGCGCAACAATGTTTTCAGCATTTTCAAGTCTTACCCTCTGGAACTTTTCCGATGCGTCCATAGCAGCATCATCACCAGCGGAGTCAGCCTTTCCAAACGACTCGTTCTCAACGTCGGCAAGCGGCTTGCTGCCTCCTTTCTTCGAAGCGGCCGGAGCCTTCTTGGCCTTCTTAGGAGGAGTGTGAGACATGATAGAGTCGATATCGGACAGGGGGTCGGCGTCATCCATTTCATCGTCGCTGTCGGGCTTGGTCCGCTTCTTGGGCGCTGCCTTGGATGCAGACTTTGCCGTCAACTTGGTCTGGGTTAGTTTCTTAGGCGCTGCCTTTGACGCTGCTGCTTTTTTGGGCGCCGCCTTGGCCTTGGGTTTCTGTACCGCAATCACGCAACAATTAGTGTTCGTCGGATGAAAGCCTGGGGCAGATCGAAGCATACAGGAGCGGGTTCAGGGGCGAAGTCGGATCCATCGTCCTCGAAGACGGACTCCACCATGGAATCATCCATTGTGGATTGAATACGCTCGGGGCGCGTGTGAAAGAGTGAACGAGGGGAAAGGAAAGCAAAGAGTGACAAGATAGGAGTACGGAAGAAGAGAATTAGTTAGTGTGAAATCAACCTCGCTGGTGGAGGCTTTCTGATGTACAAGAGGGAATAGTCGGATGTTGTATGAAGAAGTAACCTGTCCCCCAGCTGGTTACCTTTGTTGTCGGCCGTGTTTAGTTGTTTTGTCGTCGTTCTTTGTTGACGCGCTGTTGCGACTGAGCGGCGATTCAAAGAAACTGAACAGCGACCGGCGCGGATCAAGGTTGGTCCGCCCCGCGAGTGGCGCAGGCTTCACCCGAAAGAGTAATTCCCAAACACTCGGGCCTAAAGCGGAAGGGACGACCAAAACATGCAAGGACCATTGGACCAGGCGCGGGGGAGGGGAATCAACCCCGTCATTGACTTTGACTGTTGGTTATTCTTAGCACAAAGCGAGGATTCGGGAGTGGCTTCGATGCTTTGTATGCTTCTCTATTGAAGAAGAATGCCACGCGAGATCTTGATCTCTTTCTCTTCTTTTCTTCTTTAAGGTTGATTTGCCCTGAAGTTCAGTTGGCCGCTCGGAACTGCAGTGAGTCTCCCTAGACAACCACCACCCGCTGCTTTACAAGTGTTTCAGCTAACCACCTTGTTTTGAGTTATCGAGGTTAATCAGATATCAGCTTCACCTTATTAATGGCTCACTATACACGAGATCAGGTCTATGACTTACCTAGAAATCGTGTATTTAAGAGGTTCTGGTGGATTTACAATATGTTGATGTGCCAGGACTTGTTGTCTCAAGAATACCGCAGTGAGTGACCTCCGCAGCACGTTGGAAATATGTGTTGATTGACCTTTGCTTCAGTCCGGTGCCTCAGGTCATTGTTTTTTTACAATGCGCCGTGACTTCTCTTTACTAGCCATCGTGCAGACTCAAGTACAACTTACAGCATTGTAGAGTGGACCTCGAATAACCTATTTACAGACACAGCATTCTGAGTCGTGACACCAAGCTTGCTTGGTCCTGCCACCATGCCATTCTTGGTTTTGGCCCGACTCGTCCGCAGGCCTTCTAGAAACCGTGGACGTTTCGGACCCTGACAAAAGCTCGGCAGTAACGTACTGTAACCAGCCTTAGAGCAAGGCCGCCAAGGCCAATCATACCACTCAGTTTCCAGATATTGTCCAACCAGAGTGCTACCTTATATTCGCTCGGGCACTTGAAACGCGTCAAGCCAGGTTTGAAAATTACATTCAGGGGCAGTTTCTTCCAGTCCTTTCCGTCAGCATCAGGTGGAATGCACACCAACATACTGAAATCCTGGGAAGATAAGTAGCCAACCTGCTGCGATCGATGTCGCAGTCAAGTGATTGATGTTGGATTGGGTCCTCTTCTCGAATCATTGGTGTCTACCGTCCCCTGTTCCCTCTTTCTGCCCGTCATCTGCAGTGCAGCGAACTCATAGTGGATCGATCGCTCAGATGATGATAAGTTTGCAGTCGTACAGATTTTGGGAGTTGTTGGATCGACCGGCTGCCGAATAAATTGGTGGTAGACTCAGAATGGACTAGGATGGCGGAAACTTGGAAGGGCGTTATAATTACTACTATATACAAGATAATTAATCAGGCGAGACTGGTTCATACCTAGTGCCTGGTTCGAACAAAGAACGGAGTTTCGGGTTAGATCAGGCAATTTCCATGGTTCACGATGCGGACAGATATCAGGCATCAGAGTCCCATCAATCGTGAGATCTAGACAATTTGTACTCCATAGACTGAAGATAACTGAGCGAGCGACCGGAGTAATTGGTTGTCTAGCTGCTCCTCGGCAATAGGGATGATTATTGGCAAGCGATCGACGGGGCGAGGCTCGGTGGATGCCCTCAAAAACCGACGGCGGCCCCTGAGCAAATGGTAGACTAGAAGAGGGGGGGGAGAGAGGAGAGAGGAGGCAACTTGGAAGAGTGTCAGCGTTGCTAGTGGCCGACACTAACACTAAACCATTTCATCGCGACTCACTCTCTTGCTCACTTGATTCCCCAATTCCCGACCCTGAAACCTCCCCTCCCTCTCCTCTCTCCCAAAATAACGCCGTCTCTCTTTCTCTCCTTCTTCCCTTCCCCCCTCTGGCCTTCCCTTTCCATCATTTATCTCGCCCCCCCCGTTCAGATCACGCAAACGACGAGCACAGGCGGTGATCACCTCTATTGACGGAGCAGAAGCGCCAATTCGACCCACGCAAGATATGCTGTCGCCATTGACGGCCCCTCTTCCGACTGCCCATCTTCCTTATCGCGTCTCGCTTTCGAATTAACCCCACCGTTCTTGTCGCGCTCATCAACACCCTCCTCGCCCTATCAACTATCAACACACACCCCTGACGGCTAGATCTGTTCGAGGAATGTGCCAGCGGACTGCCTGAACAAATAACGTCAATCGCATTTTGAACAGTCATAATGGCCTCTGAAAGCTCCGATAACACTCCATCGCACGTCCATTCGGACTCGACAAATACTGTGTCGCATGACACCGACTCAATGGTCACCGTACCTTTGACCTCCAACTCAGAAGACACACAACCCGACTGGCGGACACTGAATATTCCTCCCACACCGATCGACATAATCACTCCGACGGGCGGGAGCTCAAGCGACGAAGAGACTGACGCAAGGACCACACCCACCCAAGACCCACAAACATTCGAGTTACAGCCAGTTGCATACCGTGATGATGCCAGCTCGACTCGATCCCGCCGCAGTAGTGGGGAGCATGATCGACAAGATGCGGTGGATTGGGAGGAATTGGAGAAGACGGAAGAGCAAGAGCCCCGTTGTGAAGGATCGGACGAGGTATGTCTCTCAGAATGAGCTGGTGGAGTCACTCACAGACTGACATGAGCCAGTCAACCGCTCTGCTTCTAGCACGCCTTGAGCAGGAGAACAATGCGCTGGCGACCAATCCCAAATCGGGACTACCCAAGAAGACTCATGCACAGCAAGTGTCGCAAAGACCGTCTCGATCTCAGTCCCTGCATCAGATCAAGCGCCTGATCGACGAGGACCCCCGGTCATCCCTCCGATACTCGCAACTACCTCCCCCGCCTATGACTGAGTTGGAGTTCTGGGCAGCCTTGGTCGCCGATTATCCACAAACAGCCCAGCGTCTTCCAACCTTGACCTCGAACAAGATCAGAAGCGGTGTTCCTCCCCCGCTCCGCGGCGTCGTGTGGCCCAGCTTGGCTGGTGCTCGAGACTCGACCTTGTTATCAGAATATCAGAGGCTATGTGGCGAGACAAGTCCGTATGAAGGGTTGATCGGCAAGGATATAGGGCGTAGCTTCCCAAATGTGGAGATGTTTCGTGACCCTAATGGTGAAGGACAGCAGATGCTCGGTCGGGTGTTAAAATGTTTCAGTCTCTACGACACGAAGATCGGCTACTGCCAAGGACTGGGCTTTGTGGTTGGTCCCTTGCTTATGCACATGACGGATGCAGAAGCATTCTGCGTGCTTGTGCGGTAAGTTTCTACACCACACGGAAATTTAACCTCAATACTAAGGGCACCAGATTAATGGATCATTATGATCTGCGGACTTGCTATCTCCCCGACCTCTCGGGTCTTCATCTTCGAGTGTACCAGTTTCAGAACCTCTTGTCTCGTCTACGACCCGGCTTATTTGCACACCTGGAGGAACTCAATGTGGAGCCTGTCTATGTATCACAGTGGTTCTTATCGTTCTTCGCAGTCGCATGCCCTCTTCCAATGCTTCTTCGCATTTACGATGTGATCTTTCTTGAGGGAGCTTGCGAGACCTTGATGCGCGTGGCTCTGTCACTCATGACGCGGAACGAAAAGAAAATTATGGCTTGCGCCGAGTTCGAGGACGTCATGCAGCTTCTATTATCGAGAAGTCTCTGGGATACGTACGTGTATTGCCATTGAATACTTATTAGCTTCAACTAATGATCTACAGTTACGCTTGCCATGCGGATGAATTCGTCAACGACTTCGTCTCACTCACGTCGCTTGTTACGAAAGAAAGTCTCCAAGCCTTAGAAGCCAGCTACAATCAATCCCAGGGTGTGCCGACCGGTATGTCCTTTCCCCAGATGCAAGCAACGGCCTCACGGTTCCTGGGGCGGCTCTGGGCCGGCTCTTCCCACAACTCCACCAAGTCGGTTAATCTCAACCCTAACGCCGCTAGCGCGGCTATCCGGCGATCGGCGTCTAAACAAAGCATGACATCCACACTTAACTCGGTCGAGTCGACTTCCGATGCCAGCACAGCACCGACAGAGCTATCAACGGACGCCCCGAAGCCGCGCGTAAAATCGGCAATGTCGCAACACAAAGATCGTGATCTCCATACACAGATCGAGGATCTCTTGATGGCTCTGAGCGATCTCCAGCGCCAACACGCGGATCTCACTCGCGAGTTGCAGCAAGAGCGAGAGGAACGCGAGGAAGACCAAGCGCTGGCCAAGTCAATGCTGCAGTACATCAAACAAACCAGCGATGAGCCTCCGATGGACCTGGTTCATAAGGCCGACGCACGCTTCGCCACGGTAGAATCTGCCAAGCATGTCCCGATGGACCAGACGAAGCAACAACTTCGCGATGACCTCAAGCGATGGAAGGAGATGCATGCCACGGAAGCCAGTCGATGCTCGGGCCTAACGCGCCGTATCGACGAGATTGATAAAGACAATTCGTCGTTGCGGGAGCAGCTCCGCGAAGCCCGTGGCCGCATACAAGATAGCTATCGGGAGCGACAGCGCCTGGAACGCATGGTACGCGAGCTGCGGACTGTGAAGACCCGCAATTCGGATCCTCCGCCTGAATCATACGGATCTCCCACGAGCGACACAAGTGAAGGATATACGAGTACGGGCCTACGAGAACTCAAACTGGTACGCACCAATTCGCAGAAGAGCCAGAAGAGCACAACATTCAACAAGCGGTCGAGCAGCTTGGGGCTGCAGTCAGTCCTGGCAACGGAAAACAACAAGCCAGCAGCGGAAGAAGCGTTGCTTCTGGAACTGGTGAATGCAAAGACCGCGGAGGCAGTGGCACGCCAGGAACTCGAAGAGGTCAAGGGAGCGCTCGACGCACTGCGCAAGGTGGTGTCGCGAAATGGCCAAAACACAGAGGCTCGACTTTCATTCCTAGGCCGGTCATCATCTAGTCTGGGTATACCTTTATCCAAAGCACCCGCAGAGCCTGCGAATGGGGGCGGGCTCTTCAGTGGCTGGGGACGACGAGCGGTGTCAACAAGCAATGAGACTTTTGATGGTCGGTAGAGAATGGAGGATCCATATCTGACTATGTATGGGCTTGATGCGGGATTGTATCACGAGGTGTTTGATATTGGTGTAGACGAGATTCGGTGTTGGACTGTTATGATATCCATGTATACGTATATTTGTATAGCTAGACTAGAGTTGTTGCATTCTCTTACCTTAATTTCACGGTCAAAAAAAAAGAACAAAAAACGAAAAAAAAAAAAAAAAGACAAAGAAGATGATGAGATAGTAAAACTCGTGACTTGAGTTAAGTGCTAGTCGGCGGTCATGGAAGATTTCTGTGGAAATATTATCCCATACAGTTAGCTTCGTCTTCTGATGTCTGCGGGGCTGTCTGCGGAGGTGAATGTGAGATGATACTGAAGTCAATGTTTTAGAGACGCAAGTAGCGATCCCTTCTTCCTCTCTCTGCCCTTGCCCTTTGTGCCAAATTCGCCTCTTCCCAAGTGACCAATTCTACAAAAACACATTTGTGGGATAATGCAAATCAGGGTGAATACACTCTGAAGATTCGAGCAAGGACCAAGGCGGCTCTTGAGACGACGTATGTAATGGTTGTAGACTCCCAGTCCCGAGATGCAATTTGATAAATGAATTCAAATAATCTGCTTCAGCTTGTACGGGTAGCATAATGAACTCCTTTCTGACTCACTGTAAGTCATTGAAAGCCTTGACAAGCACTCGCAGGCTGGAAGCAATATTAAGCCCATCCAGTATATCCCGCATTATCTCTGAGCCATACATCCTCGACTCTTCCCGCTCCGTCGGATTCACCCTCATGGAAGCGTATACCCCCCATCAATCACCAGATTCGCCCCAGTCATATAACTCGACGCATCCGACGCGCAGAACACATACGCCTAACCCGCCCCAACGAACCCTGTCAGCATCCCAGTCGCCTTCCTCACAAGACAGCAGTCGGCGAAGAAAGAAAGAAAGAAAGAACTTACCCCCTTCAACTCATAAGCGTCCGCCATCCGCTGCGCCGGGATCATACTAAGCCACTTCTCCCGCCACTCCTGCGGATGGATGTCCAAGATCTCCGTCTCGATGAACCCGGGCGAGATGCAATTCACGCGGCAGAAGTCCACCCACTCCACGGCCAAACACTTGGCCATTTGCACGACGCCCGCTTTGGAAGCGTTATACTAAACCAGACAATACTTATCAGCGCAGCCCTCGGATTACCTCTTTCCCAAGCTTCCCTCAACTCACACTCCGGTCTAATCACAAGAAAGAGTACTGAGTGGGAAAGGACATACAGCAGCCTGCCTCTGCGGCACATTAACCAGCGTCGCGCTGACCGACGCCGTGAAGATGACATTCCCATGGCCCTGTTTCCTAAAAATCTGGGCGGCGGCCTGGGCGGTCCAGAAGGCGCCGTCGAGGTTGACCTTCATGATCTCGCGCCATTGGTCGGGCGTGTACTCCTCCGCCGGGATGTTGGAGACGATCCCCGAGTTCACCACGATGATGTCTAGCCGCGAGAAATCGGTGGCGATCTGTTGGACGGTGGCGGAGATGGAGGCTTGGTCGGAGACGTCGGCGCGGTAGGCGGTGGCTTTGATGTTGTGGGCGGAGGCGAGGGTGGATGCGATGGTGGTTGCGGTTTCCGGGGAGGAGCTGTTGTAGATTATTGCGATCTGTTTTGTTTTCGATGCGATTGTTAGGAGGGGGTCGGTTTGGAAGGGAGTGGAAAGCTCACGTCGGCTCCTGCTTCTGCTAGGGCTGTGGAGACTTCGAGGCCGATGCCTCGGGCGCCGCCTGTTGTTTGGCTGGTAAGTGGGTGTTCGGATGGTTGGGATGGAGGTGTTGTGCTGTACTGTACCTGTGATGGCGGCGACTTTGCCGGTTAGGTCGAAGGATTTGAGGACATTCTTGTTCTCGGGTTTGGCGAGGACCATTTTGGGTGGATGGAGAGATGGTTTGTGGTAGTAGAGAGTTAGTAGAAGTAAAGTGAAGCTTGGGTGGAGATCCTGGGGTTGTTTCTATAGAGTATAAAGCTGAGGGTGGAGAGGATCGAAAATACCCCGCCTGTCGGAGGCTCTCCGAGCTCTTCTCTTCTCTCTCCGCCCACTTCCCCTTCGCACTTTGAAGCTTTACCCCGATATGATGTACATCTGAGATCAGAGTCTATGGATATTATATCTGAAGATACTCCAAGCCTCCCTGATAAGAATCATGTGCTGACAGTCCTGGTATAATCGACAGGAAGCCAGGCGGAGCTATCACGAAAGAAGCAGCGAAGACCATCACTCCCATCACAGCGACCGAATAGAATGCCCCTACGTTATTACAGATGATGGAGAGCATGGTATTCCAGGGCTGATAAGTTTCATGCTGATACTGGACCTTGAATAGAATATGCTTCAAGGCGGAAGGAATGTGAATTAGAGCTTTCAAGCCTCATTGCCACACAAAATCAAACAAGATGAACGATGTGCTCCTTCCCAGAGCTGTGGATAGCATCAGGTAAGTTCAGGCAGAAGAATAATTACATCCGAGACCCAATGATGATGGGAATTTCCGGCCTGGGAGCTTGATGGCGCTAAGCGTCCCCTACGTGGCGGCCATGGCAGCCTATGAATTTCAACTCCAAGCGCGACACAGGAGCCTCCAACACGAAGAAGCTCATCTAATCAGAGTTAACGATAACAGTCCGTGTCTGTGGATTGGGCATCGCCAATTAACATGCCCGAGGCACGAGGCGTCAATGCCATTCGATGAACATCTGCCATCAGCCCGCATTGACAGTGTCGATCATCCCACCGGGTCGGGAATGCTGTCACCAGGAGCTCCCCTGCCACTGGCTGCACTAATCACAGCCTCGATAGTGCTTCATGGGTGAACAACTTTGCGTCATCGTCGCGGGGTCATGAGGCGGTTCATCTGATCGAAACTTTTTATTGTACAGTACCTGCTGTTCGTATTTAGACGTTCAAGCTCCCGAGATGTGTGACTTCGAGAATCTGGAACAGCATTCAAATTGACTTTGCATCTATAGTCGACACGACCACTGACTGTATCGATGGTGGAGCGCAACATTAGTCTCCTCAGCCTAGATGGCGGGGGTGTCAGAAGCCTCTCTTCACTTTACATTCTCAAGCACATCATGGAGTCTATTGACGGCGAGAATACACCACGGCCATGCGACTATTTTGATCTCATCGGGGGTTCGGGCTCGGGCGGGTAAACTGATCTTGGGCAATACCTGCGCATCGATCCCTAGCTAAGCTATCATAGGTTACTTGCGATCATGTTAGGCCGCCTCAAAATGGACATTGACCAGTGTATCAATGCCTATCGACGACTCCTGAAATTCGTTTTCGCTCGCAAAAGACATATCCCTTTCACGAGCAACCTGTGCCGGCAGTCGAAATATGATGGACGAAGGGTGGAATCGGCGATGAAAGCAATTCTCCACGAGCTTGGGTATGAGGACGATGTGCTTCTGAGGGACGTTGATACTTCGTGCAGAGTGTAAGCATGCTGTCGGACCGACCATCCTCTTCAAGTTGGCAAGACTGACCCGGCGTAGCTTCGCCTGCGTTACAGATGACGGTTCCAAACGAAACTCTGCCCCCTTGACGAGCTACCCCAGCAAATATTGCTCCAACGAGCTGTTCAAGACCGCGAAAGTGTGGCAAGCAGGGAAAGCGAGTATGTCCACACCACCACTGTTCGACCCCGTCCCGATCGGCCCCAGTGGGCGGCAGTTCTACAACAGCACCACCGAAGCGAACAACCCGGTGCGGGAGGTCTGGATAGAGGCCAGAGGAATCTGGCCCTCGGGGTCGTTGGACAGCCAGATCCAATGCCTGATATCGATTGGCACCGGCGTGCCGTCGATCAAGCGACTCAACAAGTCGATGTTCGGCTTGATCAAGACGATGCCAAAGGACTACGTCGACACGGAGAGGGACATGAACAAGTTTATCAGGGAGCATACCGAGCTGGATGATGCAAGCCGCCTGTTTCGCTTCGATGTGCCAAACGGGCTGGCGGAAATAGGCCTCGATGGTGTGGATGAGCTCGATACGATCATCGATGCGACCCAAGATTACCTCGCCAAGGAGCTTGTTTACAAGCAGATTCAGCGGTGCGGCATTGCTCTTGGTGGCTTTCGGTAGGCTGACTGCGTTTTGTCTTTTCCCGGCATAATAATCCCTGGGTTAGCACGCGCAATGACAACTTGGGCATACTTATGGCATTGAGTCACCGAAGAGGAAGCTCAACGACTGAGAGGTCTGTGTAGAAGTCCTTCATGAGGCGAACTGGGCCTCTGAATATGTGGTCTTCCTCGGGAGAGAACAAGCTGCCCAGGTCAAACGCTTGTATAGATCGTTGTGGGTCTGGTTTATCGTTCATTGTGCAACAGCAACGCCTACACACTCAGGATGTCTGAATCCATGTCTGTTATAGAGGAAGTAACCATAAAGACAGACTAGATCACTGTTTGGCAAATCTGTCTCACGTGACGGGCGATCCTTGTCACCTTATCCAGCTACCTTTCTTGCACCATCCCGTCATCCTGATTGCGCGGGTTCTCATCGCCCACACCATGAGACACAGCTCTGACACAATTACTGAAGCTGCATATTTGTTAAGATTTATATGATGCTGAAGTCGTTAATACGCTCTTTACCCCGGCTTAGACCGACATGGAAGCCCCTTGATTTCCCCAACGCGAACTTCGTTCCTATCCCTTCCAGCCACAAAGTCGAGGAAGAGACTATGCCTGACTATGTTGCGTCTCGCTACCATCCGACTCGGATAGGTGAAGTTCTCAAGGAACAATATCAGGTCGTGGGAAAACTTGGATTCGGGACTAGCTCGACTGTGTGGCTTGCGCGGGACATGAAGTGAGCACTCCTTGCTACTTATAGAACCAGAAATTTCAAAGTAACCCACCGATGAGCCAAACGCCAGCTACCGTCGCTATGTGACTCTCAAGATATACATCACATCTGCATCGATTGGGCAGCATTTGAATGATGAGCTTAACATGTACAAACGAATAGAGAGTGGCTCAAGAAATCACCCAGGACGTGGCGCTGTTAGACCACTACTTGACTCGTTTGATATCAATGGGCCCCATGATAAGCATCGTTGTCTTGTACATCCTCCCTTATGGGACAATGCCTTGACCTTCTTGTACCGGAATCCGGTGCGGAGACTGCCTGTGCCTGTCCTCGCATTCATCCTTAAGCGCGTATTCTTGGCGCTGGACTATCTGCATACCGAGTGTCAGATCATACATACTGGTATATGATTCTTCAACAACATGAACTGCCTCATCACCATACTAATACCTCAAGTCTATCAGATATCAAGGCTGACAATATCATGTTCGGGGTTGGAGATGAATCTGTTTTTCGTGGTCTTGTTGAAGAAGAGCTTGAAACCCCTAGCCCAAGGAAAGAGCTCGATGGCAGAACTATCTACGCGTCCCGGGAGCTGGGACTGCCTGGGGAATGGGGTGCCCCGGTCCTTTGTGACTTTGGCTCAGCTATGCCTGGTGATGTGGAGCACCTAGAGGATATTCAACCCGATATCTACCGCGCACCAGAAGTGATCCTCGAGGCCCCGTGGACGTATAGTGTTGATATCTGGAATGTTGGTTGCATGGTAAGCAAATGACTGATGATCCTGGTCGCGACCTTGCTGACTTTCTCTCTTCTCTCACAGATCTGGAATGTGTTTGAAGGCGGATCCCTGTTCACCGGATACGACCCGAAATACCAGACGTATCGAAGTAGGGCTCATCTCGCAGAAATTATTCGCCTGCTTGGACCTCCTCCGTCCAGCCTGCTTGCTCGAGGCCGGCTGAGACACAAGTTCTTCTCTGATGAAGGTAAGGGAATTTTCATTGTGATAACTACAGAGTTCCGCTCATCCCGTCTGGCATTACAGGTGAATTCTGTGCTGGTATCCCACTGAAAGAACCAATCTCGCTTGAGCAGAGGGAAACGACCCTTGAAGGGCAGGAAAAGGCCGATTTCTTGCGCCTAGTGCGGAAGATGTTGCAGTGGGACCCTGCCCAGCGTAGCTCAGCGAGAGAACTGTTGGAGGATGAGTGGATCTGTAGGCATACGCGCAATTGAGCATCAGGGATTCTATAGCGCACAGCGTGTTTCTGTACTGCATGGGTTTCCATCGAGGGCTATCTAGAAATGCTCTACCTGGTCACCGAATTGCCCCGAACCACGAGAATCAAACCAAAATTTGCGGTCGATCAAACTCTAATAAACTCTACCTAACTTGGTGAAATTCTCCGCAGAATCTATGATCGAATCTCGGAACCGACCGCCAGCTCAGATGCACTACACACGATGACGCCGGTGTTTGCTCGCGGAAAGGGGTGACGTCACGCCTGACCGACGGAAGGTACAAAACAGCTGGTAGTTCAACAGCTGAGATACCCCGTACTTTTTATCCCTAAAAGCACAAACCAATCCCAATCAATCAACTCCAAAATGGTTAAAAGCAAGGACACGGTTATCGAGTAAGCATAGAACAGCCATTCCGATGAAATTAGCGCTGATCAAAAAAACCCCCCCCAGCGAATTCAACGAGCTGGTCAACATGACCCCCAACGAGCTCCGCGACTGGCTCCAAGAGGAACAGTCCCAATCCTCCGGCTGGAACAAGAATAGTGAGTCAGGCGAGACGATCGGGCATGAGAGGTAAGCCGATCTCATTAGTTTCTTGTGTCAGGGATCATCCATGTAGCCCTGCGTGTAACGTCGCATGTATGCTGAGCTTGAGTGTGTCTCTTTTTCTTTTGGTTGATAGTGGTCGCAAAATCGTGGACATTCTCGAAAGCAACCCATCCAAGGATGCGTCCAAGTACTCGGATGAGGACATCGATCATATGCGGAGGGTGGTGTCATACTGCAAGCGGCATCTGGCCCAGGAGGAGACCGCAAAGCAGAACACCGATAGTAAGAGCTATCGGTCTTTGAAGAACTGGGGCCATGATCCGCTGAAGGAATGAGAGCTGTTACTTGTTCTGGAAGGGGGTTTGGTTTCCTGTTTGGACGTGTATAAATAGGTCAGAGGTTTAGGTGTAATATTATTGCAGTATGTGTTCGGATTAGATCAGCTTAGAGGCGCAGGGAACAACTAGTCAAGCAGGAATCATCCTTCATTGAGGCGTTGCATAGTTCTGATCGGACGCCGAAAGGAAGTGTCGAGAATCGCACTTTGTAGTACCGCCTCTACCTTCTTTCCTTAAATGCCCATTAAACTTATAATGCCTGTCAGGATAGATCGAAGCTATGGAACTAGTCGACTCACTAGATAGATCCTCATATATCTCACTTGCGGACCGGTCGCACTAACGTCGGTGCTGCACGCAGGCGTCGGCGTATGTCGATCGGCTATTGCCATTAACTCCGTAGAATCATCTCCGGTAATAAAAGAACCCTGTGAGTTGCGATCTCTTGCTCCAAGTGTGTGGAAATAGCAACCATCGCAAGCAGGCCAACGGTGGGAATTGTCGGTTCATCAGCATCACTTGTACTTGTGCTCCTTTCGCACGTTTTTAATCGCTCTGCTTCACACCAGTCCATCATATCAACAAAGCATCATGCGTGCGATCTATTTGCGGTGCAGAGCAAGAAGAATTCTGGCGTAGCTGAGCAGGAGTACGTAATTGGCATCGCGATAGCTTCATAATACCCCGGCTAGTCCCCGCACAGGCCGCTCGGCTTTGCGCAAGTACACTCTGGCGAGAGCCGAGCTCAGAGGCTTCTAGATCTCTGACTTGTAGGTCATGGGTTTTCTTGTCAGTTGGCCGACCTCTGTTGATCAAGGTATGCCCCACACCATAAGAATTGTAAGCATTGGGTGACCGCTTGGCTGGCCTTTCACATGCTGCAGCGTCGAGGTAATCATTGCACGGCCTTTTGCGGGAAAGAGGGCAGAGCGTTATGGACGGAATGGGGGTAATCTCGCGATATACGAGACAACAATCTAGTCTGTCTCTTATCATGGGCTTTGCTTGCAGCCAAGATAATTCCAAGGATTTAGTTGTAGGTCAAAACAAAGGTGAAGGCGGAGATGGCGTGATCCCCAACAACGTGGAGAATGGCCGCCAGTGCCTGCCTTGCCTTTCCTGCCCGTCAAAGATCGCCATCTTCGGTTAACTCTCCCCAGCTGCTTGCTTTCCCCTCCTCATCCTCCCACCTCACCCCGGTCACTCCTCCTCCACAGCTCCAGGGCTAAATTGCCGATCCTTGATCTTGCTTATCAGCTAGTAATACTAGTGCGGCTACCAGAACCTCAGCAGCCCGACTTCTACTCGTGCATCGAGGTCCTGATTTCACGATTGGCTGTCATGCCATGATCTGTAGGTCAACAACTTGGCACCCACCCCCCGACTGCATTACTGGCTAAGAAAAACTCCTTTGCGTCTTAAGTGGTCATCCGAATACGATGTACAAACACTGAAGGGCAATTTCTCACTCAAAAACAAAGAATTAAACAACCCAAGGCTCCACGTGTGCCGCGTCTTGGTGGTGCTTAGCAGAGGGTCCTAATGCCCAATAGCACAAGTTAGCACGATTTCTAAGCGGCATCCTCTGAACGCTAAACAATTGGGACACGCGATTCCACTCTACTAGTTTGCAGTGACAGTCCTGGACAGAATGTCCCAGCGATCTCCAATAAAGAACAACTGATCACAAGATCCCCGGGTCCAGTAAGTCGCCTCAGTACTGGACCAGGAATAGTGCAGGACCAAGACTCCACCCTGGCAGCTGAATACACATAGCAAGAAGCATAGTTCATGCTACTAAGTCCCCGGATATTGGTCAGTCTCGCGAATGGTCTTGCTCTCGTCAAGTGTCCCCCAAATTTGTTCTTGCGCACGAATCATTGTGCCTCGCTACCACCAGGACTCGGTCTAGTGAGGTCGCAGCGCGCACTTGGTTGGCTTCAAAATCAGCCGGGCACGTGGCGGAGTGCACCACGCGGGTCGGTCCTTTGTGCGTGCGACAATTCTCATTTCCCCCCGAACCAAGAGAGCGTTACTCAGACATAAAAATTACCGTTGGGTCGGTTCATCCGAAAGTATAGTAGCTGGAATCCAGATTCGCCAATTGGAACCCACCGCAAGGCATTCTGTGCGCCATGAGCGCGCCCCCGTATCTTCTCGAGTCCCTGACCCTTGATGTCTCTTTCGGGGAATAAGTCATGAAGTCATGTCCAGCTCATGTTCGGTGTATTTTACCCCTCATAAAGGAGGGAGCAGAGCTGGCGGCGTTTTGCCAGCGCATACCGACTGCCCCTGGTGTTGCTGCAGGACATGAACTCGTAGCTTTCGGCCAGGTCCTCAACTCCCATTCGGGCTCTCCGATGGGTTGAGGAACTTGAGCTTGGCTATTATTCCTATCTCTAACTTTGAGCTCGGATTTTGGCCTGAGCCGCCATTCTACTAGTCACGTCATACGGCCCGAGTGGGTTTAGCTGGCGTGGTTTCGCTAATCGGGTTCGTATAGAGTGCATTCGTGGCTTGCGGGGCCGCTCTATCTGCCAATTTATACAAGGCCAAGACTCGTGACTTAGTGCCCTACAATGGGCCCGGGATAAGCCTACTGCATCAGAGGCTTTCGTTGAGAATATGACTCTTCAATGTTGGCCTGGAAAATGCCTGGCAAGGCGGATCCCTTAGTTGCTTGGCCCTGGATGCGGGTGGTTCAATTTTGCTTTTTTTTCCCCTTCCCTTTTGCTACCCTCCTTTTTTTGGAATTTGTTCTTATCTTTCTATGCAACGCGGTCACCTGGGTGCCCTCAAGCGAGACTCCACATCCACTGGGGTGACCTACGCCCTTTCCTGCCTGTTAGCAGAAATTCCGCCCCAATCGCCAAGGCCACTACGCTCGCCTGGCCCCGATGCTGCGGTGTCTCCCCACAATTGGCCAAGGATCTTCTATCTAGCAAGGTGCAAGGTCCCACGTCATTAAGTTTCCAAACAAATTCCCCTCTTACGGAAAGTTTCTCGCCTGTCAAGCTATTTGCTTCAGAAAGTCACTTTCACCTAGGTTCTAAAATTAACACAATGAGCCCCATGGGTTGCTCCACCCTCAAGAACCGGACCTTTGAGTGATGAGCCGCCTTTCGAGCTCTTTGCGGGAGGACTTGATATCTGATACGTTGAGCGGAAGGGAGTATGTCTGAGCGGTGTCAGGAAAAGGCGACTAGCGGTCAGCACCATTCCCAACGCGCCCGATATCAGCGTCAGGCATGCCATGTGCTGGCGGACGGTAAATAGTGCGGGTGAAAATGACCTCTACCTTTCGGGCTTGCAGTAATGCGAGAATTCCGGTGCACAGTGTGCGCCATGGTAGTCGGCTTTTGAATTGTCCAAGACATGAATCATGACATATATCATTCTTGGAAGCAGAACTGGCTGTAATCCGACAAGTGCTCCGGCTAATCCGCTTGAACCCAATGTTAGATATGCATTTACGGGGTCTGAACGCTCACATCTCTCATAGGCGAGATTCCAGAGACTGATTTTCTCCCTGGGATGGCGATCCATGGTCGCTTATTCACAGCCTTGGGCCGGCCATCATGCAGAAGTCGAAATGCCACGAGGTCAAGGCTCATTCCTTTTCAAGCAGGGCTTGCGAGGTCAGATACGAGCATGAGTTGGTTGCAAATCAGAAATTGAGGCTCGAATTTCCTTCTCGCAACATTGCCATCCAAGAAATCACTGAGTTGCTGCGCTAGCGGCCATTTCAGAACTCCGTCATGTCCGTCATTGGATGCCTCCAGGGGCTTTCATATGACTGGGTGGAGATCCGTACAGCTGGGGATTGCTTGCATTAGGGCTATTTTAGATCCGAGTATGAACGATGGGTCGGAAGACCTGTCAAGGCCAGTGCTGCATGGAAGTCACCGAGCCCTGCAAATCAGTCTTCCCCGGGCAAGACAAACCGGAAGGCTGATTCATGGAGACAGAGCAGACAACATGAACCGAATTGGAATCCTGAACAGGCCAAGGCTCAACATTACGGTCACCGGCTCACCCTGCTTGCTGGTCGTATAAAGCCGTGGGTCCAAGAAGGGGACCCATGTCAGGACAATCAGTAATCGGTCTATTCGTTTGTGGTCCTCGTTTCCATTCCCCTCGTTATTCAATGAATTTTCTTTTACTTCTATGGCTCCTGGCCTCATTGGCCTTGAGCAGTCCGATTACGCACGATCTCTTTCCATTCAAACAGACGTCTCAGCTGGAAGCAAGGGCCACAAATCAGAGTCAGTCGTTACAGAACTCTCAGGTGCCTTGGAAAGGATTTGACATCAATACAAATTATTATAAGACTGCCCCGGATACAGGCGTTGTGCGGGAGTATTTCTTCGACATCATCAATACCACTCGTGCACCTGATGGGGTCGAGCGGCAGGTGCTTCTTGTCAATGGGCAATTTCCAGGCCCAACCATTGAGGCCAACTGGGGAGACACTGTGAAGGTGCATGTCACGAATCGCATGCAAAACAACGGCACTGCCATCCACTTCCATGGAATTCGGCAGCTAAACAATAACCAAATGGATGGGGTAACAGCTCTGACTCAATGCCCTGTACCTCCCGGATCAAGCTACACATATGTCTGGAAGGCGGAGCAGTACGGTTCAAGCTGGTACCATTCGCATTTCTCTCTCCAGGCTTGGGAGGGCGTTTACGGAGGCATCGTGATTCATGGCCCTTCAACGGCTGACTATGATCAGGACCTGGGCGTTCTGTTTCTGAGTGACTGGCTTCATGAGACCTACTATAGCTATTATCAAGAGGATCTCAATAGTGGCCAGCTGCCTACCATGGTGACGGGTCTGTTAAATGGGACGAATGTTTGGGTTCCTACGCACGGCCCTACTGTCGGCCGACGATTCCAGACGACCTTTGTGCCGGGTCGGAGATATCGGATCCGTCTGATCAATACTGCCATGCACACGCAGTTCAAGTTCTCGATCGACAATCATGACCTCACCGTGATCGCGGCCGACTTTGTCCCAATGGTGCCATTCAATACGAATCACGTCCCGATCGGAATGGGTCAGCGGTACGATATCATCGTGACCGCCAATCAAAGACCGGATAACTACTGGATTCGCGCGATGCCGCAGTCGTACTGCAGCAACAACACGGCGGCAGACAACATCAAAGGCATCTTGCGTTACAAGGGGTCCAACACAAATTCAGATCCGCAGTCGAAGAAATGGGATTATGGAGGCGACGTCGATTGTCAGGATTTTCCCACGTCGACCCTTGTCCCGAAGCTTGCTTTGAACGCAGACCTCGGCGAGGCGCACACGGTAACCTCTGATACTGGAATCGGAGGCATTGGCAAGCCACCAATTTACCTATGGAAGATGGGGGGTGAAATTTTCAATACCTCCTGGAGTGACCCGACCCTACTGCAAGCCTCTGATGCTCCTAAGAAGTCCAGCTGGGAGCCAGGCCAGGGAGTGATCCAGGCGAGCGTTGCGAATCAATGGACCGTGCTGATCATTCAGACGACCATCCCTGCCGTTCATCCCATTCATCTACACGGTAAGTCTTGGTCGTATTTTCTTGCAATGAGTTCGAACTAACCAACCTCACCAGGCCACGATTTCTACATCCTAGCCCAAGGTCTTGGTACCTACGACCCCTCCACCGTAAAGCTGCAAACCGAGAACCCCACGCGCCGCGACACCCTCAACCTCCCCGCAGCGAACGGCAAGGGTGGCTACGTCGTCATCGGGTTTGAGGCTGATAACCCTGGTGCTTGGCTGATCCACTGCCACATCGGCTTCCACGCGGCAGAGGGCTTTGCGCAGCAGATTATCGAGCGACAGAGTGAGTTTGAGCAGTTTCTAGACAGAGATGTCCTGGAACAGACGTGTAATGCTTGGAATGAGTGGGCGGAGACGAATCCCTACGGGTTCCAGCACCGAGGCGATCATGGGCCGTATGAGTCTGGTATCTGATTGAGGATAGTATGGCGGGTTTGACCTCTGATCGAGGTGCTCGTTCGTTCATTCGTTCTTTCTTTTTCTTGCTTATGATTGATGATGTGAAAATGACTGCGGGATGATATGATTTAATGTCTTAATGTTTCAATAATGGTTACATTTTGGGAGGAAATGATGGGGTGTGCATGATTCTGAGTTTAAGGGCGATTGACGATAGCCATGATAGCCATGCAGGGAAAAGCTGATCTTGGGAATGTATCCAACTTACTGCATAGCGATGAAAGTTACAAGTTCTTCATCTCCCTTCTCCGAGCTGTGCACGTAAGTTGGAGTCGTTGTGCCGGTCCAGTTTCAAGTCTAGACCATACTGGCTCGCCATCTCAAACTAAGCAGAGATAAGATGACAGTGTGGAAAGCATCTCTCTCTACAAGAGCCTGGATCTTTCCCCCTGGGCTCGGCATCCTCTTTTGTCTTCGATGCAACTGTCTGCTCTCACATTTCAGGACGTAGCTTAGAGTACATATTTCTGATCAAGCGATTAGACCTGAGCTAGATAGGCCCAACCCAACCTCAGCCTCGATGATTCAGCAATATAGTACAATATCACCTAGGGAAAGTAGGCTGGGGCTTGGGGGGGGGGTTCCGACTCGATTCCAGTATCACCCTTAACTACAATACTCATATCTGCAACCAATACCCCCAATGACATTGAATGGCACTGGATACCACCCATCCACCCATCCTCCTCCTACAATCATACATAGCCTTCACAGCAGCCCCTCAACAGGCAATTACCTTATACCATCCTGAATCCCACATTCTCTTGCGAACCGTATACTCCCTCATAAGTATCAATCAATCCGACTGCACGAGCCACCAAAACAGGATGAGCAAAGGACAATACACACCCCAAAGCCCGGGCCCAACTACGCTTACCAGGTAACGTTGCTGCCTAGCCAATCTGATCCGATCTGTCGTGGCTTGGCCCTCGGTACTGTACTGTCCTGTCCCGTAGACACGGAAGTTTAGATAAGGTGTACAGTACAGTACTGGACAGTGGGTTGATGGTTCCTGCATTTGGCCCGTGCCACGCGTCCCCAGGTACAATATCTCTGTCCTATACGTGAAACAGGAAGGTTCCTGCAGCTGCGTACGTGGGCTGCATAGCTGCGTTCACGGGATATGCTTTGACTGGTCTGGGATTTAAGGTTAGGAAGGGCGTTAAGGTTGTGGGGATATGTTGGTTGCCTACGTTGAGGGAGGGGCTGTGGATGAGCTTGTTTTGACTTCGTGCTGGGTTTGCTGGGTTTCGGGGGGTATGGGTGCCTGTTTATTCGAGGGTGTCTGGATGCTCTGGTGTTGGGATTGGCTTGGTATATGCTGAGTAAATTGGATTTTAGTAAAGTAAGAGTACACTGGGTTGGATTACCTACCTAGATTATGCATGTGTGCGGGGTGAGAAGGGAGGTAGATGGTTGTGCTGAACTAGTTCATGGACATCCACTATCTACCATACCACCAGTACTTGAACATGAAATATGGCTACAAGAGAGTCAACAAACACGACGACTACCTAAGCCGAAATCTATGCTCCGCCACCACAGGGATAATCTTGAAATCCCCCCAGGTGGAAATGGTAACCCGACGGGCCGCAGCCTCGATCAGGTCATAGACCTCTTGCTTAAAGATACTCTCGCCGTCATCCCACGCGAGGTGATTTCCCAGCGGCTCCCGCAGCAGCTGCTTCCCGTGGCGATACTTTGGCGTTTTCCGGTCAATCACCACCCAGTCCGTAGTCTTGATGTGCCCGCGGGCGCGACCTCGCGGCAGCCCGTCGACGACGATGTATAAGTCATGGAGTCCGCAGACGGCATTGCCAAACAGTATTACCAGCGCGTCAAGATCGAGCTGCAGCACCTCGAGCGGCACGGTCAGCTCCCAGCTGCACCACCGCCTCCGCTGCTGGCCGCGGCGGCGATGCCATAGCAGATTCGGCAGGTAGCCCCGATCCCATTGCGCCCGCACTTGCCGGTAGTCGTCCGGCGAGACGTAGACCTGGTTACTTCCATAGTCCATGCCGGCTTCCCAAGAGCTCTGCCAGCAGTTGGTCGTGTAGTGCACGATCCCCCCCTCGTGGTCTTGCTGGGTTGTTCGGACCAAGGAGAATATCCAAAGCCTCTCTAACGGGGAGTGTGAGTCGTCTTTGTCGGGAGGGTCGCAGCATTCCGCCGCCCGGAGCTCTTCGTAGCGAGCCCATTCTCGACTGAGCCACTTCTCAGCAATGTGGCGGGATGTATGGCAGACTTGCTTAAGGGGTGGGACCGGGATGTGGAGCCGTCGTCTAATTTCGGGCTGCGGGCCGGGGCCGCTGTCCAAGAATCTCAGGTTCATCGGATAGAGACTTATGACATCGGAGTCTTTCCACCGGAGAAGCCCATAGTCCTCGAGGGACATCTCCCAGATTTGGAGCTGTAGCTCGGCTGGAAGCCTAAGGAAGGGATGGAAAGTTGTTAGGCGTTTCGTGCGGGGAGACTGCGAGTCTCGAACCGGGTTTATGATCTTCATGGCTTGAACTTACACCACTTTTAGGGTCGATTGTAGAGGTGAGCCTTGTGTAGTTTGTTGAAGCTGATGGTGTTGTCTTCAGTTTGCCTGTTGCTCATCATTTTATATACGGTCAATCAGGCTCTCGGGTGCATAGGTCTGAGTATATACATGTGTTTCGTGCTTGGTTGGACTGGCACAAAGGGAATGATAAAAAGGGTAAACTCCTTACTAGTCTTTTGTTTTAGCCGACGTTCTCAATAGAGTCTCAAAGACTCTCGGGGCGATTCTCAGTATTCAATGACCTAGAGTACTGCGTGAAGGATGTAGTCTGTAGCAGAAAGGCTTGACCTGAGGCTAGGCCGGTATCTTCTTCTAGCTGGTCTCGGTGGCCTTCTTAGAGCAAGTGTTTTGCCACGACGACAAGAAGAATAAATTCGATAATCATCGCGTTGGGGGATATTTTGATCCCAAATATTGGAGCTTGCAAGGAAAGTAGTCATTGTGATGACAGTTCTCAAAAGGCTTGTTGCAGCTAGACAGTAGATGGCAATCCATTGGGAGGTGACGAATCTGGTCCATTCTCTATCACGAAAACATGACGCATCAACCGCTCATACTCGGAGGCAGATCCTGATCTCGGGTCCCCCAGTCGCTCTCTGCAGTTCCCAGCGCAAGCTCGAGCACTCCACCTTCCGTGAAAAAGTCATGGCTAATCCAGTTCCTGGTCCATGGTTGACCATCTCGGGTGGCATTCTGGATGTAGATTGACTGATACGTCGGATCGAAGTTGACATTTCGGATTGTGGCGGTCTTGCTCGTGACTTTGTTCAGAATGCTGACCTCCTTGAAGAACGGTGGGTTGATTAGGTAGACATCCTGCCCGTGGACTGGAAACAGTCCCATCATGCTTAGAGCTGCGAACGCCCCCATGGCTCCGCCGTCATCGTTGCCCGGGATACCAGAGACTGAGGTGTTGAATTGCGAGGGAATATATGCATGCGCCTGCTTTGTGGACAGTCCGGGGCGTCCAGCGTAGTGGAATTGATGAACGGTGAGGAATGCTTGCTCGTCACCGACGTAGAGGAGGCCTGAACTGTGTAAGTACGTAAGTCGAGAGACAAACGTCTCACGCCCACCGAGTTGCTTGATCAAAAAAGCCATGTCTTGCGGGACGTAACTAAAAGATAATTAGCTCTTATCTGAGCTCGAAGCATCAGACATACTCACAATGAGTAAAGCCAAGCGCTGCCCTCATAAGTTTCATGGCCATTAGCATTCAGGTAGCACGAGTCAAAACTCAGCAGCGGACTACAGAAGATCGGGTCCTGGTATCCCCATGTTCCATTCGGATAGCGTGGCTGAAGAAAGCCAGTGAAACCAGTGTTCACCCCGCTGATGGTTGAGCTCTGATCGTCTTTGAACATGTTCTGCCAATTTCTGGCGCGCTGTGAATACTTCTCGCTGTCGCTCTCATGGCCTAAGACCTGGGCCATTTGAGCAATGCAGTAATCATCGTAGGCATACTCAACTGTCCGTGAGATGCTTCGTGTGTGCAGTCCCACACCGTACGGATCGAAGTCATCTGTTGGTATATAATTGAGTGTCTTCCAGCTAGTCAGGCCACCCCGTCCCTCAACAATCCAGTTGGACGGCTCGACTTCGGCATCTTTCACCACAGCTTCGTACGCAGTCTCCCAATCGATATTACTCACGTTCTTTAGGAGGGCCTCGGCCAAGAGTACATCTGCATTGGAGCCTCCCTGGGTGTAGCCTTTGCAGAGTGACATGCGGCAATCGGGGAGATAGCCTTCATGACGATAGATATCAATAAGGCTCCGGATCATCAATGACTGCGAGAGAGGATCCGCCAGTGTCAGCAGTTGATGCACACCGCGGTAGGAGTCCCAGATACTAAACAAATATGTTAGACGAAGCTTGGCTGGAAGCACGGCGCTACTTACCAATAGTAGCTGTCATAGTAAGGCTCGTCACTCTGCCAGAGTGGGTTCTCCCCAGTGTAGTCCTGTGGGCTGATCATTGCGCGATAAATACCACTCCAGAACACTTTCTGCAGGTCGGTCGATGTGCCTTCTGTATCAACACTGAATGCGCTCAGTTTCTCCCTCCAGGCACTCTCCGCTGCCCATGCCGTGCCAGCAAAGTCAAAATTGGGTTGTTCGTTCTCTGCATTGGCACAAGCTTGATCCACGCTGATGAAGCTTACACCTACCCTGACAAGGATCGTCTCATTTGCTGTAGGGGCATTGAACCTGACGAATGTACCACCACTTAGGGTCGATGCAGAATTGCTGCCATCTGATGTAAGTGATAAGAACGTCTGGTTGAGACCCGCCCGGTTGTTCTGCCAGACGCCAGTATCTCGGACTTGTGCTCCTCTAATGTCCGCGCAAAAATGTAGGTCATACGTCCCAATACCGAAGCTAGGACTAAAGGTGCCGTTACCTGTCAGTCTGCCTGTAGATGGATCTACTGATGCCGTCCCATTGGTGCGAGACTGGGGAAGATCCATAAGGTCGACGAGGACGACAGGACTGAATGTTTCGCTAGGAGTATTCTCGAATGTGAAACGATATAGCGCAGAATGGTTAGTGACGGTCATCTCAGCAAGGATGCCGTTGTCTAATGAGATCGAGAAATATCCTGGTCGAGCCTGGGGCGATGACCAGGCTGTGGCTCGCACAGATTGCTGCCAAGCGCATTGATCCAGGTCATCATTGGGACAGCTTGGGTGCACGAAGATAGGAAAGTTGCCCAGGGATGGAGACTGCCAATAGTTATTGAGGAGCTCAGCCATCGGCTAGGAAGGTCGAGCTTACACCACCAGTCCCAGAGTCGTGCATATGAGAGAACCCAGAAACATTTTGCGTGTCATAGGCAAAACCTGCCTGATTCTCACCAAGAGTATCGGCTACTGCTTTGGCCATGCCTGCACAGAAACCAGCTGTCAGATATAGCCAGATGTAAGCTAATCAGATAAGGACGTACCAAAGGGCAAGGTTGCGCCCGCAAATGAATGACCTATCAATATTGTCAACTTTTGGATGCCCTTTCATGGCCATGCCATATACCTACCTCCATTGGAAGTTCCAATTAGCGGGTCAATGTAGTCAAGTACATCAAAGGACACGCTCGAATCGTAAACTATTCGTCGGGCCCCAGAAGCAGAAGCTAAAGCTGTCAGTCCAAGCACTTCAAGAAGCCTTGAAAAAGAAGCTGGAGCCATTATCAGACAAGATCATCCAAGCCTTAGCTTGATGGATTGAGAGTTGTGGGGAACAATTGAAAATATAGTGTTCAGGAACATTCCACAACAACAAAGGGTCCATGGCACAGATGCGGGGGGCAACCACTCTTCTTAAAACAATGAAAGCCACCAATGCGGTCGAATCAAAGCTCATCGATGCTCACAACTGGTTGCGTTTTATTCATTGAGCCTTATCTCTTCAAACTTGCCATTTATCCTAGTCATATCCCAAACTGGCTGCATGAATGGGTATAGCCCAGCCGGCCATGTAACCATAATCAAGCTACTGCATGTAACACAACCTCGACAATAGGCTGGCAGTTTCTGCAAGGGATGGTTGCTTCCGAGTACCGAAGGGCGGAGATTTAGGATCGTCCAATGCTTTCACATTCTTAGTCGAGGGTTTCTCATGAGTCGGTTTATCCCTTGTTAGCTTCGGGACAAGTTTTTGGTGTCATCCCATGACTCCTTGGTCGGGCCTCGGTCACTAGAGCGCCGCAAGCGACAATAACAGAGAACACAGTTTTACCGAAACATTGGCTTGTTCATCTCAAGGAGAAAAAAGTTTTTATACCTGATGTGAAGGTTGACTCCCGCCGTCGCTGGACCTCGTGCCGCATGCCGAGCTTTGTTCCTCTTAAGCTTATTTGAAACACAAGTCTCTTTTCGCGATAACAATAAACGATAAATAATAGAACGCTTTGTGCTTTTTGGGTCTTCTTGTATCCTTTGAAGGCGTAAAGGTGTCTTCTCGAAGGCGCAAGGCGTATGTGAGGCAGACGCCATTTTCGTGCGATGTGCAGCGCCTGATGAAGCGTGTTTTCAATTAGCCGCAGTCGCTATAGATCCCAGGCAGAGAACTCGGAGTTGAAAAGCTCATACCAGGATTATGTCCTTGAAAGTGTTGATCAATGCTCTTTGTGTAGTCTCATGGTGTACACTTGATCTGCTCTTGTGATACTCCGTGTCGTTTGCGTGCGGGGGCGATGCGTCGGCTGACTTGCTAGCAAGTATTGCGCTATAACAGTCCAACCCTGCACACATGGTAGGCGGAGGTCACATCAGATGTGGAGGAGAGAGCTTAGCATACAATGAAAGTAAAAGTTCTTCATGAAGCTTAGGTCTGTGAATGTTCTCTGTAGTGCAGCCATCTCTGGATGATGAGAGAACCTGAATATGTAGTAGATGTAGGGAGGTAGTAAGTTAAGGTAATTCTTAGTAAATGCCAATTTAGGAAACAAAGCCACTAGGCTTCTCTAGGAGATATAGCAGCAAGTCCTCATCATTCACTTCATTACACACAGAGACATCCAACAAATGCTTACTATGGCACTCTTGCATCTTTTTCTCTTCCCATGTTCCTTCTTACACACTCTCCCCCTCTACACTCCATGCAAACCCCTTGAAACCAAGAAACTGTCTACAAACATGGACCTCCCGGCTGAGATTATTGGCATTGTAAGACCACTCTGAAATTGAGATAAGACGCTTAAGCTGACTATTGCTCACAGATTGTAGCCTATATTGCTGGTTATGACGCCATATATTGTTTTGGTGTCGGCTTATCCCATATTGATTCAATTCCGATGCATGATCTGGCCAGTTTACGACTGGTCAACAAAACCTTCTGCTACTTTGCTTCCAAACACTTCTTTCGGATCTTATCGTGGGGAGGGGGGCTATGGGATGAGATCTGCTACAGTCCGTATGCGGTACATGTCCGCCAGATGCATCTAATTGGCCCTGACCACGGTTCCGAAAGAATGAGCTGGGAAAAGCTCACGATCCAGCTGCCAGATGTCTTGTCCTGCTTACCTCATCTCGAAACTATGGTGGTTCATCTTGAAGTTTTGAGTACAAGTGATCTAGAAGCGATCAATCCTCAACGAGTCCTTGTGCAGAGCTTCGAGAAGGCACCGCTTCTCAAATTGAGGAATCTACTTGTCTTTTTCGATGGGCTGAAGGCTTATAAAGCGGGCACCCTGCGCGAAGCTGTTACTCCGAAGAAACAGGTAACACGACTTCTCCAAGGACTGCGTCGTCTTAGCCTTCAGAGTCCAGATGCTATGGTTCCTGACACTTGGACGAAGGCTCAATCTTTAGCTGCAGACTTCTTGGCATGCCTTCTTAACCTACCCGAAACCTCTGCGACCCAGCCTGCACCCGAAGCAGAGGACGGAGTGAAGCAGGATATGTCCCAAGGCTCTTCCACGCTTGAACTGGAATTACTTGCGTTGGCCGAACTGGCAGTCCCTGGTTCTGTACCCGCCACTTTCGCCACGCTGGCAACGCAATCGTTGCGCCATTTCGATATGCATCGGGTCTTGCTTGTCTCAGGGAACTGGTGTGACATTCTATTGTCACTCAGCCATATGCCACAGCTAGTCAAATTTAGGCTCAAAAGATGCAAGCAGTGGGAAATGGGCTCCGACCGCCAACTCATCTGCGTGAACCTGGTGCCTGCACCTGGCGTGAAAGCTGAAGTAGACGAGTGTGACTACGAGGCTCCCCTTGCTTGTCTTCCTCTGGAGCTGGGCCTAGCCTATGTTGCTGCGTTGCGTCAAGTCAATGTGAATCGGAGTAGTGCTGGAATGACTCCACTGTGGCATCAGGGAAAGTGGTGGACCTGTCAATAGCATGGCCCAAGTGCGTTAATGTGCTTGCTGGAAGTGATCTTGTTTCCTGATTGCAAGGGCCTTCACAGCACCACTATCATTGTGTCCCGAAGTGCACCTTACTTTAGCTTCAGAAAGAGGGAGGAATCTGCTGTTACAAATCGATTTGTGAAGCTACCTAAACATGGAGATAGTGAGTCGTAAGATCCGCAACTATGAGCATCTAAAGAGTCTAAGAACCGTAAAAAGTCAATGAATCTTTAGTTACAGGGAGAGGTGCAATGTGCAACAACAGATGCGGAACAATGTTGTTCCATGAGCGGGAAAACATCCCTCTTTAAGCCAAAGGATCGCCATGCTGGATTAGCCGGTTGCCAAGCTTCTAGCAGCTTCAACTCCCTTATCCTTATCAACAATCTCCACAACCACACCTAGAACCATGAGCATGCCATCAGTTGATTTGCGATGAGATGCGGGTCGTTTCGACTCTACCACAGAAGTCGCGACCTTCATGAGTTGTGGCCGACCCAGCAGACACAATGCCTGGAGTTCCGTCCAATAAAGCCTGCGAGCGGTGCAAGAAAAGACACCTGAAGGTCGGTCCAATGTTCTGCCCACGACTAGAATGCTGGCTAAATCATTCAGTGTGATGAAGCGCGTCCGAAGTGTCAACGATGCATCAATGCTGGTGTAGATTGCCCTGGATATGTTCAAACGCGCAAATTCATCGACCAGGGTGCTGCCGTGAGGCGCCGGTACGCCCCTTATCATGGCGAGGAAGCTTCGAACCGTCACCACAGTCCAATGGGCGCCCCAACGCACGTATGTACTTACTTATCCTCTCCAATAATCCAGCTGTGTAAGGTTGTATATGAAAGTCATATCCTGACAAGTGACTAGACGCTTCCGGGCGATCCCTCGAGCTTGAATCATGACGCCGCCAAGCAGACAATGCCAAGCCCAAGTCAGTTCCCATCTGGAGCAGCAACAGCGCCTGCATCAGGATCAACCCTTGGCATAAGTCAGCTTGTGTCGCACTCCCCAGCAGGGGCCTCGTCTCAGGCAAGCTCCCCAGGCGCAAGCATGCAAGCACGTCATGCTATTCGGACTCCTGACTGGGCCAGTCGAGAAATTGGCCCGACCGGCATGGTAAGTTCGGATCCCGTCATTGGTCCTGGATGGAGTGATGTTCGAAGCTCAAGTACTTCAAACCACGCATTTGATAACGCATCTCATCCTAATGCTGCGATGGCGTCTCGACGAAGTCAAGCTTCATCAGGTACGGGGCATACTTCACACAGTCCGTCTCAGGCGGACGAAAATGAGAGCATTCAAGACATGTATTCCGATCTCATCAGTGGTTCTGGATATGAAGAATCATTCTTAGTACGATACTATGTCGAGGCGTTGGCGCCATGGTTTGTGTCCCCCTCTCGCGTGCTGCCATTTTGCTCATCCGTATGCAGGTTAGATCTTTCTGATCCTCGCAAGTTCTTTGCGACTCATGTTCCGCTACGAGCCAAAGACGATGTGGCTCTACAATACTCTATCACTGCTCTGGCCGCGAAGCACCTCGGTCGAATGAAGGGAGTGAAGATCACCGAAAACACTGGATTAATCACAACCCCTGCGATACTGGAAACGTACCCTGATGTGTCGGACTCGGAGTGGCTGCATAAAGCCACCATGTACGGCTATCTGGCTGGTCAGCGACTAAATACTGCTCTCTCCGAGTCCTACACAGCGGTATCTAGCTCAGCTGTACTGAAATCCCCTTTCGAGACGATCAATGACTGGCTGCGTAACCAATCTAAGAACGCCTCCTTCGACCCACAAACACAATCGGCCCTGGGGAAGAAACTAGAAAACTCCCTCGCTGTTTCGACTATCCTCAATCTGTACAAATCGATGGATGAGCCGGCAGAGAAATGGCATTCGTGAGTTTATCCCTGTGGAACTCTACCATCTTGATGAGGATTAACGAATACAAAATAGACATCTCTCCGGTGTCCGACCGCTCTTCGAATCCATCGTCAGCCTATATGAAAAAATGACACCAGCCCCTACAAGCTTCCCACATGGCGTCATTGCGGCGTTCTGTAACTTTGCCCGCCAGGACTACCTGAGCTCGTTTCTCAATCGCATTCAGACCCACTTGGACCCCAGCGACTTCAAACTCTGGAGGTTTGCCGGTATACCGCTCGATGACGAAGGGAATATCGGGCCTACCAGCGACACTTTTCTTCTCCAAGAAGACCTCTCCTTTCACTCTCTGGCATGGCTCTCATGCAAAGTTGTCAACTTTCTAGCCGACTCGAAGAAATCGTCCCCGCGACAACTGGTTCGCTCTCCATCCAGCGAGGGCTCGGAGGGCTCCACCCCGTATCCCACGACGTCGACATGGTTGGGGCTTTCGTTCGAGTACCAAACGTGGGTCGAACGACTCCCCGAATCGATCCGCCCTTGCGTGCGCCTCGAGAAGCCCCGCAACCTGTCACATCCGCCCGAGACAAGTCCTGTCCCGTTTCCTGAAATCTTCTACTCCTTACCGTCGTATGCATACGCGATGCAAGTGTGTCATTTCGGCCGCCTCGCGTTATCTCTAAATCGCCCCACCGACGCAGTCACAGCTCCAAGCACCGCCTTCGACCGCGTGCAGGGGTATCGTGAGCTGACCAAGGAGGTCGACTACCGGTGCCGGGAGATCATCGGGATCGCGCTGGCGCGACCGTCCAGCTGTGCGCGTGTGTACATGACACCGCTGCTGTTTGCGGTGGGCCAGTTCCTCGAAGCGCCGGAGGAACGCCAGATTCTGGTGAACCTGCTGCGCGGCATCGAGGCGGATCTGGGGTGGGAGACCGAGTCGAAGACGAGGAAGCTGCAGACGCTGTGGAGTCATCAGTAGTTGGTTGCTGCGGGCGGGCTGGTCAAGCCGAGCTGAGATCCAAGGACTTGACCCTCTGCCGCTGAGTGCTGCTACTCGAGAGGATCTACGAGCCCATGGAACGAGCACATTACAGACCTCTTGCGCCAACTTCGTATTAATGACACTCGCGAACCGCCGAGTGTGGATAGTCGAAAATTGCGCAACTCTATCTTGCTCATCTATGCATGTCTTGAATTCCAACGGCGAAATTTATACCATGTTCCCATCGCATCTCGGATGCCTAATAGGCGTATATCTTGCATCTGTACACATTGTTTAGTCGCTTCGATTAAGTCAATCTCAAGTTTGAGCCACCATGCACAGTGAGATGATCCATAAGACAAATACCGGAATAATTTCAAAAGCTCGATAGGTATGACTCTGCCAAATAGCATTCACACAAAAAGCGAGGAAGGAGGATGTGAGACCAATAACGTACAATACCGTATCAACAAAAGAAGTGTTCGCTCTCTACCAGAACAAAGGGAGCAACGACCTCACTCCGATCCGACGCATCAACGACGCGGACCCGTCGCAAATCATCCGAGAAGACAATATGATACAGATGCCCGCGATATTCGACCGACTTGCCACCTAGATGCGACTGATACTGTTCTAAGAGATACGCTCCCATGGCAAGGCTACATTTTCCGAAGCAGGTATCTGCAGTCCCACCACCCTCCTTCCAAGTACCGTTTGTTTGCAAGTGGAATTGGAATTTTAACAGTCATGTAGGTTCCAATCTGTAAGGATGCTTGTGCTTAGGCCAGTTCTCCTATCAGCTGCAGCGGCTCGAGCCAAGTCTAAGGATCTTGAAGACCGGTCCGGGATGGAAGAGACGCTTGAAGAGAGCTCTGCCGTCAAAGCTTGTTCTTCGTGTGTTACAGCAGTCCAGGCCCTGGTAACACATATGTATGAGAGCCTCGGAAGAGTTTCCGAAGACGCAAGTTGGCGCGCGGTCCATTGTGAGTCAAGCAACCATGTCCATGTTGAAGGCATGTTCATCCTTAATCCTCCCAGATACATTCATTTCCGCCATTGCGCTTCTTGCCGCTCGCCTGTGCTCTTTCAAGAGCGAAGCTTTCAACGAAAACCTTTTGAATAGGTCTTGGTCTTATTGCCTAGCGACCCTCGAACCCTACAACTCGCAGATACATTCGGTTAAGACAGGCGTAGAGATGCTCCGCAGCTTAGAAGCTCACGTCTCCCAAATATTCACAATGAAAGGTAGGTTTCCAATCTTTTTTTTTTGTCATCTGATACTCATATGTGTTGCAGGGGCTAGGGTGGAAGCTGCGCCGCCGTCACAGGAAACATATGTCAATGTCGACCACCTATTCAAGTCCCCTCTGTCAGCGAATATTCTTGACGACCCTGTTCCGCCTGCTGAACTCGAGTTTGACTCACTGGACGACTTCTGGCCACAGGGGCAAATAGGTAACTTGGAGTGGCTTGGTTAGCCAAACGTTGACATCCTACAATATAGTTCGTGGTCTGTGCGGGAGATTTTGCGAAGAAAAAAAAAAAGATCATTGATTGGTGATTCCACGCAGTAAAAAGGGGCCAGAAGAGCGTAGTTTGGCCATACGTCTTTTTTCTACTTCAGCATAGTATAAACTAAGATAAACAATTGTCAATATCAAGTTATAGTCAAATAAAATTATTAGATTTTCGTCTTTGTGGTGCCTTTATAAAAGTAATGGATTGTGATTTTATACTTTTAGATTTAGTTCATACTTATGCAGTTTAGAGGCCTGGTGCTAGTTATTTAAAAGCTAACTTAGTTAAAATAGAAGCTGCTCCAGATATCTGCAATTACTCAGTAAGCCCTCTAATGTAATCCGGGCGCGGTCGGAGTACTTAGTGTATGCTTAATAAAAATATTAGTAAGGGTATAGAAGCATAAAATAAGTAGTTATATATATTACCCTCACAAAAGCGGCGGCATCTATATAAGGCAAGCGGACGAGACTTGTAGCAAAACATTCCAGTAATGAGACTACTGGGGACACAGGAAGTAAACTGAACGGCGAAGGACCTCGCCCGATATTAGATACATTTCGCATAAATCATCAAGACAGACCAGCTGCCACCGTACCGTAGCGTCCACGAGATCACTCATCATCCTCATCCGGATCATACAGATCCAAATCCAACGTAGCCTTGGGCTTCGCCGGCAGCGGCGCCGCCGCCGCCGGCCTAGCCGTAGTTGTGCCCGCAGAAGCAGCAGCGGACGAGCCCGCGCCGGCCGCCGCCGCCGCCCTGGCCGCCTCATCCGCATGCCGCGCCTGCTCCGCGACCTCCGGCCCCGGCGCGGCAGCCACCGGCGCCGCGACGCCCAAGCCCTCCGCCTCGCGGATCATGCGCTCCACCTCCGCCTCAACCTGGAAACCCGGCCGGCCCTCCGCCGCCGCCAACTGGATCTGCCCCATCAGGCCCATGCGGATGCGATCCTCCATCGGATACGGCAACATATACACCTGCCGCGCCAGCTGCGCGCTCTCGTCCAGCCACGAGGTCGCCCCTTTGGTCACCTCGGCCACCGGCTCAGCATCAGCAGTAGCAGTAGCAGTAGCAGCAGCAGTAGCATCCCCAGCTCCATTCGCGCCCCCAGCGCCAGCGCCAGCTCCCGCCCCAGTGCCCCCCATCTCCGCATCCTTGACCGACCCCCTCCGCGCCGCCACCCGCTCCTCGACCCCAGCAGCCGCATCCGCCGCCGCCTGGTGATTATACTTGCTGATGCGCCGCGCAAAGTCCAGAAGCAGCTTGTAATCCACCTCCTTCACGCCGCGCAGCTTCGGGTTCCTCTTCTTCTTCTTCGTGGCAGCCCCTGAGCCCTCCGTGCCCTGCATCTCTGTATCCCCGTCCCCGTCCCCCTCAGAATCCAAATCCGTATCATCCTCCTCGTCGTCCGAATCACTCTCCGAATCCGAGTCCCCACAAACCCCCCGCACCACCCCCTCGTACTCCACGACCTCGCGCACGATCCCCCGGACCTTCGCCTCGAGGGCCTGCGCCTCCGCGCGCAGCCCCAGCAGACGCGCGTAGTTGCGCTGGTGCCCGCGCAGCTCGTCGATCGTGGAGGTGAGGGCGTCGTCGGCGGCGAGGAGGGAGAGGGCGGCGGCCGGGGCGCCGGAGGCGGTCGGCGAGGTCGTCAGCGTCGTGAGGAGGGTGTGCAGGGCCGATTCGAGCGTGGAGAGGGTGGTGTGGACTTGGGTGTTCATTTTGCTGTCTTCCGGGTGGATGATCGCGGGGAGGGGGGCTTTTGTTGGGTGTGGGGTTGTGTTTTTCGGTTTTGGTGGTGGTGGTGGTGGTGGTGGTTATTGAGGCATTGGTTGAGGTGTATTTCGTGTGGTGGGAGTTGGTAGGTGTATGTTGGGGGTGGAATTGAGGTTGTGTTTTGTAGTTTAGGTGGTGGTGGTGCTTGCTTGGCAGCTGGAGCTTGGGCTTGGCTGAAGCTGCAGTGGACGGGAGCTGGGGATTGTTCCCGGTGGAGGCACGTGAGAGGTGCGGGCGGGTCACGTGGTGTGGTTTTCCGCTGCTGGCTGGCGATGGCCCGAACAAACAACTATCACACACCACTGGCTCAACTTATGTCTATTTATGCTTCGATGAAGCTGAACATTGACCTTGAGATGAGGTCAACTCCCCAAAGTTACGGCCTATAATTTCATACTACTGGTACTCCATCTGTGTCAACGAACTTGTGCGATTATCTATAAGCTGATTTTTATATCAATGTATTATGACTCTAAACCCAAGAAAATGGTCTAAGAATCCGCCGGGTATAGCCTGCGGTAATACCACTGTCGCAAGAATCTCGAGATTTTCAACCAACCCATGCTTCGCGCCCCTTCCTCCGCCGCTTCGAGGTAAGGCTGGACCACTTCCAAAGGCGTGCCCTTTGCGTCGATCGCCTGTAAAAGCACCTCGACCACCTCCTTGCTTTGCGTCACGCAAGCATTAAGCAACGGCGACCGCCGTGTGCCACTGTGTGGCAACGGATTGGCTCCGTGACGGAGCAGCAGACGCACGCAGCTCGGATTACGCATGAGCGCCGCTCGATCCAGGGCTGTGTGTCCCCCCACCGTTTGATTGATATCCTCGCCGCATCGTAGGAGAAGGTCGATCGTGGCGCTTGCGTCTGCGTCAGGCCTGTCCATGGATTTGGCCGCCATGTAAAAGCTGTCCACCTGTCGGGGCCGGGGGAGACGAGTGTGGAACCCCAGATCGATCAGAAACTGCACCATTTCCACTCGGCCGGTGTTCGCCGCCACGCAGAAAGCTTGCTCGCAGGCCATGCTGGGGAGATTCTGCGGGAGGAGCAGGTCGTCCCATCGCTGCTGTCGCAGGAGAAGCGCAAAAACCGCTCGTCCGCCTCCAATGGCTTGATGAATGAAGCTGGCCCGGCCCATGAGCAGCGGCAAGTCAAACTCGCGGTCCAACAGCATCTGCACCAGTGCAGTGCGGCCCGAGCCCAGAACCGCGGCTGCGACCGTCGTTTCTTCCACACCCATCCCACCAGGGCTAGCCCCAGCTTCCAGCAGGCATCGAAAAATCCCCTCGGACGGGATGGCCACCATAAGGGCCGGATTGCAGGTTCCATGGTAGACGTCTTCGTCGTTCGGGTTGGCTCCCGCCTCAAGCAACAGTTCAACGATGGGCTGGTAACCCCCGTGGATAGCTTGAAGCAGTGCATTCTGTCTGACTACTTGATTCACATGTGGCTCGCGAATGATCATCGCAGGGTTCTGAACGACGGACATCTGCCGGGTGATGATCGCCTCTCTCGATGGCTGAGCGCCACGCTCAAGCAGCAACTTCACAACGGCTGTGTGGCCTCGGTCAGCCGCCAAGCATAGAGCTGTGAGAGATCCATTGAGCGAATCCGGTACAAACTGGATCACGGCGTTCGCATGGCAGCCGGGGTTTTCCAGAAACTCCTGGACCGCAGCGAGGTCCCCTCGCGCAGCGGCAACACACAGCATCGCCCGTAGATTTGTGCCGAGCTGCGCGTAGCCCTGCGGCTGCGCCAGAAGGAGATCAACCACCGCCGGGTGCCGGCTTCGAGCGGCGCACACCAGAGGGTGAATGGTCTCGTCCAGACGCGGCAGGGTCTCCATCACGCCGTCCGCATTGACGAGACACCGCACGCACTCGAGATTGCCATGGTGCGCCGCTTCGGAGATGGGCGGCGCGGTCCCACTGTACGATCCGGCGTTGGGATCCGCACCGCGACTCAGAAGGAACTCCACCACCTCATGCTGGCCGGTTCTCGCCGCATGCGCCAAGGGGGTTTGGCCGTCGTTGTCGCGCGTCTCGAGGTTCGCGCCCGCCTCGACCAGGCAGCGGACCACGGGGAGATGGCCCATCTCCGCGGCGCCGAGCAGCGGCGTCCGGCGCAGCCCGTCGGCCGGGAAGTCGACATCGCCCGGCCGCGGCAGGTGGTCCAGCAGCAGGCGCACCAGCGGCTCATGGCCGCGCTTCGCCGCGATCGCCATGAGACTCATGGTCTGCGCGGGGGAGGCCGCGTAGTCCCGGTGACGGGGATTCACCCAGTCGCGGGCCTGCCGCAGATCGACGCCGCGCTCGCGCAGGAGCCGCACGATATCCGCCTGGCCCTCATAGACCGCCAACGCCATCGGGCGCCAGTCCATGTGCGGGTCGCATTCGTGGGGGGACGCGCCTGCGTCCAGGATCAGCTTGACAGTCTTAATAGAGTGGTGCGCGATTCCCCACGCGAGCGCCGTGCTGTCCCCATGGCGCACGTTGTGTCGGTAGAGCCGCGGGTTCAGGACTTTGTGTAAACGCTTGTTGGTGCAGGCGAGTGCGTTGATCTCGCTGTCGTATTCGAGCAGGTCCCCGATGATCTCGATCAGCTCCACCGGGAGCGCCGCGATGCCCATGGTTGCGAGTCGAGTAGTGATAGTGATAGTAATATCGAGTCTGACGTGCGTAAGATGTGTAAAGATGGCACTGGTATACTCGCGATCCGTGGACTCGAAGACCTGCGCGCTGGATTGTGGTTAAATATCTCTCGAATAAAGCAGCGCAGCAACAAAGGAATTATCTTCGGTCCCCTCCATCGTTGACAATGGAGCACAGGGACAATGCGCATCCGACGCAGGGGACAATGAGAGGCTGATAAGGTTGCGAAAGAGCATGAGGAGATCATCCTTTCCAGAATTCTGGATTGGTGTCCGAGCCACAGTGATGCTGTTGGGAAAGTCAAGCTTTTGCAATGAGAGGGCCATATGGCCCTTGTGCTTGTGACTGCGATGGTCTCGACCAAAAACAGGATGAGGTGTCGGAAGGCCGCTATCTCGGTTGAGATGGCTATATAAAGATGAAGCTGGGAGACTACGGGTCAGGTGACAATCGCTCACTATTATACTCATTGACACCGGCAGTGTTTCGCTTCCGGTTGGATACTTGTTCTGATAATTTGCCATTTAGTTCGGGTTTTCTCTAAAAGACAATCCAGATGCTAGTGCATGATTGTTTTGTATGTTTTTCTGAGGCCTTGGCCTAGACTAGTAGACTACCGGCAATACATAGCTCAAACCAGATAAGTGCCACGAAGAAACATGTAGCTGCTGCAATATCTCATCATCGCCTCAATCTGTGATGGAATACCGATCGCCAGCGGAGAAGGTTAGAATTGCATACTATAGTGGTTCATCTCAGTCAAGAGACTAGTAATAACACAATACCACGCAACTCCACAGCCCTGGACGCCATATGCGTCCTACTCATCCTGCAAAGATCCGCTTAAGTTCTTCCGGTGCTGAGACGACAAAAACAAGATGATTTGATCGGAACATCCGCCCGAGCCAATGCCATCCTAAGCTGTAACCCAAGAATGCGCGCCTCGGATTCACGACCCAGTCTCACAAGACACTCGTGGTACCCATGCAACGACCACACATTATTCGGATGCTGTTTGGCTCGCGGTAACGAGTCATCCACCCCCAGATCCGCGGCATAAACGTTCGCCGCCTCTTCCACAAACCCTTGCTCCAACAGCAAAGCGCCATGGACATGGCGGATGGGCTGCATCCACCCCCATGGCTCGTCATATGGAAGTTTATCATAAAGACTGGTGGCATGGCTCAAATGCTGGAATGCCTTGGAAATATTGCCACGGCGGTACTCCAGCTCCCCGTCGAGCATGGCCTGTGCGATGGCTAGAATGTCAAGACAAGTGTTGTTGTGCAGGGTGCGCGTTGGTGGAACTCGCTGGAATGCTTTCTGGAAAAGTTCCTGTTCCTTGCTGGCCTCGTCGATTTCTCCCAGGGCAGCCAAGGCGACAGCTTTCCCGTAGTGTATCACGGCGGTAGTCACGCAGTATAATTCCTGGTCCTGTGGGAGCTTGATCGCGATGATGTCTCCCCAGCGCCCGAAGCGGATTAAGACATGCACGCGCATCGGCACAAACGACTCCAAGAACATGGCCATCGGGGGATGCGGCGTGCGTAATATTTCCTCGGAGAGTGATTTTTCCAGCTTGATGGCAGTGTTTAGTGCGACCTTGAACTGCCCCGCGAGCATAGCTGCATAGATTAGGAAGTGGTAGTTGTGGGATCTGTACATCGTATAGATACCCTGAGGCCGAGACAGGGCAAGATGTTTCTCATCCGCCCTCACTGCATCGGAGTTGGAGATGATAGCTCGCTGATAGTCCCCGCAGAGGATATCTATGTGAGTCGGCATATGATGAAGATGACCCGAGTCGGGAACCAACCCACGGAGATGATCAGCGATTTGCAACACCGCCTCCGGCTGGCTGGACATCTCCATGAGATGGATGTACACATGCAATAAACCTGGGTGTGCATAGCCGCCGTCTTCATCCAAAGCGCGGTGGAGAACATCTTTAGCCTCCAGGGTACATGACCCTGCTGTCGGATGTCCGGTGTGCAAGTCCCAAAGCCGCCATGGCGTTAAGTTAATGAGGCTGTCAGCATATAGTGCAGTGACATCCAGGTCACCTGGGAACCTCTCATAGACGACCCGCATTGCCTCCGCATAGGCCCTGCTCCATGACTGGAGCTCCTGTGGGTCCTTCGGCGCATGTTTCTGAGGAAAGCGGGCTTGAAGGGCTCGAATGAGACCTTGCTCGACGGGCGTCGCAGCTTCACTGTTCTCTAAGGCCTGGGTGAGCGCAGAGTGTGTGCGGCCCACAACCATCTCCAGTGCCTGGGGAGGGAAAGCCTCCCACGACATGTTATAGTTTGGCCCGAGCGCAAACGCTAGTCCCCAGTATGCCATGGCACATGTTGGGTCGTGCGCGATCGCCTGATTGAAGCATTCGGCGGCCTGCTCGTGGTTGAAAGCATAGCACCAGGTCAGGCCACGGTCGAACCAGACCTGAGCATCCCTGCTCGCAGTGGTGACCGATCGGTGGAAGGATCCAAGGTCATAGTATGGGGTATCTGCGGAAATGGCGATGATCTGCCTGTTGAGATACTGGGCCATTTTGGTGGATATTTCACATTGTGTCAACCTAGCTCAGTGGATGCGATGCGACAGAGTAGTACGGTAGCAGTTGTCTGGTTATAACTAGCCAGCCAGAAAGACATGTTAGTCATCGAACCGTCATCTTGTGATCCGTGACATCAAGACATGGACGCGCGGGATGGAACCAGGACAAAGAAACGGGTTGTACGAAGACAACAAGCCATCGAATGTTTTATCTTCCCGGTAGGAAGTCTTAATGGCCGATGCGATCTGTGGTTTGAAGTCCGAAAACGAGGAGAAAAAACTCCGAGAAGAGAGCCAGCGTTCCGTCAATCTCACTACCGAACACCGCAACCATGCTCAGTACAGCTCAGATAGAGAGGTACGTACATACTAAGACAGATATACCAATGCATCTGTAAGCGGAACCTAGCAGCACACGAGAAGTAAAGGAGGGGCAAGTGGGCAGGTAAGTTTAGCCGAGCAATGGGGGACAAGCCAAGAGTGGGGATTGTGCAGCAGGAATACGAGGGAGAAGTGGATTTGTGGGTGAGGAAGTTAAAGCTGAATAAAGTCTCATTCTCGTGACGGGAAGGGTCTAGCCTCTCTGCCAGTTGGCTCGCTTGTCAATTGGACTGTCACTACAGTCACATCCGTCAATGCCCGAATCCCCAACCCCATCATGGATCATCCCATAATTACACTTTTCAGACGATTGCTCTTCTCTTCTTCCACCCAGAAATAGCTTTTACCTAGGATTAAGGTACAACTAGAGCCAGAGGATCTCAGGTCGTGCCCTGTCATCTGCTGCTTCGGCAACTGGCCTGCTCCCGCCAAGATCCTCCGCGTCTGCTTGGCGGGCGCACTACTCCGCGAGCTACCTGCAGTAGGAGACTGTTTTGGGAAACTGGTGTCACTCCAATTTGCTTCCTAAGAATTAGATAATAATCAATTTGTGATTGCGAGCCTTCATCACGGTGAAAAGACGAGTGGTGGCCCCATCGACTGGTTGCCAGTGCAAGCAACAGAACACCAAGTGGGTCCGTTCTACGAGTTGCAGCCTGCAGGAGAATCGTCAACGTTTCTATCCGACAAGCAACGAGCCTCAATGCGCAACCCGACAAGCATCTACTCTCCCTTGCAAGACACCTTCTTGCAGACTCGAAACGGTGAATACCTACCTCTTGGAGGTTGCTTCGAGCCTCTTCTCATGCCACAAATGCGAAGTATCGCGGAATCATCACGAACAGGAGCGAGCTATAGTTCGTGATGGACAACCCGCCGTAAGCTGAGCTGACCAGATAGATGAGGGACTATATCCCACCACTTATCTTCATCCGGCTAGTCAGGCTGTAGATCGCGCCGAGGCGAACCTGTTCTCAACTTCTCACCTGCAGAATGGAGATATACGGAGCCCCGGAGCATACGTAAGTCTCCTTCAATAGTGCCACGAAGAGAGCGAACGATGCTCCATCGACCTCAGCTGAGAACGAGAGGGAAACATCCAATGCCTTGCTCACGGAGACAGGACGCGTGTAGCAGCATCAGGGCGAGAGCAAAAGCTATATAAGGGCGGTCGTTGACCCTCGAGAAGGCCTCGAAAGAGATCCAGAGATCACAGATCAACAACGCAAACCCACATCCACTCTATAAACCATCCCTCCCGTCCAAAAACCCTCAGCCCTTCAAGATGATGACCAAGGTCCGCAACCACCCTCCCCAATCGTCTCCACCCCTGCATCTTAAGCTCCCCTCCCACCTTCAATCTCAGCCCTACTGACCCTCGACCCCAGACCCTCGCCCTCGTCGCCACCACCCTCGCCGTGGCCGTCACCGCCAACCCCACCGTGGGCTACGCGGGCTACTTCTACGAGAACTGCACCACCCCCAGCATCGACGCGGGCAACGCCTACGCGGGCTCGTGCCTGAACGTCGAGAACTTCCCCATCAAGTCGTTCACCGCGTACGTCGAGTCCGGCAGCTGCGCCGACGGCACCTCGGCCGTGCTGCACACCTACACGGCCTCGGGCTGCGACGAGGCCACCCTGTTCGAGACCGTCAGCGTCGACACCGAGAAGCAGTGCTTCGAGGCGGATGTGACCCTCGTCAGCATCAAGTCGGAGTGTGTTTAGATTTTGGACTGCATGGGAAGATTGCGGGGAGTATGTATCTAGACGTTATGAGCAGTTGAATGCGATGATGTCGAAGATGTCGATGATGAAGAGGTGCATATATGCCAAGTGAATTGTATGTTGGGCGGTGGGACAGCTCAAGGAGATAAGCTATGGTCGATCGCTTGGCGTCGGGGTGCTCGCTGCTTGGGGTGTGCCTGAGGTACACACTGTTGCTCTCGCTTGATACTGGTTGGTTGGTTACTAAGTATGTGCCTGAGGAATCGGCTACCTAGTAACGTGCCTGGCATTACAGTCTACTCTAGTCAGCCATTAAAAGATATCTAGATATACTTCATCCTACATCCGCATCCACGAACACAGATCTACATCCTGATCTCACTCGAATATCTTCCAGTGCACCGAACAAATAGTCTCTACCACCGTATCTACAAATGGAAAAACAAGTGCTACACGCGATCAGCGGAGCGGAGAAACAACTCCCACTGCCCTGTTTTCCCCCTGCCCAAACCCCCCCCCCCCCACACTCTCACCCTCGAGGACCATGAAAACCGGGAAATGCAAGACATGCGATATCATTTTGTCTTTGATCAAAGGTTACTACAAAAACATGATCCAAGATTTTTCTGAACCGGCCATCGAGATTACAATCGTCGGGGAGTGTCGTAAAACTACAGGGTATGCCAGCCAGCGTGTATGGTTGATCGAGAGAGGGTAGGGTTCGGCGGGTGGATCCGATGCCCGGAAAAGTGGTTCGCACGAAAATTCTCCGTGCTTAACACCGCACCCCCCAAAAATCCTATCCACATCGGGTACCCCCGGTGCGAACGTGGCAAAGGACAAAAATATTGACCGACGCAGGGCTCGAACCTGCAATCTCTTGATTCGTAGTCAAGCGCCTTACCATTGGGCCAGCCGGCCTTGTTGATATGGTGGTATAATTATGAGGATGATAGTCACGGTTGGGGATGCGTTCGCTTTCATTCATGTGCGTATGCTAGTTAACAGTAAACATGCTACAGTGGATATCTTCATAAACAGGACAGTAAGGAAATGGAAGGGAGTGAAACGTGAGGAAGGAAGGGAATGTGGATTAATCACGGGGAAGATTGGCCTCGGGATCGGAATCGCTGTATCTCTCCATCAGTGCCTCCTTCTCCGACAGGGGCTCCTCGTCTTCGACCGTGATGACGGGGATTTGGGGCCGGCGGCTGTCCTGTGCCCAGAAGTAGACGGAGATGATCATCCGACCAAGGAGGAATCCGATGACGCAGGCGACGCCTCCGGCCACGACGCCCAGGAGAGCAGGGAAGATGATGGCGCGGATCTGTCGCATGACGCCCCGCTCGCGGCCGCTCCAGAAGAACTGTCCGTTGTGGCTCGTGCGGAACACGGGAGGGTACTTGGTCGACGCCGACGTCTCGTGCGAGGACTGAGTAGCGGCAGGGGCCGGGGAGTCGTGGGGGTAGGGGCGGGCTTGGTCGTGCTCGTGCTCGTGCTGGCCGTGGGAGAAGGGGGTCGTCTTCAGGCAGTCAGTTACCGCTTCCTTGGCGTTGCTGACGTAGGACTCGACCTTGGACTTCCACTCCTTCATGCGCCAGATCTTGTTGCCGTGGCCGTGCTCGCGGCTGGAGTTGGGGTCGATCACAGTGATCTGGAGATTGTCGGCGGTGTCACGGACGAGGCCGATTGCCACGGCGTGGTCGGTGACGGGACGGCCGTGCAGGTCGAAGAGGCGGAGCTTCAGGTGGTAGATATCGCCCACGGGAGCACCAGGGTGAGATGGGAGCGGTCGGACATCCAGAGCGTAGGCGACGGAGACGGATTGCTTGTTGCCGTCCCACTTGCGGTCCACGGAGAACTGCATCGGCACAGACGCGGGGAAGATGGGTTGTTTGTTGGCCAGCAAGACGCCATTTTGCGTGGAGAAATCAATAGTCTAGGCATGGTCAGTTTTGAGATTCGAGTCGTTTTCCGGGCAGGATCATCATACAAGGTGTGCAAGGGGGTCGAGGGCTTCGTTGCAGCTGGAGTCGGAGAAAGCACATGGAACGGCAGGCAAGTTTATCTGGTGGGCGCTGGCCGAGCGGGGGGAACTGATGTAGGAGTAAGGCACGGCAGCAGCGGCAGCACAGCTGCTAAGGCATAGAGCGCCTGTCACGGACAGGTGGCGAAGCAACATGGTTGGTTGTAGATCGGTTGATGATTTAGAAAGAGAAGGTGATGATGAATGGAGTTGGTGAGTTGGGGAGTTGTATAGTGGTAGGTGGTGAGGTGGTGAGGTGGTGAGGTGGTATGGCGGTGGTGATGGTAGTGAGTTGTGGTGGTGGTGGTGGTGGTGGTGTACCGATGCAAGGGAACGAATGTTTGACCAGGTCCCAGAGGGAAAGTAGAGGGAACGACAGAATGTTTATAGGATGCAAGACCGGAAGAAACAACGGAGCCAAGGCTGGAAAAATCATGCAGGGTGCTGTGAGCCGGGAAGAGGCATATAAAAGCGAGCAGAAGCGACCAAGCAAACGCTAAGATTTGGCCCAGCGGGGAAAGCAAGACAAAGGCACAGCAGGAAGAAGCAGACGAGGGGGCGAAACGGGAATTATTCTGGGTCAATGCAGGCCAAGTGATGGAGTGGAGTCAGAATTCCGAGGACTCAAAAGTAGAGTTAAGTTGTAAGTTAGGTAATTAAGTTGTGTTGGTGTTTGCTGCCATACTGCAATTAAGAGTGTTTTGGTGCGGAAGAAGTGAAGGCTCTCTGTAGTATACACGGCTTCCAACTCCGCCATCACCTCATCACCTCATCACCATCCATCCTCCATTCCTCCACCCATTCACCCGCCCCAACAGATCAACACTGCCTCAACTCGTTGGTTTCACTAATCTACCTTTTCTTCCTTGATCTTGGGGGCCAGGGACACTTTCATTTCTTCCACCTGCGCAAATTACTTGTGCAACCGGTCCCTGCTGCTTGTGTCACCGCAGTTCAGCGCAATGGCAATCCCTTGGATTTGAAACAACCCCCCGTGGGCGGTTCTCGGAGGGTATTTGGCACCCGAGGATGGAGTATCTCCTTTGAGTCTTTGACTGTATAACTACAGCACGCACTTGAACAAGTCCGGCAAAGTCAGAGACACAGAGACAGACACCCAGACAACCAGCCAGCACAGCCATTCGCCCCCTCCCTCCTCTCAGGCTCTCACAATAATTAAAATGTGCTATTATTAAGTATAGAGACCCTTTTTCCCTTTGGGCTTAGCCGTGTTTTAGTGCCTGTCGCTCTCCACTTTTCCATTGTCCGCGGACACCGGCGAGCTGTGCTATTTCATTCCTTCTTCTGCTAAGCTCTGCCAGCGCTGCCCCCCTCTGCCAATGATCAATCCAGCTGCACCTGGTCGCCCCCACGGGCCATTCAGGCTCTCACTTTCCTCTCCCTCCATTCATGGGTCATTGGAAGCTTAGCGATGAGGTTATCGCCCGGGGATCATTTTAGCTGTGGATTCCCTTTTGCTCTCCTCGGACCTCTCTATCTTCCGACCCAGACAGAGCACCCCAAGACTCACTCTTCAGAGGTCTCAGACAAACGGCTGCCTAATTTTGGACAAATCGGCGTTCCCTAACCTTGCTACTTGTCGTTCGATAACTTATGGGCAGACCGTCCATCTCCACCCCTCAGACACCTTACCAATAAGCCTCCGTCTGTCACTTCGGTCGGCCGCCTCCGTTCGGTTACCGTGGACGAAGCCTCCGGGATTCTACTCTTCGGGGAAAATGGACAATCACCCAGCCCATCAGCGTGCGCTTGAAAGGTGCAATCGGACCCTGCGATTGGCACATCATGGCTCCGGGACATTTTCTTCGGCTCCCTCTTTGGCAATTCGAGCTGTCTTATTTGACAATCCCTGTATGACGCAGGGCATAGGCGATTATCGTATTCTCAAGATTTAAGGTTATGGGAAAACATCATCTCTCAAAGACTCATAGAGTCATTAGGCGACCCCGAAGTGGTCGGTGGCTTGGACGATTGGACCTGATGTTCACAAGCTACGTGCCGGCCAACTCATCGGGCGCCATCCCCACTGTCAACTGGAGCAGGATCGCAGCGTAACGGACAAATGCACTTATCCATCCTAGTGCTGCAAATCACTGGAAGCTAAGGCAACTCCGATGGGGGAGTAAAAAATGTGCCTGAGCTAACGTGCTTAAGGGATGGACCATTGGACCAGAAGTTGAGAGTTTTTTCTTCTCTATGGAGCACCAAACTCCAATCTTTCTTTACCCTCAAGCTGATTGACGGTTGACCCTTGAAACAGTCTAGCTCACTTCATTGGTTATTTTTAGTGCTGAGTCAGTCCGCCGAATGTTCCACCCAAAGGGCAATTCCAGGCAGACAAAAAAGAACGCAAATTTCGAGCTTATACATTGTTTATCCAGAGGCTGAATTACATTAGACGATCTGGTCAATCAGCGACGTCGGAACATGCGCTTGCATCATTTATGAGATATCTCACGTGCTTATGGCTGCAATCGCAAGCAGACTTGAACGCGGTTCTGATGCGCGCCTTCCACTACTGAAAGACTTACCCCTGACTGAGATCACGGATCCGGCCCGTCGGCAGAAACTCGCCCTGTGACTTGGAAAAATATAGCCACCCGAAGCTCCACTGCGCGGGTGGTGAGCCTTTCGGTCATGTTCGAACCACAATGACACTGCCAGAGATTTTCACCACCGGCGGCTGGTGGCAATGATGCCCGCTAGCGCTCCAACCTACCCCCGATCATCCATTCAAGCATGGCGCACGATCCCACGTGGGTCATCTAGGGGGTTCCCTCGCCGAATTGCCTTCCTTCTCATTGGTGATGGACTTTGTGAGCGAGATCATTTGGCTGCCATAGACACTACCTCATGCGACCAGCGTATAGTTCTAAAACTAGTGATGCGGCTGAATGTCTACCATGTCAGTTTATGCAAGGGTTCGCAATGGCGGCCTCCTCAGGAACCATGTTTGCAGGTCACCTATACAGTATTGAACTATGGTTCCAACCGTGAGCCTCAGACAAAGGGATCCCTGTTTCACCACCATCCATCGTTCTTCTTCAAACCCGCCCCCAAAGCCTAAGGATTGCCAGAGTTTCTTTCAAACATGGCCCCTTTCCCAAGGCGCACTGAATGCCAAGTGTTGGCGGTGTTCGATACGAGCGGTTCCGCCCTCGGAGAGTTCAATTTCAGTTTCCCCCTTGCGTGCGATCAGCCGGTGATATTCCACCACATCTGGCATCGATCCATGTGCACCGGATCTGGGACGCTTGATATATTACCCGCTTGGATGTTCAAGACTTGGCCCTGCGGCCAATAAGAGTTCCAGGCTATCGCATCGGCAACGGAAGAAGAGGGCTGACCCTCTTGCACAAAGGAAACGATATAATCCTGCATGACCAACGCAACGTCGACATCGACGACGCTCGGGTCGGGGCTTGCAGGGTCATAAAAGGTGAAGTATAGATCTTCCGAGTGCAGTCCTGGAGCCACAGCGAAAGTGTACCCGTATACGGTCTCCAAGGCAGTGCTCAGGTACAGGTTCTTGCACCGGAAGAAAGCGTCGCTGATTGTCAGAGTCAACCTTTCAAGCGCATCGCTATAGCCCAGACTAGCTGCTGAGGTGTTGAAAATGGGCGGGTAGAGCGTTTCGACGATATCCTCCGCCAACTCGGGACCCAGACTCGGGAGAAAGTCGCCCAGAATGGTCGAATAGGCCGAGCTTTCCATTCCTGCCGGTGGAGTGAAGATGAGGCCTTCGTTGGAGGTATGGCCTGTCATTATTCGAAGATCCTGCCATTCGAAGTCGGGGTCGAGCAAGATGTTACTCGGTAAGTCTTTGATGAGTGATCCATCTACGACCGGTCCATAAGTAAAGGTTCCGTACACGGGCGTGTTTGCGATTTGATCAGCGTTGGCCGCAATCAACTGATCCGATGGAAGAGACCGTGCTTCTTCAATGGATGAGACATTCAGCAGTTCGAGGAATGCGTCTCGCGCTGACGTTTGCTGGTTCATCGTCAAGGGATACCACATTGGACTTTGGATAATAGCCTGGCGAAAATGGAGGTCTTTTGCTTCTCTGTTGCCTCCAGCGGCCAACTGATGAACGATAGACCCTGCGCCAGCCGACTGACCCATGACGGTGATGCGGTCTGGATCTCCGCCAAACAGGTCGATGTATCGCTTCACCCACTCCAGTGCGAGCCGTTGGTCGTAGAGACCCGCATTAGCAGTGGTTCCATTGCCATCCGACAACCAGCCGAAAGCTCCTAGCTGTAGAAGTCAGCACCGTCGTCGAGTCCCTCGGTTCAAGAAAGGGACTTACCCGATAATTGATTGCCACATAAACAATCCCATCTTCGTCGAGCATACTGCGTTGCATCAAACCTGAGGGGTTCTGCTCCGACTTGTCGCCAGAGATATATCCCCCGCCATCAATCCAGACCAGGACCGGAGCCAGCTTATTGCTTTGTTTCTGCTTCTGCTGAAGAGTTTTCTGCTCAAAAGTTGCCTTGGGAACAACAACATCCAAGAACAGGCAGTCTTCAGTCACTCTCTCGTCGCCCCCTATCGACCCGGCGAAGGGAGAATATTCCCTCGGGGGACTGGTTGATGCTCCTTCCCCTTCTTTCGGTACGGGTGTCGACACTGCAGCCGATGCAGAAGACAACACCTCGGCCACAAACCCGGGCATAACCTCCTCCTCCCACTTCAACGTAGCCTGCGGACACACCCGTCCCTGTGCTCCGGTCTGCACTACCGACCGGTTTCCCTGAGCTGGGGGGATCGATGGCCGGAAGCGCAGGGACCCCGTCGGTGGCGCAGCGTAGCGGATATTGCTGAAGTTGTAAGTTTGCGTTTGTTCCTGGACATCGGTTAGGACCGGGTCTTTCTGCGTCACGGGATCGAGGTGTGACATACATCCAGAGAGATAGCCTGATGGAGCTCGTACCCTAGATCTACGATGGGGAGGTTCGTTTTTGTTGGTGGTGGTGGTGGTGGTGGTGGTGGTGTTGCTGCTCCTGCCATCCCTAAGAAGAGGATAGATTGGAGGAGTAGGGGGGTCGTGATGTGCATTTTTCTGTCGGTGGGAGGGGGCAAGTTGTTTCATTTCTCAGGTGAGTAAGTGTGTTCTGATGGTTGATTGAGAATCTTGATTCTCTCGCGGGGAGGGCTCCACGTATCAAATATATAGGACTCTCGTATATGCGATGATTTCCGTAGGCAGGGGCAGCAACATTCAATCAATATGCAGTCCATTCGGGATGGTGGATCGATAGTCTTGTAGCTGGGAACGGGTTCGGATTTCCGGATTCGGAAGCGAAGTATACAGGCCGGGGCCGCGGATCGAAGTTGAACCCAAACAAGGGATGGCTGGCGCTGCCCCGAGGGACTGGAATGTGACGGCCCGGCCGCAACGGGTGTCCGTCTCGTACGTATCCTTCCTTGTCTTACTTCGTAGTTCCCAGTTTCGTCGAGGGAAGAGCGAGGATCCGTAATATTTCAGCTAGTGGGATGGCCTCTTGTTAGTTGCTGGGGTCTGCATCTAGTTGAATCAGGTGTGTGGTGTTCCAAGCGGGTAGAAGAGACCAAGGAAGAGAGGAGTATAGCTACCTAGTAGATTACTTGCACTGCTTCACATACCAGACTCGTTTACCTCATTACCTCAGACTTTCACCCAGTGACCTGGATACACCCAACCGTTAGTGACCAGCTGCAATCCTACTGTATGCCCCAACAATAGTCCAGCAGGTACAGTACAAGTCGAAATTCTCGACCCACCCGATCCTACACAAAGAACCTACCACACATACCCATCCCACCCACCACCATCCACTGGGCACCCCCCACCCCCTCCCCAACTAAGAATCCTGCACCTCCCGAACCGCAAACCCCATCATCCCATTCGACCCCACCCCGGGATCCCCCCGCAACTTCCGCGCGGTCTCCACCCCCGCCGCCGGCACGCGATACTCCCACCGCCGCCCCTCGCCCGCCCCCTCCCCCGCCGCCGGCACCGCGTACGGAAACGGGAGAAACTGCGGCAACAGCCCCAGCTGCCGCAGCACGGTCGCCTGATCCCACGCGATATGCTCATGGGACAGGCGATCGCCGCGGAGATTGACGACGGCGGTGAAGGGGACGCGGAGGGGGCGGCCGGTGGGCGGGATGCCCGGGACCAGCCAGTCGACCACGGTGTCGTGGGTCAGGCACAGAATGAACTCGTCGACGACGCGGTCCACGCCGACGGTGCGGCTGATCAGTTCGAGGCGCGTGTCCGCTGGGTTGGTGTGGATGAAGTGGCGCGCGTAGAAGTGGGTGAGGGCCCGGCGGCCGGTGCCGCCTGTTATCTGTGGACACCGTCAGTATCACGGTGTTAGTGTGGTGTGGTGTGGTGTGGTGTGGTGTTCCAGCCAGTCAGTTGGTCAGTCGCTATGCTACCGGCGTCGATCCACCCCACTCCATCCTGCAAGAAAAAAAAAAAAAAAAGGGGGGGGGAGGGGCATACCGTCGGAATATGATTCACATACGGCTCCTGCACCATGGTGGCCATGGTCTTCTCGACGGACCGGTCCCCGAACTCGTGGTGCGTGTGCTCCTCCCAGATCTGCTCGAGGTCGAAGTACGGCCCGCCCATGCGGGGTTTCAAGAACGTTAGGGACCGCGTGTGCGCGACCCCCGCGGCGCTGGGCGTGAAGTCCGCGTGGCCGGGGATGATGAATCCGGGCGAGGGCGTGTCCGGGTAGTGGTGGATTTTTGCGTTGCTTTCGGGACTACTGCCCTCTGGGAGGGTTTGTCCCGCGGGCAGGTGGAAGAGAGCTGGGAGGGTGGTGGGTGGATGCGCCCAGTTGCTGAAGTAGATGGCTGCTGCTGCTGCTGCTACGGGGATTTGCGCTGTGGTGGCGAGAGCTGTAATGGATTGTTGGAGGAGTGCGGGGAAGGAGGCCGCGTAGTCGCGTGGGGCGCCGTAGACTTTGTTTCTTTAGCTGTGCTTCGCTTTCTCCTTGCGGGCCTGGAGGTAACAATGAGGAGGTGGTAGGAGACTCGGAACTCACCCAGAACCCCGAACTTGGCACCGCTGCCGCTGCACTGCGGGTATCCGGACAATGCGAGTACAGCGGCGGAGATAGCATCCGCGACACCTGCCGCGTCGCCGCTGCTCACGGTGTCGAGGGTGATCTCCACCACGGTGTAGCTCTCCTCGGCCCATTTCTGGATCGGGGCTGGGTCGAGCGTGGTGTTGTTTGCCTGGCAGTTGACCAGGTTGGCGGGGCGGATGAGGAGCAGGCCTGGGCCTTCGCCGCAGCGGGAGAGCGGGGGTTGGAGGGTGATGGTTGGGGATATGGTGATGGGGGGAGCGGAGGGAAGGGTGAGTGGGGTTGCAGTCATGGTTGATTGATTGATTGACTGGGTGATCAGTCGATTCACTCAAGACTGTATTATACTGTGCATTTCATTGTCAAAGGAAAGCTACCTGGAAAGAACGACGCTTTGATATATGAATGGCTCCCCCGCGATGTCGGATCGGATCCCGGCAACTGCAGGCAGCGGGTGACGGTTGATAAGAACGGTAAAAGCAAAACATTGGGACTCGATGCGGGGAGCAGACGATATCGATAACGATAGCAGCCTCTGGTTGGGGATGACAATTGGAGAAAAACAAAAAGATGTGCATCATCCGTGAATCGAACACGGGCCTCATCGATGGCAACGATGAATTCTACCACTAGACCAATGATGCTGGTTGATGTCGGAGGTATTCTACTTTTACACATGATTCAATGGCAAAATAATCATGTATGGAGCTGTACGGCTGGGCATTCCCAACTGCGACTTGTCATAATTCAAGCGTTGCTTTATTTAATATGTTATAGTGGTCTATTGATCATTGATGAAGAGCTCTAAAGGATCATGAATTGTTAGGATACTTCGACACTGCAGCTGATTGTCATCAGACTAGCCGGGCCTCATCACAATGCATATATTTCGAAAGCCCGTCCGCTCATTGAGAACCAAGACCCCCCCAAGAGAAGACCTACACCCATCGCAACCCCCTAAAACCCAACCCCCAAACAACTACAAGCCTACACCAAATCATACACCAACAAAGAACCACCCAAGACTCTATTCCGCTACCAAGCACGAAAACAAATCCCATAAATCAAAACCATAAATCACAAACCAGGGGAGACAAACACAACCCCCCCCCCCCAACAACCACCAAAGAACAAACCGCAGCACACAGAAAGAAGCCACAACCATGGAAACCAGAAGCCACAACCTCGCGAAGCATAGAAAAGAATTCGGAAGAAGAAAAAAAAAAATGTTACCCATAACCCGCGCCAAACGCTTGCCCGCGCAATGCACGAATGCGAAAGAAAATCTCTCTACCCCATCGGAAAGGGGAAAACCACCAACCCCATCAAGGTCTACTCCTCGCCCAAGCTATCGCGAACGCACTTGCGCACCCGCTTCTTGAATTCCTGGGGATTCTCGCGCCATAACCGCGCGGCCTCGACGTTGGCGGGACTCTCGTCGTTGGGGCTGGACAGCATGGAGATGACGGAGAGTAGGATCGTCTCCGGGGTCTGCACGGGGGACCAGCGCTCGGCGGCGGATTCGTAGCCGTACTTGTCCTCCTCGGGCGGGTGGAGGATGGAGATGCAGACGTCGCCGTTGGGGTAGACTATTTGGTCGAGTCGCGTTAGTAGCATGTCCGAGAGAAAGGGGGAGCTGCGAGCCGGGTTCGAGTCCTTGTCGGGTTCGAGGCTCGAGGCTCGGGACTGCGAGAGGGAAAACATACTGTTCGGGTGGAAGAGAGGAGTCTCGAACTTCATCTTCGGCGGCATGTGGGGGTAATCCGGGGGGAAGGAGAGTCGGGCGCGGAAGAAGCCACCTGTTTTTCACCCAGTCTCTGGTGTTAGCCATGATGGGGATTTTCTGAGTGTTTGTTGATGGTGGTAGACGCACCGCCGTAAAGCTTGACATCATCGGAGATCATGAGCATCACCTCCCACTCGAAGACGTTGCTGTCCACCAATCCGCAGCTGATGCCCGGGATGTCTTTGTCGGATTGCATCTGCTGCAGCTGCCGTGACAGCATGCGACCGGCGGCGGTGGTGGCCATGGCGTTGACGTGGAGGGGAAAAGAGGGGGCGGCGGGGGGAAGGGAGAGCAAAGGAGGGGATGGCGAGGGGGGGACCGTGAGAGGGATGAGAGGGGTGTGTAGCGGCGAGAGAAACACCCGGGGCTTCAGTGGCTCTAAGAAGAGTTCGCTTGTGCGGCAAGAAAAGGTGAAAGTCTCACAGAAGAGAAGAAAGAATGAGACGAAAGTGACTCTGTATAGTCTACCCTGGGGGAAGAGGATCGACAAACGGACTGACTGGTCAGAGGAGAAATATCGATGGATCCAAGGCGGTGTGCTTGAAAGGGAGAGTGGGGTGGCGGGGCCGCCAAATGATAACATTTCATCCCCCGATAGCCTCCCCTTCACTGGCTCGATCGCCCTGGGTGGCGTAAGGGAAGTGCCTGTCTACGTAGTGATGGAAGGATGTATCATTCCTCGCAAAATGCCGGAGAAGGCAGCTCTTCCCTTGCCCAAGGTACTCACGGCACATGCGTGACCACGCTCGTCACGCTATTTCGGTGTCGACGTCGGCGATTTGATCCTACCCCGGACTACAATTCAAAGCTCTAATCGACTTCAGACCGGCCCATGCGTGTGGCATCCATTCCACTACTTAGACTGTGCTAGTAGATACAAGAGAGTGGAGGGCTCAACTGATGGTGAAACGGCGAAACAGAATTTATTCACATATATAGAACGGAGACACGTAGTCCAAATGACCATTTGGACTGAAGGGGGGTGATCGTAACGGTGGAGGTAGAGCAAAACGTCAATTTGCTTAAGCGTTGTTGCCAGGGAACCCGTAAGTCACAGCTCCGGCGAGGATCTGGCCGGTAAGCAGCAGCGTGAAGAACATGGTCACGCCGGCCTCGATAGCAACAGCCTTGCACATTGACTTCACGAAGCGGGTCAGTGCAGGGCGATCGAGGGTCTTCCAAGCATCGGAGATGCCGAGCTTACCACTGCCACCCAGGATGGCAGGCTGCACCTTGCCGCCGTAGGAGCGGTCGAAAGGCACAATAGCCTCATCCTCTTCAGGAAGCATGGAAGCAGCCACGCGAAGGAAGATGGCCCGCGCGGGAATGGAGGCCACAAACGACACCACGGTGGGCAGAAGGAGAAGACCATAAATGGTCCAGATAGCCTTGGTAAAAGAAGGATCGGTAGGGGTGAAGGAGTTCACATCCTTAAGTCCGTCAAAGCCACCGAAGGCATCGATGAGGAAAAGGGGACCGTACAGGCCGGCGCCAGTGACGGCATGCTCGAAGGCCGCAACGGGAGCAATCCGCTTCCACGTCTGGAAGCCCCCAATGCGCTGGTAGAAGCGCTTGGGGGAGGGCTCCGAGATGACAATGTGGACCCACGCGAGCTGGAGGTTGGCCACCAGAACGCCGCTAACAACGTACATAATGTAATGAGGAAGGAACGCGGCGGCAGAGAAGGGCACCAGGGAGTATACAGCCGACTGAGCGAAGCCGTATGCCAAGTACATGCTCAACCCGCGGAAACGGGACCAGGGACCGGCCCGGGCGCGAAGATGGCGGATGGTAGTACATAACTTGTTGGTGATGGGCTGCGGGCGGGTCTCGATCTCAGGCTCGGTCGCATCGACGGGCTTGTTCGGGTCGAAGTCGGTATCGATGCGGACGTAGATATCCGGGTTCGTGTCTTCCACAATAGCGAGGGTGGGAACCAGCTGTCCGTAGGTGTACTCGACCTAGAATAGATAAACATTAGGATGACGCGACAGCTTAAATCACCCTGAGGGAATGCTTACCGAAAGAAGAATGGCAATGAAAGCGAGGACGGTGAAGATGAAGAAAGCCGACAGCCACCCCGCCAAATGGATGGTTGGCTGGCTCTGGGAGGGCTGCTTGGACTGGTAGTCCACAGCAGCCTCCACTCCTCGACGAAGGAGGGAAGAGATAGCCATGGGGGCGATAGATGAAAACAGTAGGAGTTAAATTTTGGATGAAGGAACGGTGATGGGAAGATTGTTGTGACAACTATGATAGCGAAAGACGAACAGTTGGATGATGGGGATGGATGATGGAGTGAGGAAAGACAAAGAATTATAAGCCGGGGGAGGGAAGGGAAATCATTTCGAGGGGGTGCCTGGAGGCTGCCACAACCTGAAGGATCAGGCAGACATCCAGTCACAGGCAGTAACGCGGCTGAGCAGCCTATCAGTGGTTTGCCCAGGTTGGCTAGTCTAATATTAGTGCGGCCGATGTGGGCCGATACGATGGAGAACCTTGAAGTTAAGGAGTTTGAGTTGTATTCTTAGCAGCCGATGCTTGCCAATCGGTGGATGGTCAATAGGATTGTCCTCTGAGAATAGATTATTCATAGAGAGACCTCAACCTTCATTTAATATATTGATAACCCATTGTATTGTTGTGATGCACCGGTACTCCGTACTCCGACCCATAATAATCAGACACCTAGTTATATGTGCCTCTAATCCTAGCCAAACAACCTCACAATAGACCACTAAAATAATTCACACCGTAATAACAAACTAAATGCCCCAGTTGAAGCAAGTCAAGCCATCTCCTCCGGCTCCCAAGCCAGCTCCCTCGTCTTCATCTGCTCGACTTTCCGACTCACAATCTGTTCCATACACCGTGTCTCCTCTTCACTCAACAACCCCAATCTCTCCTTCCAGCGATCTTGGACAGCAATTGCACAGGAACCAAAGAACCTGGGATCAAGCTTCTTCCAGAAGACCACATCAAAGGCGAAGCTCTTCCTCGCAGCATACGCGACCCAGAAGTCGCCATTCTCCCAGCTGTGTCGCATGGGACCCGAAAGTCTCTGTTCCGGGGTCAACCTGCCTCTCCGCAGTGCTGTCTCTTCGCGCTCCACAAGCACCTTAAGAAATGTTTGTAGACGATATTCAAATGCCCTTTCCCACGCCTCGAGACCATCTGGCCAGTACTCCGGCTGTTCAAGCAGCAACCACCAAGGCGGCGCATGCGCAAATTGCACCGGCGCCGCATACGTGAACTCCCAGTCGATGACACCAACGATCTGCAGGTGCTCGTTGAGCAGGATGTTCGAGGGCCGAAGATCGTCACACCAGAGCTTGAAGGGTCCATGATCGTTTCTTGAGGAAGCCAACCGCCCCTCACTAGCGACTCTGGAAAATAGCCGTCGGGCGACGAACCTACGGCGACAGTCATCTGCCGAGTCTACTGCGTCGTTGCGCTGGTGGTGCAGATGCTCGCCGTGCAGATTCGCGAGAGCCTGGAAATACTCGGACGCGGTCTCGAATGCACTCGTCGGCAGTTTCGACCGCGGCAGCGTGCCCAGACGCACGAGCTCATTCATCCCAATCGAAAGAGGCCGGTGCCCGGGTTCCCAGGTAAAGTCATCTACCTGCACAAGCGAGCCGATTCGCGGGAGCGAGCACTGCGACAGTTGCAGCACGATGTCTGCGAGTTGGCCGTACAGCATTTCCAGCTTCTCAACGTCAACCGCTGGATCGAGGATCGGGCGATCTTCGACCCCGAGCGTGGGCGTGTTCAACGCCTCGCCCAGATCCATAGCATGCTCGATAAACTCCATCAAGATGAACGGGCCGAGACCAAGCGGACTCTCCTCCCTCGTTCCCCAGTGTAAGATGAAGGGTACTGGGATCGAAGTATGCGCTTGAATGTACCGCATCGTCGCCACCTCATTCCTCACTTTTTCCTCCGGGAACATGGTGGTCCCGGGCTTGGGGAAGCGGATCAGCGCCGAGCCCCCGTCGTCGAACTTCATCCGGAAGGAGACGTTGAACGTCCCCGCGCGGGGCTGACACAGTTCCGTTGGGACGCCGCTTCGGTGTTTGATCATGAAATCGCCGATGGAGCGGAGGGTGTCGGGTTGGAACAGTCCGGCGACCCAGCTGTCGGAGATGGTTTCGCTGGCTTCCCAGGCTACGTCGTCGAAGCGCATGCGGCTCCGCATTTTGGCTTGTGAGAGTGGTTTAGATTAGAGGCTATGGAGAGGAGAAGTTGAAGAGGGAAGTGAGTCGATGGATGATATAGGGTAATCCCTTATTGTACGTGTCATCTACCGACTGCTCGGTGCGATGCAGGAGACTTCAAAGCAAAGGGATCAATAAGAGAGGTGTACTAGCATATCTTGGCCGTGTTTCGAGTTATCAGAGCGAACTAGCCGCTGGCCGTGGAGAGGATTGAGGGGGAAGGGGCAGCGGACAAATGTGACATCGCAGATGGCTAAACATATACAGTCTCAAATGTATCCCTGACCGGAGTGGTTGTTTCAGCCACCTACTAAGCACTAAATAGCAGCCGTGCGCTAATCGCCCAACTACCACTCGGTGCCGCTAGCATCTCTCGAGAGTATATGCACTCTCCTTGTAACAGCCAAGGTATGCAAAAGATCGTGCATTGCTCATGACAGACATCATCGTCACAGAAAATAAAAAGCTAATATACAGTATCATACACATCATCCAGATCGCTCGCTAAAATAAACCAAACCTCGCTACTAGGTCATCACCGTCATGATCATCGTCATTAAAACCACAAAGCCCAACCAGGGGCTATCTCAAACCATAACACCAGTAACCCACCGCGCCGCGGCCCTCACAACGCCCTCCACGATATCCATCTCCGCCTCGTCGCGGGGCGCATACACCATGACCCAGCCCTGCGGCACGGCCGGCAGGGGAAACCGCTGGCCCCAGCCCTTCTCGATGACCTCGCGCGCGTCGACATCGCTCAGCCACACGTGCAGGCTGTTCTCGGCCGGGTGCATGTGCGCGATCTCGTAGCTGAGGATGCGGTCGCCCGCCAGCGGGTTGAGGGTGGGCAGGTTGCGGCGCGCGTACAGGCCGTCCGTGGTGCGGCCCTCGGTGTGCGAGGGCATCAGGTCGAAGAGCTCCGGGTGGGCGGTGGCCAGGTCGCGGACGAGGGCGCGCAGCCGCGCCTGCACGGACGGGTCGATGGGCTCCGGGTACTGGCGCTGCGGGAGCGTCCGCGGCATCATGCGTGGGCGCGGCCCCGAGCGGAGCGGGAGCGTGCCCGTGGGTAGGTAGGAGGGCCCCGTCTTTTGCAGCGGGGCCGGGTCGCGGAGGTTGTTGTTCTTGGAGAGGGCGCGTCGGGCCCGGAGTTTCGACATGCGCATGTATCCGCTACATTGTTGGTCAGTGTCAAAAGCCTCTTTAGAGAAAAGGCAGAGGGTGGATGGAGTCATGTGTCAGGGAGGGAGGAACTTACGCCCAGGTCGGCGGAGTCCCGCCCGTGCCGAAGGCTTTCCATTCTCGGAAGTCGTTGACTGTCCTACACATCGCAACGCATACCCCGTTAGCGCCCTAGCCCATAGAACCCTGAGACCAGGCTTGTAAAAGTGATTGTTGGGAAAAGAAAATAGGGTCGTTTCATTCAAGGTACCAGACAAGGCCGATGATCGCGGTCGCACACAGCCCTGTGACCACCGGATTGGATTTCAAGGTTTCAAAGACATACTTGGATGAGGTGGGTAGCGCTGCCATGATTTCCGTATGCGAACAGGGAAGAAGACTAAGGTATGGGCGAGTCTGGAGTCAAGAGACAGAGCGATGGGATCGGTGAGATTGATGACTGACGTCAACTGCTGGCTTGTTTTCTTTGCTGGAAGGCTTGGATTTTCCTACTCCAAGGGTTCAACTTTGGGCTCATTTTAATAGCATCCATTGTGCTGGTAGCTTAGAGCTCTGTTGGTCCTCGCTGATGGTGGACATACGCAATTGACCTCATGCCAGCGTCATGAATGGCATGGAACGCCATCGGAGAAATGAAAGGGTTCGCCACAGTGAGGGTAATGTGAGGTGACCGAAGTATGGGGAGCTCATACACACAACGCAGTTAGCACAGTAGCACAACTCACTCACTTAGTCAGATCCTCGATGAGGGGAGGCAATATGCATGGCATCTATGGGAGTGGTTAGAGTATGAGGTATGTGGATCGGTGAAAACACTGTCGAGGTGAAGATATGATGAAGAATGATGCTGATGGGGGGCTAGAACGGGCGGCGATCGTCCATAGTCCCTGAATGACGTTATCTCCGCCTTGACGGTTGCAACAACTGGCAAATGAACGCATCGTATCGCATGCCCACCGCAGTCCTTCGAGAATCAATCGAAGCTGAGCTTCGGTGCGACAAGACCCGGGGCATAAACTGCCAATTTGCTCTTGACTCGGGCCACAAAGCTGCTGAGGTGACTTCCACGATTCAAGCTGCTAAACATACGATTTCTCCATGTCGTAGGTCGTGCAAGAATCAGATGTCAAATATGCATGCCATCAGTCATAGCCGATCGTCCACTGTTTGTTGTTGGGAGGCAAAATGCCCCTGCTGGGAAGGCGGGGTCCTGATATCAATGGCTTTGTTCAGCTCGGTGCTCATGTGGGGCCGGTCTATTTGACGGTTGCATACCGAATCTGCAAGTCATCGTGGTGACATTCCTTGGAACCATTAAGGTCGCTTCTCGAAGTCGACTCGAATCATTTTACTTGGTGGTTCTTTCGTATATGTTCAAATCTTAACGCACAGACATCTGGGGTCATAAGACCCTGGGATCTTTACATGCACATATCGCAAATCGTAGTAAAGGCATAGTCCCCGAGAAGCTGCGTAGAAGAATATCACAAGAATGCGAAGGAAGCAGAATTGAAAGAATGTATTGATTCAAGAAGCTAATGACAAGTCCTGCATACCATTAATCCATCCGCCCTGCTCCAACCCCCGTGGCCAGAGCAGGAGACTGGCACATTATCTACTAGTCATTATCGCATGACCCGTCATATTAGAATATACAAGCCGCATTAGAAACATCACAAGTCATAAACCATAATAGTGAGATACACCCGAGTCATAGTTGTGCTTCGATGCTGGACGCGAACGCAGCCAAGATTAAGCGACCAACCTATCGTAATCGTTCATTTAGATGAGAAGCATGGCAGCAAGTCCGAAAGCACCGAGAGCACCGCTACCGGCAACGTTCATCTGAGAGGCAGCGCCGGTGGAGGTCGAAGAGCTTGCGGGGGCGGTGCCGGTGCCAGTGGAGGAGCTGCCAGAAGAGCCGCTGCCGGAGCTACCGGAGGAAGAAGATCCGGTGCCAGAAGCCGAAGAGCCAGTGCTGCTGAGAGTAGCAGTGCTCAGCGTCGTGCTGGTGATGGCACTAGTGATGGTGGTCTTGGTCTTGGTATGGTCAGCATATTAGCTCGCGAGATAGGGAACAAGAGTGTACTCACGGTTCCAGCAGAAGTAGTGGATGCGCCACTGGTGGTACCAGAGTTGGTTCCAGTAGTCACGGTGGTGGTGGTAGCCGCACCCGTGCCGCTGGAGGTGCCGCTGGAGGTGCCGCTGCCACTGGAGGTCGAAGCAGAGTTGGTCGAGGCGCCCGCAACACCAGTGGTGGTTCCGGAGGCAGTGCCAGAGGCAGTTCCGGTGGCAGATGAACCAGTGCTAGAGCCGCCTGTAGAGGGAAGGTTAGTATCTATCCAGTCAAAAAGCACACGCAGTGTTGCTGATTGGGTCACATACTGGTCGAGCTAGGGCAAGAGGCCAGAGCCGTAGACAGCACAGCAGCGGCGTTGTCACCAGGGCAGGCCTGAGCGGTGCAGTCACGGATACCATAGCTGTAGTTGACGTTGTTACACAAGCAGCTGAGATCGCCGCTAGAGCAACCCAACTCGGAAGCCTTGTTGTTCATGTTGTTGACGCACATTTGCTAGAACGCGGATAAGTCAGTCGTCATTGATCAGCACTTGTTGCTGTCGGGTAAACATACTGCGCAGTCGCTAACAGAGATGGCAGCATTGGCAAGGTTGGCAGCAGCCAACAGCACCATGGAAAGCGAGAAAGTCTTCATTTTGATAAGATAGAGAGCTGACACGCGCAAAGAATGAGGATAGATCAGAGAAGCGAAGTGAGGCGAACAAGAGGGGTATCAACGAAGTGATTGACGCGGAGCACGAAGACGAGTGTGTTTGTTGTGGAACGGAACGATGGTTGATGTGGAAGGGAGAAGGAAAAGAAGTGTGAGGCAACGAGGGGGGGAAGATGAGCCGATTTAAGTTATGAGGAGGTGGGAAAGAGCGCGCAAATCATTCATCGCCTGAAGTGCTTTCCTTTTCCTTCTTTCTGTTGTTGGCTGCATCGAGACTGTTTTCTTTTTTTTTTTTTTGTTCTTTCTTATTTTTCTTTTACCCGCTGCGTTGAACCCTAATTTCCACTCTTGTTTGTCCACTTAGTTTCCTTTTCAATTTTGATTTTATTTATTTGTTTTATTCTTCTTTCTACCTAGCATCAGTCTAGGACTAACTAGCACGATCGTTACTGGCTGATGAATGATTGTTTTTCAGGCAGCTGTCCAGCCAACGTGGCTGAGGACAGCTTCACGGTCACGGTCACGGTGCCGGGTGAAGTCATGGAGTCATGATCTCCACTCGAGCTAGCCCTATCGTTCTTGATCCCTACGCAGCAACAGCCTGTTAGATTGACTGTCGTGGCTCACTGGAAGCTCCTGGCTAGCCCTACAATGCCCTCATAGGTTGATTGTGAAGGAAGATGCATTAGTTTACTGCAACCAGTGGCTATCACGAGTGCCAGAATCAACAGCGCTGCAGATGCGCCCAGATGGGGTTCCGGGAAAAGGGACTGCTGCTGGCTGTGGCTGGGAGGGTTGTGATCAACCTAGACCCAGACGGCGAACTCCACCCATCATCGACAACTCGAGCTTCATTGGTCTACCTCGGTTTATCTGGACGGTCTGCTCACCGAATTTTCTCAGTTATCATTTGGGATCACTTTTTCGGGGCCATTGACTGGCTTTGGAAATGGCCGATGGTTCAATTGTTGAAGCTCTGAGCGGGTGGTTCTCTGATCGGAGAGATTTGTGTAGGAATGACGGCACAATGAACGATGGGCTGTCCTACCAACTACGTCAGAGTCGATGCCACTGCATGCTGGGTACCCAAGATTTGACTAGGGATACTCTAGTAGGGGTTTGCTGGTGGTCAAGATGGATGCAGGGGATCGTCACTGCCGATCCTTATTGGGCCCTTTGGTAATCAGCCCACCGCTAATGTGGCTGACCGTCGGCTCCCTAGCCACTTATGGATGTGGATGCAAGAACAAATGAGGGGAACCGGGCACCGCACGGCACTCTTTTGCAGTGTCGCTGGAATCGCTTCCAGCAGCTGTGGGGAAGTGTTGCTGAATTTTCCACCACCAGCTCGAAGTCTCGAACTTTATCTCTGGCCAGTCGGTCGCTAACCATGGACCGACACGGGATCTATCGAGCATTCGCCCAGACCAGCCGCGAAAGATCGAAGATAGGTAACCAGCCACCTTTGTTTACTTCTCTTCTCTCAAGGTTGCCTGAACCTTGAGATCCTGAGGTGCAGGAGGGGTATGTTAGGGACTAGACTGCGTCGCAGAACCAAGGTCATCCTGGATAAGAAAATTAGAAAATTGCTCGAGCACTGGAGCTGGAGCTGGAGCACTGGCCGTGGAGCACTGGTGGAGGGTTCCCATCGGGTGGTCGAAGCCTGGTCCAAACAAAAATCGGGTCTTTTCCACTAGCGATCCAAATACTCCGCTCCACTCGCGAGAGAAAGAAGCTTCCAATGCGGTCGGTCAATGTCAATTGCTTTTGTTTGTGGCGGTGCAGTTGCTGCAGTTGCTTTTCCTCTTTGGGATCAGCCCCGGAGCTCGACCGAGAGACGAAATGACGTCATCTCTTTCTGGGAAAGAAAAGGGAAAGGGAAAAGAGTGCCAGCACTGCCAGGTGAGGGCCAGCACTGCTCCAGGCTGTAAGGGATTATTCCCATTGTCATCACCATTAACATCACCCTCATGTCACCCTCTTAATCAATCAATATCCTGGCTGACCATCAGGAATGTGGCTTTACGCTCATTTTCTGATCGTTGCACATGCGAGGGCCACCCCTGACGCTACCTTGGGAGTTGGGACCCATGATGATGATGCATCACAGCGAACAAGAAAATCCAGGGAGTATGACTTCAGAGAACATGGGCAGAAGTTTCTTTGGACCCTAACTACGGAGAACAGCCCCTTGACCCCCTGAGCTTAGAACTTTATTTGACTCTAAAATTTAAGGGAGTGGCTGATCTGCTAGGGCTGACCACATGCAGCTGCATCATCTTGCATTTCCCAAACCTACCATTGGATGTACATAATGCTTTCTAGTTCTTACTAGTTATTCGTATGTACAGTACTCAAGCAGCAGATTGGCAGGAGTCTAATGACATGCCCTGTGCCTTGATCTGAGGCAACTTTGTTCGCTCCGTCACTTCATGCGATAAACAGAGACAGACCAGATTAAGGATGACCCAATCTTTGCATCAACCTCGTATCAGTTCGTGCACCTCTCGATCGTAAGACAGAATGATCAAGGCTCATGGCATTACAGAAACCTGATAGCTCATGAATTGATCTCCACAATTACACAATCTTGACAATATTTGCACAGAATCAGACACGTCCGAGCGCCGCCATCATGGAAGAACAACCCCCCACAGAAACATGAATCATGAGATGAGAACCCTACTTGATACTACCTAGTGTTCCTGATGGAAGGCAGCAGCATTCTCACCGGCTATCCTGCCGAAGACGACACACTCTAAGAGGGAAGAACCTCCCAGACGATTCTGGCCGTGAAGTCCGCCCGTGATCTCGCCTGCAGCCCAGAGACCTTGGATAGGAGCGCCGTCTGTGTCCAGCACTTGACTCTGCTCGTTGATCACGACTCCGCCCATGGTGAAGTGCACAACCGGCGTGACCTTGCCCACGTAGACCACCGAATCGGAACTCACCTCCTTCAAGGTCCAGTTCCCGAACGCGGTCCGCCCGAACACGTCCGGCGTCTTCCCGGACACCACATCGGCATAGCGCTGGAGCGTGTCGCGGAGGGAAGGGAGCGCCAGCGCCAGCTCGCCGACCGTGGTCTTGCGCATCAGCCCCTTCCACCGGTAGAAATCGAGATGCGTCTTCGACGCCGCCGCCGCCCCTTCGTCCATCAGCAGCGAGACATCCCACTGGCGCAGACCGGTCTCCTCCCCCAGCGGACTCGCGCTCGCCAGGACCGCGGCGGTGACTTGCTCGCGCGTCGTCAACTCATCAACCAAGCGCCTCCCCCGGCCATCCAGCAAGATCCCGCCCTCACCGCGCAGCGCCTCGGCCGCGAGAAACTTCACTCGGGCTGCCGGATCCTTCGCGTCCACGAACCCCGTCGGATGCACCTGGACCTGCTCCATATCGACGACCGCAGCCCCCACCGCCTCCAGCAGCGGCTGCGTGCCCTCGCGCGCGTCGTTCGTCGACGGGATCCCCGCGAGATCCGGCCGGTACTTCGCCAACAGCCCATGCGTGTCCCCGGCAAAGCCGCCCGTCGCGAACACCAACGGCCCATACAGCGTCTCGGTCCGGTTGTCCCCCTCCTCCTGCCCCGCGACCTCCACCCCCAGCATCCCTTCTTTCCCCGCCTTCTGGCCTTCTTCCGCTGGAACCACCCTCGTGACTCTCGTATTCGTCCGCAACTGAAACAGTGGCTCCCGATCCAGCGACTCCAGCAGCGCACTCACGATCGCAAACCCAGGCGGCTTCTGGCCGGCGCCGCCGCGGTGCGTGCGCGCGCGACTGTGGCCGCCCAACTGCGCCACCGTGCTCAGATCGACGCCCTGCTCGTCGGCAAGCCAGTCGACCGCCTCCGCCGACGAGGTGACCAGCGTGGTGATGAGCGTCTCGCGCCGGGCGCGCTCCGCGTCGACGGAGGCGGCGAGCGGCCGGCCGGCGGAGCGGCGCGTGTCGGCGAGGAAGAGGTCCGCGGCGTCGTTCTGCAGTGGGGGCTGGAAGCGCGTGGGCGCGCCGTTAATGCCGGACGACGCCTTGATGCTGTTGCCCCCGGGTTTGGCGGCGCGCTCCAGCATCACGACCGGGATGCGGTGCGCGATGAGTTGGGTGGTCGCGCAGAGGCCCGCGAGGCCGGAGCCGATCACTATCACGGCTTGTTCGGGGGACATTGGTGGGCTACGTTGTGGGATTTGCGGTTGTGGCGTAAGGAAAGAGACGAGATTGTGGAAGAGGGTGGGTGTGGATGGGTGGTAGGTTAATTGTAGAGTGTGAGGTTGCGTGAGTTGAGAGGGATCATACGGTGCGGTTCCCCGCATCGCCGGATAGGCCCCTGTATCACACCACTGCACTTGGGTATTCGTACCGTGGACCACAGTCTTGTTTTGCCGGGATGACCCGTGGTATAAGGGGTAGTGACCTTTGATCGGGAGTTTCATTCTGATCCAAGGTCAGTCGACCAATGATGCAGACGAGAGCTGATTGGGTGGGGAGAAGTATGTATATGAGGGTTTCATCCATGATGTATACTGTAGTACCTCAGTAAGGTATAGTTACCCAACAACTTAACACTACCGACTACTTGATTAACATTGATAAGTTAGTTAGGCGTACTGTACTGACTAAGACCCAGTCCAATCCATCCATTGCATAGTCAAAAAGGATACCAGGTACAGTACTACTTAGGTAGTCAAAATGCTAGGTAGTTGGGTGGTTGGGCTTCTATGGGCGGGGTTCAGGCTTGGTTTTCAAAATTTCCCTCCCCCTGCGCTGAGAAACAATCCACTTCGCCTCCTCCGAAGTGCAAAGCATAGCGTTATCGGCAATGGCACCAAGGCACTCAGTATCGTTCAGTGGTGCCAATGGTGGAATGCAGATCGGGTATAATCGATCTCCAATTCGGGTCGAATTCCATTCTCACGGTAGGCCCGTAAGTACCTAGTAGTTATTATCCTTTCCCCCTCCACTTCGAGCGATATTGGAAAGCTCCCTACACTACAAGCTCCCTAACCTCTAGTTATTTAGTTGGCATTGATCCACTTGCAGTCCATTGCCTAGCATCAAAATTGACAGATTACTGACCCTAGCGACATCGTGCGCACCGACGGACCTTGATCCCCGACGGTTGATCGAGAACGTCCGAGCCTGGCTGGCCTGGCTGTCGCCCGAGGACTTCTCGGCCAAACAGGATGATCTGCGAGCCGAATGGCCCGACCACGCGGGGCGATGGCTTCTCGACGACGCCCGGTTCCAGCAGTGGGTGCGAAGCGAGCAGGGGATCCTCTTTTGTTATGGGATCCCCGGCGCCGGAAAGACCATGATGGCCGCCGCGGTGGTGGATCACCTGTTCCACACTTTCCGACGACGGGACTCGCCGGTCGGGATCGCCTACTGGTACTGTACGCCGCAGCTGCGAGCGCAGCATCTCGGCCGATTCTTCGGCAGCATGCTCAGGCAGCTGATGCCTCGGCTGCCAAAGCTGCCCCGGAGCCTGGAGATGATGTATGCCGACTACGTGGATCGGGAGCGGCGGCCCTCGCCGGCGCACGTCCAGGAAGTGCTCTGCGAGGTCATCAAGGCATATGACCGCGTGTTCCTGGTGGTGGATGGCCTTGACGAACTGTCCGGGCGGCAGCACAGTCAGCAAGAAATGCTGGATCGGCTCTTCGCCTTGCAAGAACGGACGCAGAAGAAGCTGAACCTGCTTGCGACCTCGCGTCCTCTTCCGGAGATTGTCGCACGGTTCGGTGAGAAGGAGAGTGTCGGTATTGAGATCCAAGCGCATCAACAGGATCTGGTCTGTTATGTCGGGGAAAGGCTCTGTCGATTGCCGTATTTCGTACGCGGCAATAAGGAGCTCCAACAGGAGGTCATAAAGAATGTCACCCAAAATGTAGAGGGGATGTGAGGAACCAAGAAGTAACCCCGAACAACTTCCCCGCCTGTGGCTAACGCTTGAGCACCCGCCTCTATAGGTTTCTACTGGTCCAACTGCGGCTTCACGCTTTGGCATCAACAACGTCAGTCTCGATGTTTCGAAAGAAGTTGCGCCAATTCAAAGAGGGAGGCGAGACCTGTGAAGATTTATATGAACATACTATGCGCAGAATCACTCATAAGGATGGTGGTCTCCGTGACGATGCTTGGAATGTCGCCCAGAGTGCGATTTTCTGGGTCTTGTGGTCCAGAAGGGAGTTGACCATACATGAGGTACGACATGCGGTTGCCGTCCATCCCGACTGCAATCCAATCAGTGAAGATGACATACCTCACATCGATCTGATCCTTTCTCTCTGTGGTGGCCTTCTACAGAGGGGGGCCACCAGTCAAAATGTGACGTTTGTCCACTCCACCGCTCGGAAGTACTTCGAGAAAACCTGTTCCGATTGGTTTCCGGGGGCCAAGGACAAGATTGTGAAGGCATGCCTCACATATTTATCCAATCCGGCCTTTACGGGCGTGTGCGAGGATCAACAAAGCCTTCGAGAAAGACTCGATGCCTATCCACTGTATACATATGCCGCGCAAAACTGGGGATATCATGCTTGTCAATGCTCGGACTCTTTGACAGGATATATCAAAGCCTTTCTAGCCCGTGAAGCACAGGTCGACGCATGCAGTCAGGTGCTGATGCTGTTAACTTCAAACATGACAGGCCGGTATGCTTCGCGACAAATGCTGGCACCCCACCTAGTGGCCTACTTTGGGCTTGACCGAGTCGCGGAACGCATGGCACTGAGTCAAAACCCTGCGATAAATCCCCCCGACGCAGATGGAAGAACACCGCTGTTGTGGGCTGCACGGAATGGACACACCGAAGTGGTGACCATGTTCTTACAGATGCAGAATGTCGATCTCAATCTACCCGACAAGGATGGACGAACCGCATTCTTGTGGGCTGCAGCAAAAGGCCATACCGCCGTATTAGAAGCACTGTTGGCGACGGACCAGATAGACATCTACCATGAAGATGTCCAACGGCGGAACGCATTGACTCGTGCTGTCATTAATGGCCGAACGGAAGCCGTTCGGCTTTTACTTGACAGATGCCGCTTCGATATCAACTCCCCAGATAGAGAACGACGTACAGTCCTATGGTGGGCGTCAGCCAAGGGGCATGGAACCATACTCCAACAGCTCCTTCCAAGATGCACGGCCAAAACGGTCAACCGGAAAGACAAGCATGGATGGGATGCACTGACCCGTGCAGTGTACCGAGGTCACCAGCAGGTTGTGCATGTCCTGCTTACAAGCGATGCGGTCGAGCCGGATCATAGCCGCAAAGGCCACACACCATGGTGGTGGGCAATGAAGAACAAAGACAGCACTATCGCAAAGGCCTTCATGGATGCGCTGGACAGGAAACGGATTGATGCCAATACCATATGCGTTGGCCAGCGCACCGCGCTCTCGTGGGCCGCGGGCATGGGCTGCGAGGAGATAGTGCGCGAATTACTTGATCGGACCCCTGAACCGGATGACCTCAACGCTCACAACGACGGAAGAGCCAGAACAGCGCTATCCTGGGCGACCGCCGGGGGTTGTGTTTCAGTGGTGAAGTTGCTCCTTGAGGCACGTGGGATCAATCCGAACCAAGCTGACACCAAGAAGCGCACCCCGCTCTGGTGGGCTATTGCCAACAATAAGGTCTCGGTAGTGCAACTGCTCTTGACCAACCCTGCCGTGGACTTCAATATAAAGGATAGCGTGGGACGAACGCCATTGTCATTGGGCGCTGGCCTGGGGCGTTCTGCCATCGTTGATCTGCTGCTTTTGCACCGAGAACGTCTTCAGATCGACGTAAACGCAAAGGACATGCATGGGCGGACGCCGCTCTCATGGGCCGCGAGGAATGGTAATGGACATGTTGTCCGACGGCTCCTCGAAGTCGACGATGTGGATCCGAATGCGGTAGACAGACTTGGGCGCACACCCCTCATGTGGGCCATTATCAACGGCCATGCCGAAGTGGCAGAGAGAGTGATAATTGACGGAGAGCCCCTCGTTCAACTCGACCGAGTCGACCAGAAAGGTCGTTCGGCCTTGTTCTGGGCTGCGTGGGCTGGGGATGCAGCCACGATCTCCCTTCTTCCAAAGAGCCCCGGTGTGAATTGCAATAAACGGGACCGATCCAACGAGGAGACGGCCCTGTCGGTTGCGATCAAAAAAGGCTACAGCCAAAGTGCTCGAAGCCTTCTCCGAAACTACCGCGAGATCGAGGTCAATGCGGTATACAAAGATGGTCTGACCCCACTACATCTCGCCGCGCAGCGTGACGATGGCGCCACAGTGGACCTGCTTCTGCAGAAGGGAGCCGGCTTAGAACGATGTGATATCTTCGACCGAACACCTTTGTTCTTGGCCTGTGGATTCCCGCGCAAGCCCGAGCTAAGAGAGGAATCATCCCTCTGGAGTCTACTTGCCGCAGACGCGAACATGAATCACCAAACCAAGAAGGGCTGGACACCGCTACACAATGCATGCAGCAAGGGAGATTCCGCAGCAGTGGACGCCCTCTTCTCCTACGGAGCGAAGGCTGTATACCCGGACACGCAGTCAGGGGCGCCTCAACCCCTAGCATTAGCATCGCGACACGGGCATCTGGAAGTTGTGAAACAATTACTAGCACATCCCGTGGCGCAAAGGATGGATCTGGAAAAAGCATCGGAGATTGCACTCGATGGGCGCCGTACGAAGATATACCGATTGCTTCAGGCTCATATCGCTAAGCATCATAAGATTCAACCCCGACTGGTGTGTCGCAAGAAAGATCATCATCCACAGATAAATCCAAGCCGTTCAAACGCCCCTCCTGATCATGAACAGGAAGGAGCTCTCTCACAAGCAAGGGCAGTAGACCAAGATTCTCCGGCCATTGACATTGGTCTCCAACGCGAACCCCCCGCAGGATCGATCAGGGGGCATCCGCCTCCCATTACTGCTGATGACCACCAACTACCTGTACGAGGAAAAAGAAAGAATTGGAAGCATTGGATCACCGACCTCATACGTTCGTGGAAGGACAGAAGGAAGGCCAGACTGGTGAGACGGAGGCGTCGATCGACAAAGACCAGGAGACGGAGGCATCGATCGACAGATACCAGGAGACGGAGGCATCGATCGACAAGTACCAGGAGACGGTGATTTGCATAAGATTTCAAAATTCCTACAAAAATTCTTTTGCTAGTCCTCGTGTCTGCTGAGAAGGATTTCTGATAAAAAAGCACCGTCTTAGCATCAGAGAGTTCGGCACACTCTAAGGACTCTTACAGGCGTCGAGCAATGTTGTAGTCACAGTAGGTCACAGTTCCTTTTCCCTCCCTCGGTGATTCTTGTCTTTGGTTTTCGCAAATTCGGAGCATGGAGGGATCTCTATCAAGCAAAGTCGGACTCATTACGGAGTACACAAAAGCCATCTCACTATGATCCATCATTTGGAAGTGCGGTAGGGCTGGAGGTGGTCATATAAGATCCAGTAAGCGTCTTCTGAGAGATCTGATCATATAGCAAACAGGTACGTAGTTACTATTGAGCTCAATGGGATGTGAGTTGGAAGAAAGAACAACGAACAAAGAACAAAGAAGCAAAAAAAAAAAAAAAAAAAAAAAAAAAAAAAAAAAAAAAAAAAAAAAAAAAAAAAAGTGGACAGGACTACCTAAGAAAGTTGAAAAAAAAAAAAACGGATATTGCAGAGTTGGGCCCCTGCGAGACTCGAACTCGCAGCCTAATGTTTTCCGCGCTCCACAAGCGCCGCGCACCGACGGAGTTGTGACGAAGCGACAAGTTGCATTAACTCTACCATTGAGCTAAGAGGCCGTGGGTCTACAGTACAGTACCAGGCAAACATCTCTTGGATAGCCCCGTCATTGCTTGTCAGAGTTCGTTCCGTGCCTGCGACGCCTGGTCAGATCTTAGTGTAGTTTTCTGACCAGAGTTTACTGGCTGAATGCTGGCACTGAGTTGTGTAGCAGGCGAACCTGGACGAACAAGCACCAGCCCCCGATTTCTTTCGATGACTCTGTATCATCTCACTGCGCATCTGGGTGCAGGCGAACAGCAGCCGGAATCCCGCAAGCCCATACTTCCTCAGACGCAAGGATGCCGGTGGTTTCTGTCATGGTGTTCGGGGAAGACCATTGTACCACGTTGTCTAGGAAGAAGTTGCAAGATGGAGGATCCATCTGGTCATTTATGTCGGGGTAGCGAAAAGTCCTGGCCGATCCATGACGGCTCAATCCCTAGTAGAGCTACGATAAGACACCGAAGACCCCTTATCTCCTATCGACAAGACAAGAACAGCACCGTCTAGGGGTGATGAGACGCGCTCTCCTCTCAATGGCATGGCCGGGCGCCATTGTATCGCGTTCCAATCATAAAATCCCACATCAGGGAAAAATGCCAATGACGAAGTGACCTTTGCGATGCGTGACCTATCTGTGCTGATTACCAGTCTATGAAGGTCTCGAATTGAGTGGTACCTCCGGGCTACTAATACGCCGTGAAAGTGCTGCTGCTCTCAAGGGCACAGCACAGAAGCACTGTTGTCTCATCCAGCTTGATTCGGACTTATTCGTCTCATATAAGAATGCATCCAAACTTAAATTCCGGGTATCTATAGGTGTATCTGTATCTGTGTATATATGTCAATAAATATAAACTCTATGCCTTCTCCGTCTGCCGTCCCTTCCGCATAGACGGAAGGAAAAACGCAGGATACACGACGGTAAGGGCGCCCACTCCCAGCGCGATCATCCTATCACATATGTTAGCCATGCTTAATCACTACCAGAGCGCAGTTGGGCGAGGACGGCATACATTCCATCCAACACCAGAAACTCGTCTTCCTTCTGCATCAGGGGATTACCCCACCCACCGGCCATCTCGGGGATACTGTCAACAAGAGCATCGTTAGCGATCATCTCAACGATGCGCATCCAACAACAAGGCAAAAGGAAGCTGCCTACCGATAGATACACCGAATCAACACGGTGAAGTACGCAAAGATCTCCGCATAGATAACCAGTCGAATATGCTTCACTCCCTCCACGTTAAGATCACCACCCAAACCAGGCCCGTGCCGGACGACCCGAATGAAAAACTCCAGCGCGATCAGCCCGCACACCGACATGGTCGCCACCTGAAACGCAATACCGGCGATGATGATGTCGTCTCCAACTTGCAGGAGGGTCTGGTCCGTCTTGCCGGCGGCGGCGGCGACACCACCTCCGGCCGCTTGGAGAACGAGGGACCCGACGTCGCAGCTGATGAAAATCCAGGTGAAAAGGCGCGGTTTGAGGCGCGAGTATTGCGGCCCCAGCGAGAGGACGATGTGCTTGAGGGTGAGGTAGATGCCCGCGGCGACGAAGGTGGGCGCCAGCACGAGGCAGACGATCTGTAGCTTGAACGCGTTCTCGTTCCAAGGATTGTAATGCATTTGTATGCGCCCGATATACCCGGCCAGCTCCATGAAGGCGCCGATGACCATCGCGGTCGTCAGCGTCCAGGCGCGGAAGTAGATGCCGAATCCCAGCTGGAAGACGCCTAGGATGCCGTAGAAGACCGCGAAGAAAATGTTGCCGCCGAGGTTGGGGTAGTAGCCGTAGGTGGTCGCCTCGACGGGGCATTCTAGCGAGACTTTTTCGCAAGTGCCGTAACTCATGGTGATGGTTCTGAAGAGTTTCGCCGATTTTGAGGTGGGGAACTTTCTGCTGGATTAAGTCTATGTGATCGTATTCAAAAAATTGAAAATCAACAAGAACAGAGTAAGAGAATGCAAAGTTCTGCCGACAACGCGATGCAGGAACAACCGTTATGATAAGCAAAAGAACGACAAAGAAGAAAGGAAGAGAAGGACGTGTTGTCTCCGACAAGGATTCATGCTCGTAATCTGGAGGCCTGAGGGGGGATCAGACCTATTTTAATACGGGGAATTGTTTAAATTGGTTCCTTAACTCCGATTGGGTGGCGTTTTGATGACTGGTGGATCGATATCAAGAGAAACGTGGTCGACAACCACGGTGATTGGGTCGCTTTCGTTCTCGTTCTCGTTCTCGTTCTCGCAAGGCCCCACAAGCGGGGAGAACCGATTGACTTTTTCGACCTCATCTTCGGCTAATTCAGGTCAACACGCATTAATCAGCGTCCTCGCTGCTCGGTTCCAAGGGTAGGAAATTTGTGGGAAGTAATGTGATCCTTACTGTCTTGACAAGTGGCGATATACGCATTAGATGGCGCAGCAAACGGGACAACTGCATATGACAGCTGGGGTAGATGGCCAGTCCGTTCGAAGACCTCCGCCTCGATATGCATGAAGGCTAATTTGACATTAGCGAATCCAACGCTTCCTCCTTCTTCAGCCATAAATTCTTCATGTCGGATCTGATTGCCGTTGCTGTTTTATTGATGACAATAACCTAATAAGATCCGGACGCAGATGGTATCCAAGAGCAAATCCCCTAACAGACATCGATCACTCCTTCTCACTTGCACCAGCTTCTACCTCGTTATCTGTGTTTGTCAGGTCTGTCAAGTCTGCCAAGTCCATTCTTCTGACGTGGAAAATGGTTCGACAACATACCTGACCGTCTAGGTCTGAAGGAAAGAACATAGAAGATAGCCGCCGTGTACATGGACACAACAGTAGTCTGCCCTAGACATTCCGTCACCAGGAGTTCTGTCCATCCATCCTCGTAACCATCCCACACTATACCAACTATATCGACAGCCCCAATTGATGCGTACCCCATCAGTGCGATGACTATGCTGTAGCTAAGCCCAGCCATTCGGACGCAGAACCAGACACTGAACGCAGGTAGGGCTGCGTGGAACAGGCTGCGCCAAAAGGGGACCCATCCCGGCGAGGGAGGAAGCGAGGACAGAATATCTGGCATCTTGTTGGATATGATGTCGAAGAGTATTGGGAGAGGTCCTCTGAGCATGAACTGTATGGTGATAGCAGTGCCGATCCAGAAAAGAGACGACAAGACCGTCCGAAAGTTCCCCATGGCGTAGTTAGGTCACAGAACTCTTTTTTGACTCCGATATTCTCAGTTCTCAGAAGGGATTATATAGAATGAATGATGAGGGTAATCGAAGCAAGTCACTGCTGCTGGCACACTGCGTATGTGAATGAGGGAGGTTGAAGGGTTTTCAATAATGTCCCTCCTCCTTGTAAGGCTGATCTCTTGAGTACCCACCGCAGGATACATAGCTGCGCTGTGCGGGAAGTTGGGAGGAAACTTGACAAATCCCCATTGAAAGCTTGGCTGAGGCTCTGAGCTAAAGTCAATAGTTCAGGAGACCCCAAGGGTTGGACAAGTTCAGTGATGAAGCTGGCCATCTGATTGAATCATCGTTTACAGTCGACCCACTGCTCTCACATGTGGGTCGGCTCGCTCCCAGCGTGGGCGGGTGTGGAATAACGATTCTGAGCTCACTGCTGAGCTAGAAGACAGCATGCATTAAAGGATAAAGGAATGAACCTAGTAAACTGAGGATAGATGGGGCCTCATGTGCTGAGCCTGAACTGTTTTGAGCTCGGATAGTTCAAGCTAATGCTGATGCTGAAGTCGTAAAGAGAATCTCATACTCAAGCAGTGGCTTGTTTTACTAGTGGCCGTAGTGGGTAACCTTCCAGAACTGCCAGTGCGATAAGTCCGGAACACGTGACCTCCACCGGCTTTCCCCGACGTGTCTCGCTCTCTCTCCCCACGTGGGAGAATCACCCGTTGATTTAACTATCTTCCTCAGCAACCCCGTCGAAATGGAAGATGCCGCCTCGGAGGACCCATACAAAGTCACGCAATGGCTGCGACCAGTGTAAAAAGCGCCGAGTCAAGGTAGGTTGTGTTTTTCCCCCCATGCCTTCCGGATGTGCCTGTCAACTCATGCACTGCGCCACAACTCCGGACCTCTAATATTCAAGTATAGTGCGATGAACAAGGCCCACCTTGCTCGAACTGCACGAGCCGGGAGCTCAAGTGTACATACTTTAAGGTCCCAATAACTCGCAGCACCATCAGTTCGCCATCTACCAGCTCTATACCTGCTTCAGTCCCGTCCATCAAAGGATTAGCCCCCGAAATCGCAAGCCACAGCCGGACTTTATCCCGGTATGGCAGCTCTGCTCCGCCAAAGTTTGCTAGCACACGAGAGCTGGAGTTGATGCACAAATATGCCACGGAGACCTATCAGAGTCTGTGCAATGAGCCAGTAGACCACTACACCTGGCAGACTGTCATTGCGCAAAAAGCTTTCCAGCATGACTTCCTCATGAGTGGGTTGCTTGCAGTCGCCTCGCTGCATATCGCTGCCACCATGGACCCACCGGAGGCTCTGTCCTATATTGACACCGCGTTGGAGTATCATGACCGGGCATTTGCTCCATTCCGGCACGCAATAGACAACCTGACTCCTGCCAATTGCGATGCTGTCTTTGCGCACTCGGTTATTACCACAGTCATTGGCATTGCCCTGCCTCGGCTATCTTCTGACAGTCAGGAGACCAACACGATGACCGAGAACATCATCGTCGTTTTCGAATTGCTTCATGGTGTCAGCAAGATATACACCCTCAGTCGCGACCATCTGTCCACGCAACTAGTCACTTCTCGAAAAGGATTCTGGGAAACGCAACTCTCAATCCTCGACGCCGAGACTGAGACCGCCTTCGATAGACTGACTAGCTTGAGCCACGCCATGCAGGACAGCATTAGTGAAGAGCAATATCGCATTATCGATGGAGCGATCGCACTTCTGAGGCGCTGCTTCTGTAGATACAACCATGCTCGCGATATAGCATCCATTCTAGGATGGCTTGCGATGGCTAGCAAGGAGTTTGTGCATGCATTGAGGTGTCGTCAGCCTCTTGCGCTACTCGCTCTCATGCACTGGGGAGCACTTCTAATGGAACTTGATGGTAAAGTGTGGTGGGCCAAGAACTCGGGCAGGGCGCTGGTTTCTGAGCTACTAAGTGCTCTTCGTCCTTGTGATACACAGTGGGAGGGTGCTTTGCAGTGGCCAGAACGGAAGATTAGAGCTTGATCTCGACTGCAATCGACGCGGTCTACTCTTCAACAGCACTGCATTAGACTTTTGCATGGCCTGTGCCTGCTTGGAACCGAACCCGAAGCACTACCCAAAAGCTACTAGACCAAAGTGAATCATCACGACATAACATCACGGACAGCCCAAACTAAAGCTTTACTGACCGCAACACTCGCTCCCATGCGTCTGTGGCCCGTTGCTTATTGATTCTGTCTGCATCATGTTGACATGCTGCCAAACTCAACGGACCACCAAGCTGTTTTAACCAGAATGACCGACCGCAATCAAACAACCAATTGCGTGAACCAACCTTGACCAGGTCCGCAAGGAAACACTGCGGCGTAGCTCGATCTTTCACAAAAAGTACCGTCGGTAAAGCATGTCGCATGCCTTCTGGGGCGTACGTATCCGCCAATTGCATAATTCCGTCTAGCGTCGTCTTCACATATAGCTGCGATCCAATATGAATAACCCCTCGCGTACCCGCAACCGCGTGAAGAAGACATGCATTGGCCACTAGATCAACCGGCATCTCATCCAATGTATTTGCAGCACTGTCATAGCCCTCAGCCGCGTGCCAGGTCTGTGGCTCGCCATGAGTCATCAGAAATAGCGAGGCGAACCTCTTCAACGGGATGGAATTTTCCGGCGCATAATGTGGATACGGATCCCTAACTGCCGGACCGAAGATAGTCGGACGCACCAGCAACATGGGCAGCGTGGGGAACCGTTTCAGCATCAGCCGTTCCATCAAATACTTCGCATGGGTATAGGATGACGAGAAGTGCTCGGCGTGCGCGGAGCCTTCGCCTCTGAGGATTGCCGCTAGTAGCTCCTCCGGATCATCCTCCTCACCCTTCCCCCCCACCTCCACCCCAACGGAGTACAGCTTCTCCGCCACGTGCCCATCCGGCAAGAAACTGTTCACATACGCCGTCGACACTTGCACGAAGAGCTTCAACCTGCGGAACCGCGCGGCGATTTTCGCCATCTCCAACGACGGGAGACAGTTGTTCTCCACCGCCTCTGCAACGTCCGCGTCCAGGGTGATTTTGGCAGCCGCGTGGATCACCAGCGTGACCTGCTGGCGCAGCTCATCCATCACCGCCGCATCGATCCCGAAGTCCGGCTTCGTCATGTCCCCCACCACAAAATGAATCTTTCGGGAGTGGAGGACCGGCTGCGTCTGCACGGGCATCGCCTTCTTCCACTTCTGGATCGCGAGTTCCGGGGACCCCCGGATCAGGACGTAGATCTTGTGGGTAGGGACCTGCACCGCGAGCTTGTAGAGGAGCACGGCGCCCAGCGCGCCGGTGCTCCCGGTGAGGAAGACGGTGTGTTTCTCGAATAAGGTTGCATAGCCTCTGCGTTTGATCTCTTCCTCGTGCAGTGAGGGGGTGGAAAGGAGGGCGAGGGACATCAGGGGCTTTTGCGATTGTGTATATCTCGTTGCGCTGTATATCGCGTAATCCGCTGTCTCTATGATCGAGCAATGTGCAATGATAACTACTGATGCAGTATCCGCAACTTTTGGACGCCAGCAGCTTTCGCAATGCTAGAGCCCTCCTCCTGTGCATTATGCAGCTACCACAATACAATGAACAGAATCCAGCGTCTCCTTCCTGCAACCGAGTCAGTCAAATAAACTTTTAAAAAGAACCGAAGGGAGGTCGCACAAGCCCGTACACTCTCCAGCTTGTAGAGCGACCGACCTACATAAAAGCATGTTGTAGCTACCTCGTCGCTAGTTAGGTAGTCATGTGTAAGAACAAAACCAATCCCGCACCCTTCCCTCTCCTTCCTATTCCGCTTTCTTTCTTTTCACATGCATGGCCATTCAGTGTACAGTATACACACACATGCTTCAACCCGAACCAGCCTCTTTCCCCGATGCTATACCCAGAAATCAAAGTTTCTGGTCCAGCTTGGCTACTGCATTTAGAGAGAGTCTCAATCCTGCCCAGACCAATCATCGTGGACATCCTTCTCCATATCAGAGTGTCGAGTATCCGAGGTGAACGCCCCCTCAACCCAAACCCCTAGCCTCCTACATTCCATGAAAAGAATCCGGTTTCGATCCTCATACAAGAAGCGAGGGACATGAGCTTACAATATACCTCCCCATCTGCCTTGTCCACATCGTATCGTCCTGGAATCTTCCTGTGAGATCTAGTTCGGGGTCAAGGCCAGCCAATTCATCGGTAAACAAGATAACGCCAGCGTTTGGCCAGGTGATTTCAAGATATAAGGATACGCCCGTGGCTTGCTACGTGCAACCATTACGCGTTCCGTGCGGAATTAAAAAGATTTTAATTTTTATTTTAAGCGCGCCAAACTCGAACGGATCGATGCCATTCTTCTGTCAGGAGAGCTATGGTCCAGGGGGGGAAGGGCAGGGTCCTCACAATGTGGGTGCATCTCATGTGAAGAGCGCACATGTGTGACCTGGGCTACATGTAACATGGGGAGCTCATCCGAAGTCGACGTGGATTGGCTTCCTGTGCGTCTGGTTTCTATTCCCTTCTACCCTTCGGGTTTAGGGGTACAGTATACCGGGCATGAGGCATATTACTCAAGGGGGAAAAAAAAACCACTCGATCGGGATTTGATGCCTTGCGGTGGGAAACTCGGAACTCGGTTGCTTTGTATATATGTGTGTGTGGATAATGGAACAGGTTGCGGTCACCCTCGATTCTTATACACTCTTAGATAACTATAGTACATACCCGTCGTTACCCCTTCTGGACGACTCACTAAACAAATAATCCAGATCATATACCTATTGGCGGACCAAGTCACGAACAGCCGCCCCAGTTGCTGAGAAAATGAATGCCCCGCTTTCACAAAGCAGAAAAAAAAACAGGGCGAAAGTCAAAGGAGACATAGATACATACATACATCGACACATACATACAGCATCATATGAAGTAAATTGGGGGAAAAGCCAGCGAAACCCTCTTGAGACCGGTCTAGCCAGCCCGGCCCAGAGTCATCTGAAATGATTATGTATACTTTAGAAGGGAAGAAGAAATGTGAAATGGTTTAGGAGGTTTTGTTTCCACCCCCGCCGCACCAACACCGGCCATCACCTTCGCGCTCGACCTGAACAAGGATGTCCATGTCTTTCTCGCGAAGATAGTTGACTGTGCGTTGGCGGACGTCTTCGAGGTCAGCGCCGCGGGAAGCGATAACGTGGATCACGCCGAGGAGTTTGGGGTTATGGCTGTCGTGGGACTGATCGTGGTGGTCATGGCTGTGGGAATGGGTGTGGCTGCCGTGATCGTGGCTGTGGCCATGGGCATGATTGTGGGAGGGGGAATGAGAGTGCGAGTGCGAGTGATCAGTGCCATGACCATGGCTGTGGGAGTGCGAATGGTTGTGATCATGATCATGGTCATGACCGTGACTCTGGCTGTGGCCGTGGGAGTGGCTGTGACCATGATCATGGCCATGGTGGTGGTGATGACCAGAAGACTCCTTCCCTGTGTCGTCCAGCCAAAATCGAGGTACTGTGTACCCGACAACTCCTCGGAGAGTACTGACCCCGGCTAGAGCTTCGCGGACATTGTACTCCACATCAGCCGGTAATGCCAGTAACAGTGTCTTCGCTGTGCTGCTGACGAGCGGGACTGCCGAGGCAAAAATCAAGATTGCAATCAAGCACGAGGCGATAGGATCATACCCTGGCCAGCCAGAGTAGTGGACCAGAATGGTAGAGATCACCACAGCCACAGATCCCAGCGTATCGGCGAGAATATGTAAAAAGATGCCGTGCATGTTTTCGTTACCATGCGAGTGTCCGTGACCATGGTCGTGTCCATGTGCATGTCCATGGTCGAAGGCCATGATTCCGACGAGGTTCACTAGTAGACCCGCAATGCTGACAACGAGAAGCTCACCAATGCGGTGCATTTGGCTGCCCGAAGACAGTCTCTCAACCGCTTCATAGATAATTTCAATACTAATGATCCTGCATGCCGTTAGTCGTAGGTCACAGACTCAACAGTTCGCGTTGCTCACATGAGGAAGATGCCGTTGGCAAAACCAGACAGCGTGTCCACTTTTCCATAGCCGTAGGGGAATCTCGAACTCGGAGGCCATTTGCTCATGACAGCAGCACAAAGACCAACGACTAAAGCAAGGCAGTCAAAGAACATGTGAATACTATCGCTGAGTAGCCCCAGGGATCCAGTCAAGAAGCCATACGCCAATTGAACCAGCATGAAGCTGAAGTTAAGGCTGAAGAGAGTTAGCAATGGTGATACATAGAAGAGTGGTACGAAAAACTCACCACATGAAGTAGAAAATGCGTCGCGAATCGCTTTCCTTGAGAATACTGTACAGAAGCGGATACGATTCGCTGTGGTGGAGGATAAACTTGGTAATTTTGGAAGCATCGGCAGATGAATGGCTGTGCTGCTCATGAACATGCGAATGCGCAGAATGACGCAAATTCTTTCCATCGAAACGAGCTGCAAGGTAGGAGACGAGCGAAACGATAATCCGAGAGACATAGATGACCTGCGCGTTGTCCTGCAGCGGAGGTGAGGAGAAGAAGGCAGCGCTACCCGTCCCTAGAACGAGGCCTAGTTTATGCGGCGACTGTAGATGCGAAGGGGCAATAGCGAATAGACTGACTGCAAATGCACCAGAGGCGGCAAGGTGATACATCATGTCAGTGACCTCAAACGAGATGTTCCCGGAAATAACAATTGTGACTAGTGTCAGAGACAAGCCTGACAAAACAGCCAATACAGAATCACTAGCTGAAGTAGCGCTTGCACCCGACTCTGATAGCGGCTTCTTGGACGATGCGGGCGTAGAGAGGTCAACATCAACCGACCTGGCCCCTGAGAGGGGAGGACGGAGTACAAAGACGGAGACAAGCAAAGAAGCGTAACCGAAGAAAGGATGATCATCCCAGGTTGCATTCAAGCCCAAGAAACTCAAGACGATGACCGCGACAAGAACAGCACCGCTTGCTTTCTTTTGACTGAATCGAAATTGGCCACTGCTGTGGGTTCCGTTCCCCTGAAGGAGCGTAGGCACGCCAGAGGCTACTGCAAGGAGCAAGCTGAAAGCCACCAGGAAGCCTCCAATCTTCAGACTAGCATATATGGGCAAAGCAAGAGAAACCGCTTGCAGAAGTGCCATCCTTGCCGTGCTTGAATTTACCGGGGGAAGTGCAGAAGCGGAGTCGGATCCTCCCCGCTGTGCCGATCGCACGATCTGTCCGCATCCATATAGTATCAGTGTAACTGCTGTCAGCATGGCGGTCTTCCGTTCGACTTGTTCTAATTTGCCGATAACAGAGGCGACCGCGTCAGGATCGTCTGAGATTCTTTGTTGTATCTTCCAATGCGCATGGTGTTGGTAGTACCAGGAAAGGGCGATCCATGGCAGAGCCAGGAGGGGTCCAGCGATAGCATCTTGACTTCTCAAATTGTTATTACGGGCTGGGAGAGCGCGACTGGGGAACTCACAATGTATTTGGTCCAGACTCGGCTGATGCATTCAGCACTTGAGCACCAATTGACCCTGCAGCGCTATCATTCTTCGTGTGATGTGCATGGTTGCAAGAAGAGGCGGAGTGCTCATGAGTAGATGCTTCCCAGACGCTATGATTCGATGCATGGGAGTGTGTATGGTGATGAGCATGTCCGGCAGAGTCTCCAGAAATGACATTGGGAAGTACAGGGCTGATCACAGGTTGTGGGGGCTGTTGATTTGCTGAAGACAGGTCGAAAGAGGAGGCCGAAATGGAAACTGGCCCGTGCGACCTGCGAGATGATCGCGAACGGTGACCACGAGAATGCCCAAGGCCATGGTTCGGAGGAGCTGTTTCCACAATAGATACGGGTGTCCCGGCCGACATTGTGTCTGTTTCGCTGCGCTATGCACGATCGTTGCAAGTGTCCAGCCAACAGCCGGAGGGGGTTCGTGAGAGGCCGGTGCTGGAGCCGAGGTTCCAGGGAACAGCTGCCTAGAAGCAGAACAATTGAGCTTTAAGAGCTCAGCAAAAATGATAGGTCGGAAGATGAAAGCAAAGGATGCAGCATAGCGCCCGTGCAAAGGGAATGAATGGAAGAAAAAGGAGCGACCGCGAAGGGCGCTTGTGGCGATCTTAGAACGATGATGATGATGATGGACGAATAGCCCCCAGATAGCGGCGCGACGATCGGCCGGCGGTGATAACGAGCGCCACGTGATTAGCTTTTCAGCTGGGGCCTATCTCTGTCGTTGCCTGACATTTCAGGAACACACGGCAAATCGAGTGTATGGAAAGAGTAATCAATCATTCCCCAATGCTTTACTATAATTCAACTTATCAGGGGATGATCCGGGGTAAGAGAGATAAAGCTCCAGCTAGACCGAAAGATAATCAGAGGAGAAAATGCCGCAGATACTTAATTGGTCCAGTGGCATGTAACCTATCAATGCGAGCCGCGCGCCTGTTGTCAATTTGCCCGATTTGTTTATTCTGACGCGCCCGGCGTCTGTGTGTGTTTCTGTGTGTGCCGTGCCTCCGTTCTCCGGTGTGGGGTTCCGTTCATCGGCCCAGGATTCCTCCTCCGGCCAGCTTGTCCCCAGAGCTCTAGATTTCTTTTTTCCATTGTCGCGCAGGATCAGGATCAATAGACATACCCCTGCTGGCTAAGCGATACACAGCTGAGACGCCTATTGATCGCGCGTCATTCATTTGATTCACTATTGCCGTGCATGATGCTGGATCATCTGTCATCGACTTCATAACCGCCCCAAGAGCTCGATCCGTCGTCACCATGCTCGCAACTCTCATCAGCATCGCCTTTTACGCATCTACAGCGCTCACGCTGGCAATCATTCTCCTCTCCCCATCAAGATATACACCCCAACTTGCCTCCGAAAGCGATGGCTCCGACAAACCAAAGACAACCGTCCAAGTTCTTGTACTAGGGGACATCGGTCGCAGCCCGCGCATGCAGTACCATGCGCTCAGCGTAGCGAGAGGCGGAGGCCAAGTGGACATCATCGGCTACCACGGTGCGCAAACAGAATCAATCGCAGTCGCATAGCCCGAAACTAATACACAGCATCTCTAGAGTCGGAAGTCCACCCCGAGATCACCGCCCACCCCCGAATCTCCATTGTCGCGCTCCCCCCGCACCCGACCTTCCTCCAAACAAGCAACAAGCTTCTCTTCCTCCTCTTTGGACCCCTCAAAGTGCTATTTCAGCTCGGCTGTCTCTGGTGGATTCTCGCCTACCGAACCAAGCCCGCCAAATGGCTTCTCGTCCAAGTCAGTCACCCCTCATCACCTACCTACCATACCTACCGTCCTTGCTAACCTCAGCCCATTCCCCACGGCAGAACCCCCCCTCCATCCCCACCCTCGCCATCGCCACCCTCACCAGCCTCCTCCGTCAGACCAGCCTAATAATCGACTGGCACAACTTCGGCTACACGATCCTGGCCCTCAAGCTCGGCGACGCCCACCCGCTGGTCCGCCTCTCCCAGCGCTACGAGCGCTTCTTCGGCCGATACGCGACGGCGCACCTCTGCGTCACCAACGCGATGGCCACCGTCCTCGCACGAGACTTCGGGATCCGTCGCGCCCCGATCCTCCCTCTCCACGACCGGCCGGCCGACCACTTCCAGCCCATCACGGACCCCGCCGCGCGCGCCGCCTTTCTCCGCTCCCTCCCGCAGACCGAGCCCGTGCGCCCGCTCCTCGCGACCAACGCCCTCCGCGTCCTGGTTAGCTCCACCTCCTGGACCGCGGACGAGGACTTCTCCGTGCTCATCGACGCCCTGTGCCGATACTCCGCGCTGGCGCGGCAGCAGCAGAGCAGCCCCTCAGAACTCCCCGCCATCCTGGCGATCATCACGGGCAAAGGACCCCAGAAGGAGATGTATCTCCGGCGCATTCGGGAGCTGGAAGCAGCGGGGAGGCTGGAGAAGGTGACGATCCGCACCGCGTGGCTGAGCATGGAGGACTACGCGCGCCTGCTGGCGTCGGCGTCGCTGGGCGTCAGCCTGCACACCAGCAGCAGTGGCGTGGATCTGCCCATGAAGGTCGTGGACATGTTCGGTGCCGGTCTGCCGGTGGTCGGGTGGAATCAGTTCGAGGCGTGGCCCGAACTCGTGACGGAGGGGGTCAATGGGCGTGGGTTCGGGAGCTCGGAGGAGCTGGTGGGCCATCTCGTCGAGCTGTTTGGGGACGATGCGAAGCTGGAACGTCTGCGGGACGGGGCTCGCAGGGAGAGTGCGCGGCGTTGGGATGATGAGTGGAATCCCGTGGCGGGGAAGCTGCTGGGGCTGTATTAGTGCCCATTACCGATATAATCAATACATATAGCGCAATTTATTCCTTCTACAGCGAGCGACTGGTTGAGAGCAGCATTGACTTGTTGTTAAGTATTCACTGAGCTATCTACCGGTAACTAACACTACGGACGGAACTTCCCGCCGCAGAAGGTGCACGTATCGAACATGTCGAATAGCCGTTGACAAGACCGCTGGAGATCCGCGTCTGACGAATCCATCTCGTCCTCGTTGAGATACTCTTTCCCGCACCCGGAACAGAATTTGGACACCCCGGGGTCTTGGATCGCTAGTGACGTCAAGCCACACCGCACTGCGTTCGGGAAAGGGGCTGTCAGTTTGTGATGTGCAGGATAACATCCGCTTTCTTCTGGGTGTGCTACATACCGAAGAGGTGGCCCGCGGCGCATTGCGCTTCCTGGTTCGAATACCACGCAAGGCCGGCATCGCAGATCTCGCATCTCTCGAATAGAGGGCTGCCGGGCCCGCTGAGCTCATCGGCTGACTTGGCATGCACCGTGCTCTTGGAGGTGGAGCATTGGGAGATCTCCTCGGTCAGATCTGCGCCCGTGGTGGTCGCGAGTCTGATGAGGACCTGGCGGGCTTGCGCCATGATCGCCTCGTTGGCGCAGTCGACTATGGCGGAGCACGCTGCTGCGTATAACACTTTGCCAGACAGCGGTGGCCTGTCGCCTTCTTCGTCTTGGGAATGTAGAATGTGCCGTAGGGCCGCATCGCGCCGTGCACTGGGGGCGTCAGGGCCAGAGGCAGAGTCCGGGTCCGGTGTTGCTGTTGGCCCGCTGGGGAGCTCGTCGGCGACTTCACCGGTGGTTGTGGAGAAGGTGACTATCACTCGGTCTTCGGCGGCTGTGCGGTATTCGATGACGTCTCCGGGGTGGAGCGTGGTAGCGCTCGCAACGATGCCGTTGCACGAGGTCAGGCCCCAGATCCTGGCCACGGCGAGACCTCCGAAATCTCGATTGAAGTCGAACTGTTCCCGCATATCGTCGATTTGATTCTTCCAGGAGGCCTTGGAGATTGGTAGATCCTCCTGTGCGGGAGAAAATTGTTTCGTTATTGCGTAGCCTCCACCTGTTCCTACATGCAGCGCGAGATTCTGAGATTCAGGGTCTCGTGTGACGGTCATGGCTTTCCCATGTCAGTGTGGGCGAGTGTGGTTGACAGGATATCGCTCACATGATATTGGATCCCAATGCCTTGGGGCTTCGGACTGGATCTCTGTCGCCGTGTCCTCATAGAATGGTAAGTGTTGCAACTCGATTTGCGCGGATTTCTGCTCATGTCCTTCATATGCCGAGTGAGGCATGGTGATAAGAGCGAGGCCCCCGAAGACACCTGCAGCCAAAGAAAGACTTTGCGCATTATCCTGGTGTGGTTGTTAATCGAGTAATATGTCCCTGTCAGATGTTGTCTTACCAGACTGATCCATTCAATAGGACCGGTGAAACGAAGATCTTCCATTTCCTTGCCAGTCGCTGAAGCGTGCTCTTCGGACTTGGCCACTGGCTCGGGAGGCAGACTCACGTCTGCTCCGTACTTGAGCGATGCTGGGTCGACTTCTAATCTGAGAACCCTCAATTTTGTGCCGTACACAACGGCCAGATTCCCTATCGCGTGACCGGCAGTTGAGCTTTGCGCCTGACCGTCTTCACCCAGAAAGATCCATGGGCCCCAGTTCATTGATGATACAATGGCTTTGGATTGTAGAGTAGCGGCAAAGAGCGATGATGGCTGAGCCTCAGGATAGCTCACGAAGGGATTATTCAAGGAAGTTAAGGCAAGCACATCAGCTGTATACCTTGGACTTTGTACTGCTACCAAGCTTCGTACTCGGAGGAAGATCACATCCTTAGAGTCATTTGCCACTGATAACAGGTGATGGCCCCAGCGATTCTCGACGCCGGAAATTGCTAGTGAATCCGCATCTTGCTCCGCGATAGGTACTTTCAGAGGCGATGACCACGAAAAAGACCGAATGTATGATTTCCGCAGAGCCAAGCCCTCATCCTGGATTTGGGGTTGAAAGTGCAGTTTCAGGGAATCGTTGACGATGGCTACGCGCGTCCATTTCCCTTGGATCCCGACAGGCTCATAGAGGGAAAGCAGCAGATTGGAGGTGAAGACTGCGAGCACACAGCGCCGGAACTTTGCGAGTCCCGGGGGGGACCAGGCCAGACCTACCACGGTGCTAAGGGACTGCTCGCCGCCAAGCGAGAAATTGTCACGCTTCTGGGGATAGATGGTCGGCCATTCGCTTTCAGTGAAAACATTGACCCTAAACCGATTGGAATGCCAGTCGTTGATGGCTTTTTGCACAGGGCCCTGCTCAGCTTTTTCATTGGCCGTCTTGGGGGTCTGTTCGCAGTTAGCAAATCATTCGTAAAGGGGCTCGATAGGATGGGCAAGCGACTGACCAGGACCTGCACGTATTCCCCCGCACCGATGGCCAATTCCCCGTCTGCCGACCAGGCCAGGCAATCTGAGCAGGAGGGGAATAACGGTAATTCCAACGGTCCTAGCATCTCGAAACGGCAATGGTAGTCAACAACTTCTCATGATTGTGATAAAGAAACTTCAAAGTGTGTCAGATATATCACAGAGCATTGGGTCAATGACCGGCACTGCTTGACATCCCTTTGATTGCTGGAATGCCGTGTCCAGCTATAGCATTGTATGGCGGGACGAATCTATAGTTGTTCCTGCTTCGGGTTAGTCCAACGTGGGCGGGAAGGAGAAAGATTGCACTGCACACACTACATGCGCAATCACGTGCAGTGGGCCGAGCCTGTGGCCGGCGGGCTGCATGCTATGCTTCCCAGTCAAGCGGGCGGTGAGAGCATCCTTGATGAGCTCACGGGTCTGACTTCTGGATAAGCATTAGGTAATTCAAATGGCATGAGCACATCATCCCTATTGTGGTTAGTCTTGCAGGCTGAATCAACGGTCAGTGAGTGACTGGCCTGACAAAACCAACAAACACTCACTGTGACTAGCAGCGAGGATCAACGCCCGCCATCCCATCCTCCCGCTCCGACTATCGTCCGTTCGTTCTCCTCTTTCCGAACTCCATCCGACCAATTCTCCACTGTCTTCAACTCCTCGTTGTCTTGTTACTCAAGTTTCGGCCTGAGATCTCTCATCCTCTTCGCCTCGTCTTTCACCCACATCGCCCACCCCTCTGCCACCCATCCGTGATCTTTGCCACCTGCAGTCATACACCCTGACTTGTTCTTGGACCATCTTCCGATAGCTCCTCCTTCATCGCTAATACCCCGCCACAATGTCGACCTCTGCCCGTCGTCGCCTTATGCGCGATTTCAAGGTATGTAGCTGTCCGCCGCGTTAGTGCATATGTCCCTTGCGTTGAAATGGGTCTCTTATCACAACTCTCGCTTCAAGCTTTTTATCGACCATGGCCGAGCTACATTAGCTAACAGCTATGCTTCATTTTAGCGTATGCAAACCGATCCTCCTGCTGGAGTTTCCGCATCTCCTGTAGCAGACAATGTCATGACTTGGTGAGTAATCCTAATCATCTTGATGTTCTCTCCCGCAATAGAGTCTGAGTCTGACAACCCCTTCAGGAATGCGGTCATTATCGGCCCCGCTGATACGCCCTTTGAGGACGGCACATTCCGGCTCGTGATGCACTTCGAGGAGCAATACCCCAACAAGCCTCCAGGCGTCAAATTCATCAGCCAGATGTTCCATCCCAATGTCTACGGCACGGGGGAGCTCTGCTTGGACATCCTACAGAACCGTTGGAGCCCAACCTATGACGTGGCCGCGATCCTTACCAGTATTCAGAGGTAAGGACTCTTCTCTGCCTTGCTTATCCCCAATCCATCACGAGGCGGGAATAAAACGATGCTAACGATCGCTTTTCTGTCTATAGCTTACTCAACGACCCGAACACCTCATCCCCCGCCAATGTAGAAGCCTCGAACCTATACAAAGATAACCGCAAGGAGTACATCAAGCGGGTGCGCGAGACAGTCGAGAAGAGCTGGGAAGATTAGAGACGAGAGAGGAGGGGAGACGACTATGATATATTACTATACGCGGGTTTGGATCTCTTGGTTCATGGCGATGTTGACAATGTCTTCCCCTGTGTTCCACTTGGGCTTGGTGCCCGAGGCATTGATCATGCTCTTGTGGGAATGCAAGGGCAGTGAACCTAAGGGACTTGCACCCCGTTGATGACGTGCACAGCGTGGGGTTTTGGCGCCTGGTTACATCTTGATCTGTTCTTCTTATCGTGATCTCCCATTGGTAATTATGAATAGCTGCATCGGTTTCATGTTTATGTTCATGTTGTTTGTTGTTTCACTTGAATGCATTTGACTTTGGTGTCTCCTTGCCTGTTGCCGCTACTGCATGTCAGATACTCGGCCCGACAATTCGGCTGCTTTGAATTCTTTTAAATTTGAGTTTCCATCACCGACCGTCTGCCAGCGATTCCAGCTCCTTCATGATGTAGTCTCACCCCAACATTCTCGCCTTGGCAAAGTTGCGCAGCGGAACTAAAGCATTCCAATGAAGTAATGAAGTTGGCAGGCGAATGCCAGGCAGGATTTGGTTTGGGTAGAGAAAGTCGAGCTCGGTAACTTTAGTTATTGAATTGCAATAGACAGACAGCCCCTCCCTCAATGCCCGATAAGAATGCAAAACTTCTTCAGACATCTTAGGCAGAGATGACCCCACGTCACGAGCATAGGTGGTTGACTGTGTTGTACATTGCATTGCCTTCTGAAACACAAAATTGGGGAGATGCCAGTTCGTGGTTCTGACCGCCCGGCCTACTCGTAATTGCACGTGGACCCCTGACCGAAACAGTAGGTAGTTTAGTCTACCTACTAACCTCCGTCTACCTTAGTCTGTCCCGTCCCGTCTGTCCGTTCTGTCCATCTACTTACTTACTTACTCTCCGCTCTCCATCTCCCAAGCCCGTTCTCTCATTACCTACCTACCTTCTTGTGATTTGAACGAACCCCTCCCCCATTTTCGCAACACCCCCTCCCCCTCTGGGGTTCCTTGTTCCTTTTTATTTCTCTTTGTCGTTCACATCCTTTCCCTCTTTATCGGCCTCACCTTGAGTCCGGGTCAGAGTGATCATGGCGTACGTTTGTTTTGGCTCTTGCTGCTCCCCTCTCCCCCCCCCCCCCCCCCCCCCCCCCCCCCCCTGTTCACCGCTTCAACCCACCTCGTGGGCAACTCTCACAATGCGCACGCGGCAACGAGAACCAAAACTGATGGAATTTTCGGCTTGACAGGTCATCTGGCCCCAACGGCCCCAACACCATCAAGGGTGCGCATTCTCCATCCCCCTCTGTTTTTGTGTTTAGTTCCCTCTGGCTCTTCTGCTTGAACGGGAAATCATGGTGTCCGCTAAACTAACCGCTCCGCGACACAGTGGTTGCGAGATTCCGACCGCAGAACAAAGTCGAATTGGCATCCGGGGGTGAACCGATCGTGGAATTCGAGAATGAGCAATCATGTGTTGTTAACGTGAGTCCTCCTGTTCAGGTGAACGTTTTGAGGTGGCCCTCAACCATTCTCCTTTTGCACCCTCTCTTCCGAAGAGGAAGAGTGCGGGGGAAGCGAGAGGAGGGAGGGGTTATGTTCCCAGTTTTGCTAAATTCCGACTTTTCGCGCATGTCAACAGTCCCGAGAAGGCTCTGGAGCCTTCACTTTCGATCAAGTGTTCCCTATGGATTCGAAGCAGCAGGATGTCTTCAACTTCTCGATCCGACCGACTGTGGATGACATCCTGAACGGCTATAACGGCACGGTTTTCGCGTACGGTCAGACGGGTGCGGGAAAGTCGTATACGATGATGGGGTCCGACATCGACGACGACATCGGCAAGGGTATCATTCCGCGCATTGTCGAGCAGATCTTCGCCAGCATCCTCACCAGTCCTAGTAACATCGAGTACACGGTGCGGGTCAGTTACATGGAGATCTACATGGAGCGGATTCGCGACTTGCTCGTACCGCAGAACGATAACCTGCCGGTTCACGAGGAGAAGTCTCGTGGTGTCTACGTCAAGGGCCTGCTGGAGGTCTATGTGTCTAGCGTCCAGGAGGTGTACGAGGTCATGCGCCGGGGTGGCGCGGCCAGAGCGGTGGCGGCGACCAACATGAACCAGGAGTCCTCTCGGTCGCATTCCATCTTCGTCATTACCGTTACACAGAAGAATCTGGAGACCGGATCGGCCAAGAGTGGTCAGCTCTTCTTGGTCGACCTGGCGGGTAGTGAGAAGGTCGGTAAGACCGGTGCGAGTGGCCAGACTCTCGAGGAAGCGAAGAAGATCAACAAGAGTTTGAGTGCTCTGGGTATGGTCATCAACGCGCTGACGGACGGCAAATCGACGCACATTCCCTATCGTGATTCCAAGCTCACTCGAATTCTGCAAGAGAGTTTGGGAGGTAACTCGCGGACAACCTTGATCATTAACTGCTCGCCCAGTAGCTACAACGATGCGGAAACCATCTCGACCCTGCGATTCGGTGTGCGCGCCAAGGCTATTAAGAACAAGGCGAAGGTGAATGCGGAGCTCAGCCCGGCGGAATTGAAGCAGCTCCTCCGCAAGGCCCAGAGTCAAGTCACCAACTTCGAGACCTATATCTCCGCGCTGGAGACGGAAGTTCATGTCTGGCGCAGTGGTGAAGCAGTTCCCAAGGATCGTTGGACTCCATCAAGAGGTTCGGAAGTCGTCAGTGCGGCTAAGGCTGAGGCTCGTGCCCCTCGACCTGGCACTCCCTCTCGCTTCCAGGACATTCCCCGCTCAGAGACTCCTCGTCCCGACTCCAGACTAGGGGACCGATCCAGTACACCGAGCCTGGTTCTCGAGAAGGATGAGCGCGAAGAGTTCCTGAGACGGGAGAACGAGCTGCAAGATCAGATCGCGGAGAAAGAGTCTCACATTGCTAGCATTGAGCGGGGCCTGCGCGAGGCTCGGGAGGAGTTGAAGAGCATGAAGGAGAATACCGCACGCTCAGGTAAGGACAACGACAAGCTCACCACCGAGGTGAATGAGCTTCGTATGCAGTTGGAGAAGGTGTCGTATGAGAGCAAGGAAGCTTCCATCACCATGGACAGTCTTCGCGAAGCCAATTCGGAGTTGACCACTGAATTGGACGACGTGAAGCAGCAGTTGCTCGACGTACGGATGAAGGCCAAGGAGACCAGCGCTGCGCTGGACGAGAAGGAAAAGAAGAAGGCCGAAAAGATGGCGAAGATGATGGCGGGCTTCGACCTGGGCGGAGATGTGTTCTCCGACAACGAACGGAAGCTCCAGGAGCTGCTGTCGCGCGTGGACGAACTGCACAAGATTAGCGAAGCTGGGGAGACGATTGCGCCCGACGACCTGCTGGAGCTGCGCACTAGTCTGCAGGAGACCCAGGGGTTCATCCGCCAGGCTGAGCTTACGATGAATGACCGGGGCGAGCTAAGCGAGCTGCAGGACAGCCGCAGGGCGGAAGTTGAGCAGAAGCTGGCGACTCTCGAGCGGGAATACGAGACCCTTCTGGAACGGAACCTGGGCGAGGGCGACGTGGAGGAGATCCGGGAACGGTTGGAGAAGGTGTACGTCACGCGCAAGGAGGAGGAGATGCAGGCCGTCACGGACTTGCGCAGCGAGATTGCACGCAAGGACGAAGAACTGGGCAAGCTGCGCCAGTCCCTTGCCGACTCACAGACCCGGGTGTCGACCAACGGCGCAGCGGGCAAGAACCTGCAGCAGCAGATCGCCGACTTCGACGCCATGAAGAAGTCCCTGATGCGGGATCTGCAGAACCGCTGCGAGCGGGTGGTCGAGCTCGAGATATCGCTGGATGATGCTCGGGAGCAGTACAACAACGTCCTCCGCTCCTCGAACAACCGGGCGCAGCAGAAGAAGATGGCGTTCCTGGAGCGCAACCTTGAGCAGCTGACCCACGTGCAGCGCCAGCTGGTCGAGCAGAACAGCAGCCTGAAGAAGGAGGTCGCCATCGCGGAGCGAAAGCTGATCGCCCGGAATGAGCGGATTGCCAGCTTGGAGAGCCTGCTCCAGGAGAGCCAGGAGAAACTCACCCAAGCGAACCACCGGTAGGGAATTCTCTCGGCTAAACCCCGTATAGGACAAGACCTCAAGCTAACCACGCACCTCACCCAAAACAGCTTCGAAGCCCAACTCACCGCCGTGAAGGAGCGCCTCGAGGCCGCGAAGCAGGGCTCGACCCGCGGACTCCCCAGCATGGACGCCAGCGGCGGCTTCAACTTCAGCGGCTCCCGAATCGCCAAGCCTCTCCGCGGCGGCGGCGGAGGAAATGAGAGCAGTGCTCCCGTAGCCGGCGTCCAGTCGCAGGAGACTGGCACCAAGCGCACGAGCTGGTTCTTCGATAGACGATGATATCTCACGATTTTTCTTTTTCATTGTGTATTATCTTTCTCATTCTCCGAAAATACTTTTTTCTGTCGCATCCTGTGTGAAGCCGAAAGGAATGAAGCCCACCTCGTGTTTTTTTTTTTTTCGCCCTCTCGTATTGACTGGGGGGAAAGAAGATATCCCAACGATTCTCTCTTTCTTTTTTTGTGTCTGACTGTGAGGCATGAGGCATGATTACATATGATATATCTCTCTGTTTTTCTGCTTCTTGCCTTGCCTTGCTTTACTTGGTCTCGAAAGTCGCGGGGATATATTTTTGATTCTCTGTTTAGATGGAAATCTCATACCCCCACTGGCCCCCTCGCCGCCCTACAGTACCTCTACCTACCTCCTTCCCACCTCTATCTATACCCATCCCATCCCACTATCACCGCTCTCTGTTTCATAAGGATTCGCCCTACAGATGATAGATGGATAGCCGTTGTGTCTGGATGACAAACATGACCGGGTCCCGATTCCCCTCTTGTGCATGACGATGCAAGATAGAAACAGAACTAAGAAAGAAACTTTGTTTCCGTTCCCATTCAATCCCAACGGAGAATTGCGGTGTGGGATCGAAATACCTTACATTGACCCGATCCTTATGGTCACCTGATACTGTGATCAGCAGATTTGCACAACGATACCCAGGTCATTATAGGTTGAAAGTGAGGAAAGTAACGAAATGTAGCCATGTTGGCATGATAAGTTAAGCTGACAATGGCGTCTTGAAGTGTAAGTTAACGTTATTCACAAATCGCCTTCCTCTTCCCTACCCTACCCTACCCTATCCTCGAACCCGCTTCTGGGGATCTATTGCGTATGCAGCACCAGCACCAGCACCAGCAACCACAATAGCAACAACAACCACACCAGCAACACCAACACCAACAAATCCGTACATCCAGAAGAAAAAGCCCCCGGAAAGCGAGAGAAAAAAAATAATAGAAACTAACTAGCCGCCCGCATTCCACAATACAGAGGATATCTGAACCTAAGAAAGCAAGAACCATGATACAGAAGGAAGAACGAGAATACCATCAAATTTCAGAAAGAGAGAGAGAGAGAGAGAGGGAGAGAAACTGAGCAATAACGCTGACTATGACGTACCCTCCCACCCGCATCCTAATTGCGACTGTCTTGGATGTTGATCACTTGAAACACATACACATACACACACAAAAAAAAAAGATCCCATAAATGTCCCGCACACATCATAACGCAAGCACAAACATATTCGTAGGGAATCCTTGGCGAAACAACAGCAAAGAAAAAAAAATACATGTATCACGTAACGTAACGTAGAGCGCACCACATCGCGCACACACGACACAGCTAAAAACAGGCAGGCATAAACCGAAAAAAGCGAGAACGGGGTAAGCGCCGGTTTCACCGAGTGGAGAGAGAGAGAGAGAAAGTAGAAAAACAACATGCAAGTGGACTGGCTCTATACCAACCCATCGTACAGCGAGAGGGCGCTCACGATCGTCTCGTCCCGTTTGCTCCCCTCCTTGAACTCCTCCATGTCCAGGCTCCCGTTCTCGTCCTTGTCCATCATGCGGAAGATCTTGCGCACCCGTTTCTCGGGGGTGTCTTCGTCCTCGGGGAGTTTTACCATCGAGCCGACCTGTTTGACCGGGAGTTAGTCAGTTCGGGTGGGTATGGTACGGGATTGAATCCAATTAAGTGATAGAACAGCCCATGCCAGAATTACAGGTAAGGCCAGGGGAGGGGGGGGGGGTGCAAAACGCACCATCTTATAGATCGCCTCCACGATCGCCAACATCTCATCGTACGTGATCTTCCCGTCGCCGTCGATGTCGTACAGCTGGAACGCCCAGTCCAGTTTATCCTCCATCTTGCCCCGCGAGGTCACCGACAGGGCACAGATGAACTCCTTGAAGTCGATCATCCCGCTGTTGTCCGAGTCGAACACCCGGAACACGTAGTTCGCGAACGAGGACGGGTCGCCGAAGGGGAAGAACTGGCGGTAGATCTTCTGGAATTCTTCCTTGGTGAGGGTGCCCGACGGGCAGTCTTTGAGGAAGCCTGGTTTCCCGAGAAAATCAGCTCTTGACTATTTTTGTTTCTGCGTATCGCGAGTGCCTCTATTTCGCAGGCGGTTCTTGGCTTTGCGTCCCATGCGGCTGGTGGGTTGCTGTGCTCGCTCGCAAGTCATGTGCCGCAGGTGTGTATAGATCCGATGGGAAAAAGGAACTCACCCTTATACCATTGCTGCAGTTCCTTCTTATCGAAATGTGTTGCCTTTTGGAGTTCGTCCAGCTGAGCGGGGGAGAGCTTCGACTGTCTGCAGTGGGAAGGATCTCTGATGTTAGCCTTTACTGTAGTTTGCGGGTAATGTGATAACATGAGTACATGTTTGGGACGAGGGAGAGAGAGGGCCGCCGCGCGGCAGCGGATAAGGGTTCGACCGGGGTGAGGGGGGTTCATGCAAGAGGTTTCGCAGAAGCATGGGGTGCGCAGAGGACTAGAAGACAGATCTAGACTGGGTTTATTTCATGAAGAGAAAAGTCCCAAGAGATTCATCTGCGACACAAGGCCCTAAACCATTGTATCGCGCCCTTGCTTGCGTCTCCATGTCTCTGCCCGCCTCTTGAACGGCGACGCGGGGCAACCGGGGAAGCGCATCACTTACGACTTGCCCATTGTCAACTATGCGTACACCACAGGGTCGATTTTGGTGATATATGAGGGTAGGAGAGGGGTGCGTCAGGGATGCGTGTGCGGGATGGACGGGGCAGCGAAGGACGAGAGAAGACACGGAGTTTCGGATAGCGCGGGGTAAAACAAGCGGCGGTGGTGGGACCGATAAGAGGGAAGAAAAGGGACCGAGGCTGCGGGTGGAGGAGAGTATAGTGGTAATCGTGTAAGTCTAGTGTAGTGTAGTGTAGTGTAGGTGTAGTCGAGTGATGTCGCGCAATAGCAGGATGATTTAGAAAGAACAGAACACGAGCGAGACGAGGGAGCAAGACGAGGGAGGGAACAAATGAAGAGGAACCCGACTTAATTAGAAATGGGTAAGTTAGACTAAGAGGAAAAGTAGTGGCGACGCCCGAGGAATCGAATCGGTGATGCTTCCTTCATAGCCCCGAGCCGCCGGTCCAGAACATGTTTATGTGCGGCCTTGGCAATTGCCCTTGCGGTTGAAACACGACTTGCTGGCCTGGCTGGCCTAGATCCCAACGACTTGCACATCTCTTCGTCACCCTCTCCCACCGTCTCCACTCCGGACTTGTCCATCGTTAGTATTGTACACATACATTTGAAAGAATATCCAATGCCCTTTTCCAGCATCAACGGTCGATCCGTCCGTCACTCATTCCCCCAATTTATGTACAGCCCTCCTCCAAAAAAAGAAAACACAAAACAACAAAACAACAAACACCAGCGCAATATGACAGAGGGAAGCAAGAATCATGCACAGAGCAATAGAGCAATGAACTGCCGCTTTACATGGGATATCCTAGACAAGGGACACAAGAGACCGTGACAACTATCTCATAAATAAAAAAATGACAAGAGCAGCGACCAGCGACCGACTGGGCTTACGAGGTACAAAAACGACAAGGTCCCCAGGGAATGGCCATGCTTCACAAATGCGAACCATTCTCCCAGAGTCTGCGAGAGTCTAACGCCGGGGGAAGATAATAATGGCAGTCATACCCCGGATGAGGCAGTGGAGGGGGTTTTCCTGGTTGGTCTGGGCGAGGCAAAACGCCTCGGTGGCTCCACAGGGAGCGGGCCGAGTTGACGACGCGATCACTTACTCAGTAATTGTTACGGCAAATTCTCTAGTCGACCTTGATCGAGCCGTAGATGCGCTGCACAAACGCCCAGCTGGCGAAGAAGCCAATCGAGCCTGTTCATTGATGGTCAGTGGACTGCTCTGAATGCACCCTATTCTCAGACGGGACGACCACATACCGGTCAGAATAAAGACCACGAAGCCGATCAGGGCGGAATAGCCAATGTACAAAACAGCACCCGTGAGGCCACCAAAACTGACCCGCGTGATCCAGAACAGCAGGGCGTTCAGGAACACGTACACTCCGGTCATTCCCGCTCCGGCAAACGCCCTCCAGTGCCACCGGTAGTTCTCCGCACACAGCAGGAAATAAACCAACAGCACCGTCGTGGCAGCCGATGTGATGACCATCAAGCCATAGCATAGGAACAGGAACCCAAACATGTAGTAGATCTTGTTGGTCCAGAGCGAAGTCATGATGAAATAGAGCTCCACAAAGATGGCTCCGAAAGGCAGAATGCCGGTCAACAGGAGCGACGGAATCGGGCGGAGCGTGCCAGCCATGGGCGGCACTTGGCGCGGGATTTGGTTGGTCTTGGTCGGACCCTCAATTGCCTGTCAACTCGTTAGCAGGACTCGTTATCGCCACGCTCGGGAGTGATCTACCTGTTGCTTGAATCCCAGCCAGCTTCCGGCCACACTAAGAGGCACACTGATGACGAACCAGATTAAAACCAGGGCGAGCATGGTGGTGAAGGGTACAGCTCCGCTAGATCCCTTGGCCCAGACAAAGAGGTTGAGCAGGAAGAAGGTGCCGAAAATAAGGGCTGGAACCAGCACAGGGGTCATGATGATATTGCGTTTCCAGGCATCTCCACCCAATGACTTGTAGACACGAGCCGACACATAGCCCCCAATGAAGCCAAAGAGGGTGTAAATGATGAGAATGGCCGTCGCAAGGAAGCCACGGTTTGCAGGGGAAAGGAGACCGAAGAGGGCGAAAACTGTCCACAAAAGTCAATAACATGACATGCAAATCGATCGCAACGCAGCTTACCAACGGTGACACCGGTCATCATGAAGAGCTGAGCACCATTGCCCACAAGCACACTGAGAAGCAGAGGAGCCTTAGGACAGCGGAACACATCGCCATGAACCAATTTCCAGCCTGAATCCTCCTGAATGCCGTCCTCCACGGCTGCCGAAGTGCTGTCGAAATCATCCAGGTTGATCATGTCGAGTCTGTTATAGCGAGCGATATCCTTTTTCAGAGCCCGGATAAGAATCATGCTCACCATACCCACGAGGAACACAACAAACACGGCCGAGTTGATCAGAGAGAACCAATGGATCTTGGGATCGTAGACGTGCAGGTACTTGTCCCAACGGGTCGCCCACGGGGTGGACGACTCACGCCAGTAGACACTGTAGGTCCAAGCCACGGTGGTCTCGCCCTCCTCGTTCAGGACCACGCCAGTCCCATCCGTTTCGCACTCCGCGGTCCCGTCCTCCAGGATCCGAGCATTGGCCCGAGACTCGGGTTGCACAAGCACACCGACGACGCGGTACTTGTCCTGGGCCCCGTACCCGACCCGATGGTAGTCGATCAGGATCTCGAAATGGTTGTTCAGAACCGGGAGGCCGTCATCGTTGATCGAGCCGAGCGCAAATCCCGGGCTGTAGAACTTGTCCTGGGTCACAGCTTCCATGTTGATCTGGGCGCCGGGCAGGCCGTCGACCAGCCAGTTGATGTTGTATCCCTGCTCGATCCTCCGGTTGACGAATTTCGCACTGCGGGCGTCGAAGGTGGCCGCGCCACAGATGGCCTTGCAGGTCTCATTCTTGCCCATATGCAGCTCCAGCGGTGACGTCTGGATCCGGTCGCCGAACAGAATGGACCCCAATGATTCCCGGACATCCTTCGGCCCGCCCTCGGGAGCGCAAAATCTGAAGGCCGGGTGGTAGTAGTCGTAGGAGAAGACGGAGTGCAGCTGCTCATCCTGCTGCGCGAGACCGGGGGTGAGGTGGTTCACGTAGAGCGGCACCGACTGACCCTCATCGTACGAGGTCGGGGCGACACCGGGGAGGTAGAAAGCGGCGGACAACGAAGGGGCAGAGAGAAGAAGGGTGGTTAAAGGTAGGGCTCGATTGCTGAACCACATGGTGGGCGATTCTAAGTAGAAGCGGGCGGTGTTAGCTCGTGTCCGTGGCTCTGAGAGGCCAAGAGATAGGATGCTCGGGGGCCGGGCCTAGGCACCGATTGTAAGCGTAGCTTTCTGGGAGAGATGGAACTCACAAATTGTAGCTTCCACGCCGCAAGCGATTCTCGAAGATCGCACGAGTTGGCCGCTCGGGGGAACAGTAGCAGAAACCAACTCGAAGGGCGGAATGCGGCACCTTTTAAGGAAGAATTGGGAGAGACCAAACCGAGCTGTTCCCAGAACGGCGGGAGCGTCGTCACTTCACAGGCTCTCCCGTTGTTGAGGCCAGCTCGTCGCTCTTGGCCCACGTGACGTCCCGTTATCCATTGCTGCACGAATGACTAAGGACTTAATCGGCACGTGCCGATAAGCCATCTCTAAAAATCTCCCTTCGAAATCTTCCGCGGCGGCCAAACACATCAGAACGAAACCACACACACATCAAATGACAATGGCAGCGGCAGTGTCGCAACCTGCGTCTTCGGGCCTGCAGAATGTCTCCGCTCTTCTGGAGACTCTCACCACATGTTTGAACAACACCAGCTCGTCCTTGCCCAAGGCCACCCGGGAAAACCCCTCCGATGTGTCGATCGAGCCGCCGCAAGACGGCATTTCGCTTCTCGACACCAAATCCGATCTCCTCCTGTCATACCTCCAGAACCTCGTTTTCTTGATCATTTTCCAATTGCGAGGCCTGAAGAAAGATGAAGAAGAGGATGAAGAGGTCGACGAGTCCCTCCCGGAGGAGATCGTGAAGAAACTTGTGGAGCTACGCGTCTACCTGGACCGCGGTGTCCGCCCGCTGGAAGGTCGACTCAAGTACCAGGTGGACAAGGTCATCAAGGCCGCGGAGGATGCCGAGCGCGCAGAGCAGGATGGGGTTTCCACAGGCAAGAGCAAGAAAGCCAAGGGCTCCGACGCCGAGGAGTCGGGATCGGAGGGCAGCAGCGACAGCGAGGGCGACAGCGACGAGGAGGACGAGGAGGAGGGAGAGGGAGCGGACATCGACGAGATGGCCTACCGGCCCAATGTCTCGGCCTTCTCGAAGCGGGCGGAACCCCAGGCCAGACCCGACAAGCTCAACAACGAACCCGCCGGTGATGGTATCTACAGACCGCCGCGGATCATGCCTACGGCCCTACCTACGACCGAGCGGAAAGAGCGCCGCGAGCGTCCCGCCCAGCGGTCGAATGTCATTGACGAGTTCGTTAGCGCCGAGATGTCGTCCGCTCCTATGGCGGAGCCGAGCATTGGTAGCACGATTGTGCAGGGTGGCCGACACACGAAGTCGAAGAAGGAACGCGAGCGGGAGGCCGAGCGGACCGCATATGAAGAGACCAACTTTGTGCGTCTGATGAAGGAAAGCAAGAAGGACCGGGCCAAGCGACTCCGGGCCGAGGGGCCGCAGAACCAGTACGGTGGTGAAGATTGGAGGGATCTTACCGCGGGCGCCGACCGGATCACGAAACTCACCCGGAGGGCCAAGGGCAGCGGAGGTGCATTGGACAAGAGTCGGAAGCGCAAGGTCACCGAGGATGGACAGTGTGACGACGGAGTGGGAGTTGGTCAGATCTTCGAGAAGCGGCGCAAGAAGGTTGACAGCTGGAAGCGGTGATTTGTGCCATACTTTGTTTGTTTGGTTTTTGTGTGGAGTATTTTGAGATAACATTCGATACCATGAAAAGTAGTGATTCTATTGTCCAGAGAGTTTGTTACTGTGGGTGGGTGGGTGGAGTTTCATCGTATCCGAGAATCCGGGCTTTTCACATGCAACGCAACCGGTGACATCATCCCTCAATCACTTCATTGTATCAACCACTGCCTGCCTATATTTAATCCATTCCCAATTGAACCAGCATCACCCCGACACCAGTTCAACTTACTACCTAGTATCATTTCACCAATTAACCTCCTCCCTGCACATTAAGCACCAATCAATCAGCCAACATGGAAGACCCAGGTATGTCCACCACCACCACCATCACCATCACCAACACGCTCACAATTACTATAACCACCACTACAACAACCACCACTAGTACAACCACCACTAACCTCAAACCCCCAATAGCCTCGGAAATCAGCACCATAATCCACCACCTCACGCAATCCACCCCGCAAGACCAAGAGCGCACGATCCAGAAATTCTTCACCCCGTCCGCGGCCTTCGTCCACCCCTTCTGCCGCGTCTGGAGCTACCCGGGCAGCCGCTGGTTCGTCGAAAAGGTCTACCAATGGTACAAGATCATGTCGCCGCGGATTGAACTGGAAGTGCAATCGGTTGGTACGTCGCCTTAGCGCTCACTCACATCAAACCTCAATCCAACCCAACCCATCATGAAACCCCCTCAACAACCGAAAAAGACTAACACCCCCAAAAGCCTTCGACAAACCCTCCCTCAAACTCTACCTCACCATCTCCCAGATCTTCTCCATCTGGCTGGTCCCCTTCCACGTGGCGCCGGTGACCCTGACGACCGTGCTGGACCTGACCACGGACCCGGAGGACGGGCGCACCCCCGTGCAAGGGTCCGGGAAGCGGTACTACATCAAGAAGCAGGAGGACTTCTACCAGCCCTCGGAGTTCGTCAAGTTCGTCCTGCCCTGGGGCATCGGGCAGCTGTTGGTGCTGGCGGCGCAGACGTGGGCGACGCTGTTCTGCATCCTCGGGTGTGCGGTGTTCTGGCCGCTGATGTGGTTGGAGGAGAAAGGGGTCGTGCCCGGTCGGGTGTTGAAGAAGGGCAATCTGGGTGGGGATGTGGTCGGGTGGGAGAAGAGGAGGTTTTTGATGGTTAATGGGACGGGGGAGGACGGGGGGGAGGATTCCGGGGCGAAGAAGGGAGAAGGGAAGGGGGGGCAGAAGGGGGAGTAAGGACTTGAAGTATTGGAGTGCGTGATGGGGGGATTGGGTCTGGGAGTGTAAAACACAGGTTGGTGGATATGAGTTGGGTGTCTAGGTTGTTTCTACGGGCAGTGTTTATTTCGAGTAGATATGTTTATGATCGCGATTTAATGCAATGGTTCGTGTACAACCCTACACTGGTTCAACGTATAGCTGCTGTAGTGATATACGGTGAAAGAATATCCAGAAGCTTAAAGCCTATCTCATTCTGGACTCAAAGCATGAGATACCTAGAAAGCATCGCACAGTGTCAGTGAAACGCACCACCGTCACGGTTCTCAGCAGGACCGCGGGTGTAGACGGGCTCTTCAAGGTTGGCACCACCGGTGACCCAGTCAACGGACCAGCAACACTACTTCACAGGCACTGATTTTGAGATCGGCAGTTTTTCAGGCATACTAGATCCTGGTTGCGTCTAGAATTTCAGCATACAAGATTGTTACTGATCAGGGCCCTTCTTCCTGGGTGCTATCAAATTAATGTATCTGGCGAAAAAGGAGAAAAGAAAGAAAAACAGAGAGGTATATTATCCGCGAAATCTACATCCTAAACATGCGATTTATCCTAATACTTCTTGAGAATCGTCCGTGCTATATCGAGGTGACATCTCCAGCGACAGCGGCTTGTATCCCCGGCGCTTCGACCTGCGATTCACAACCCATCTCCAGAGCAGAAAGACACACCAGCTCAGACAACCACCAACCAAGACCAGCGTCGTCTCCACTTCACTCGACATGGGGTCGAGATATCGGCTGGCGAACCGCTCGCCCCAGCCTTGGGGTTGCTGCCCCATCACTTGGGAGACTCCGAGCACCTGACCCTGCGCGTCTAGGGCGGCCACTCGGAAATACACCGTCGTCCCTGCCTCGTCAGAGAGAGGGATCTCGGTCTCAAACCCGTCGCGAGGGATAGTCTGCTCGGCAGTAAAGGCCATCTGCTGGCCCATGTTCTGACCGTCCCAGCGCTGGACCTGCCACCTCGCCACCTCCGTAGCGCCATTCCAGCTCACGTATACCGAGGCCCCGCGGACGACTGCGTCAGGTCGGGTTCTGGGTCGGCCAACCCAGCGGCCCCTGGTGATTCGATAGGACATCACCTGGCCCAGCTGGAACCAGTTACCCGCCCCGAAATGGGTGTCGCACAGCACTTCCCCGTCCGGCGCAAACTCCGTGAACGCGGCGCAGTGGCCCCAGCCGATGAAGACGTTGCCTGTGTCTGGCAGCAGCTGCATGCTGCCTTGCGAGAGCGCCCCGGTGGGCTGCTCTACGGGGGTCTGGTAGGTCGCCTTGACCGTCGCGATGCGGTTGGGCACGTCCAAATCCAGAACTAGCCCACGGCTGGCGGTGGGCTCGTCGAAGAACCACTTGGCGCCGTTATCGAGCAGGCTGATCGTCTGGCTATCCTGCCACCGCGCATGGTGTTGCCAGGCGAAGTCGGTGGCGGAGCCGTTGGAGGCATCCGCAAACTCGTTGAGCGCTCCTCCAAGGGTCCAGAGCACCGCACCTGTGCGGCCATCGATGCTGGTGATCGAGTGCGTGTGTCGGGCAGAAACCAGGTAGTTGCCGGCCTCGTCCTTGTCTACGCTGTTCATGTGGAAGACGTCGTAGGGATGCGCGGGGCTCCACCCATTGCCCAGTAAGGCCTCGTAGGAGCTGGTTAGGGGCACATGCTCTGACATGCGCCATTCAAAGAGTAACTCCCCGGTGGCGATGTCGATCTCCTGAAAGAGACAGTCGTGGATATAACCGTGCTGTGGCCCGCCCAGGTCGCTCAAATCCGCCGGTTCGGTGGTGTAGACAATGACGAGGGCGGTGTTGTTGGGTGTAATGCGGAATTCGTGCATGTCGCCCTCCGCCATGCCCACGGCGCGGACTTCGATACGGGGAGTATAGGTCGAGTCCATCTAGCCAGCGGATCTGTCAGAGATGTGTCACTTGACGCAGCATGGGAAGGGGTCAATCTACCATGATCCAGGAGCCGCGCCCATGGCCATTCTCCCCGACCCCATGCCAGTAGGTCAAGAAGGTCTCTCCGCGGTACTTTTGCACTTGAAAATTGTCCAGCCGCTCGGAGGTGGGTGGTAACTTCCATACCAGTTCCCCTTGGGCATCGAAGATCATGGGGCCCGGCTGCTCGACCGCGTCGCCGCGAGCCGAGAGGAAGACCAGATCGTTGCTGCATCGCGAGTCCCACGCTACCTGTTCCAGCCTCGGAGACACAAGACCGCTCGAGACATATTCGCGAACGGGGTACAGGCCTAAAAACCCTGAGTCGAACAATGAGACGCCGATACGTAGGCGTAAGCGCTGTAGACTAGGGATGCCTAGAAAGATGATAGCTGCAAGCAATGTGCTCAACGCAAAGAAACAAGTTATGGGCCCAGTCCAGGGGCGGCGAGAGAGTGAACACAGCATATCATGAGGATAATCGCAGGTTGAATCGAAGAGCAAGCCGGCGTCGGCGTGGCTAGCACCGCCAGTGGGAATGTATATACTCCCATCTTATCATTTATCCACATCTCCTTTCAAGTTGTTGCTGAAGGGAGGTGGACTGTCTATAATTAAAGCATGACGCAATCAACGCACTGCCAAGCAAAAGTGGGAGAGTTCGCGTATCTGTATGGAGGGAAAAGAGAACAAGTGTTGCTCCAGACATGAAGGTCAACGTGTTATTCGCAAGCCAGTTCCTGAAGGGGATGGATGAGATTGAGCGGCCGGGCCAAGCTTTGCAGCTCCACTTTTGGATGCCGTCGGATTGCGCAAGCCAAAATGCATCATCATCAAACACCAGTTTCTCTTGTCCGCTGCCTCAACGACTGACGTGGGAGAGCGACTGGCTTGAAAGAATAAAAATGCTTGATGCACCGATGTATCACTCTTTTTCTCATAATTTCCGTCATTTTCCGGCTACTCATAGCCGGAGAGAGCTACCAATCCTGACATTTCCATAGTATTTATCCGGCTCGACACCCCATAACCCACTCACAACACCAACCATCCCACAAAGAACATTGAAAAGTGGGTCATCGAAGATAGCATCACTCAAACTATGGATCCTCAAACGTACGCCTTCTGTCTGCTGCGCCACTGTCCGAGCGCACGGGTCATAATTTTGGGGAGTTCACCCGACGCTCTCCTTAAAACGCATATCGCGTCAACCTTGTCGAACGGTCGAACTGCGCTACAGCATCTGTCACTGTATATTTGTTTCCAAGATATCATCCACTTGATCACAGGCTGCAGCTTGCCTATCGAATGTATCGTTCGCTCCACCCGGTCAAGGCCACTGACACTGTGATGCCCTCATGTTTGCCGATCGACGCTAAATCGCGTCCCAGCGGACACTGATCTAAAGATGGATTCTAGAAACGACATTCGTCACGGTCTTTCTTAGTCCTCTTATTTTTGCCATCTGACAACCTCCGCGCAACTTTGTTTACTCAAGTGATCGCACGGACATGGCCTCTTTTACCTGCAGGGTTTATTCGAGCTACACCCCCCCTTATCAATCTACGACTATTTTCACCTAGTACTGTACAAGACTTGACCATATCCTGTGCTTCATGCAAAGGATCTTTGAATTGGAATCCCGCGCAAAAAAAAAAGGGGGAAAAAAACCCCGGGGATGGCTCAGATTGTCTGTCAAGTTTTGTGATGGGTCTCTTGCATGCGCCAGGCTTGCTAGCAGTCCGTCGTCTGAAGCACCACAGGTAGGACGACATAGTCACTAAAAAACACCCGAGTCTCGTCCCGATGGTTCTCAATAGATAGTCCGCGAACTTGGTTAACCGCATGATCGATCTCTCCAGCACCTGAGATTCGTCCCAGAATATAGTAATGTTTCGGTCGGATGAGCCCTTTACCCGGTCCAGAGGTACAGTACATTCCTCACTATAGAAGGTGCTTCTAGATCCAAGGAGATATCTATGAGTATGCTTCCATCTGCCGCCCCGAGACCACGACAAGACATCCCGCAGAGCTCAGCCTAGGAGGAATAGTGTCTCGAACGCCTGGCCGGAGTAAACACCGGAGTACCGTACATCATACATCATCCTCTACAGTTCTTAAAGCAGAACAGGAAGCTTTCACGTCCTGCTCCAGACTGGTCTGGCAGCACGCTAGAGCGTCCACACCTCCGCTATGCCAACGCCTACTTTCCCTAGACTACCTACTTCTCCAACGGAAAGATCCGTCTCTTGCCGATTTCCACTCAGGCGGGACCTCTTCATTGGGGTTTAACAAGAAATCAAAACAATATACCATGTCCTTTACTCTCGAATCTCTACTTGTATTATATACTAGATCTACTTAAAATCTGTACAATAGTACATGATATCTCATATATAGGAACCAAGAAGAATATAAACAACATATCATATATGAATGGTTCTTGTTCCTACTCACCTCCAAGATCTTTAAGGTATTGGGCTTTTCTTATCAGGCCATGTTCTCTAACAGATTGAGTTGAAGTCTTGAGGCGGTGATGGATGCAGGTAGCGCGAATCTGGTTGGAGAGTGTACTTACTATAGGAAACGAGCTGCTGTATATTGACTTGGGCTTTTTCGATTGTTGGGTTAGTGAGTTGTCATTTCCATGTAGATACATTTTGATACATTGTGAAATCTATTTGATGCAATAAATCTAAATACAAGACGAAACCACACAGTTTCCAAGTAAAGTAGCTGCTATCTAGTAATATACAGGCGAAAGAATGTGAAGAGCCAAAGTCCCGTCCGTCGAGGACTCGAACCAGTGAGATATGGACAATGTCCGAACTCAAGCATCGCACAGTGCCATAGTGCCACTGCACAACCGATAATCCACCAAATAATGCTGAACCGTCCCAAACTACCACTCAGGCATCGTCGCCAACCAGCTCTCCACAAACTCAATCCGCGCATCTTCAGCAGAAAGAGGGCCCGAGCCCCAGGAGTTGCCCAGCCACATGGTCTGCTGCTTCTCCTTGGTGCTGGGGGGGAACTCGGGCAGTCCGTCTCCGTTGGGATTGCCGGTCCGAATGAAGTTCGCCCAGTAGTTGGACATGCGCTCCTCCACAATGTAGTCGTAGGGGTACCAGGTCACGTTGGAGTAGTCCGAGTAGGGGATGTTGTTGAAGGTGTACCAGAGCTCCGAGCCGTGATAGGCACCCTCGTCGCGGTTCTCGGCAGGGCTGCGGGTGAAGTAGTAGGTGTAGACGGGGCTCTTGGCGCCGCCGGCGGCCCAGTCAACAGACCACTCCCAGGTGCCGACACGGCTCAGGTCGCGGTAGAACTCGTTGGAGTTGTTGTTCGCCTGGGCGAGGCTCTGGCCGGGGTAAAGCTTGAAGAATTGGCTGGCGTTGTTGGCGAACAGCTCGGTGTAGAGCTCCTTGTAGCTGGCGACGGTCAGGCCTGCGTCAGGGCTGGCGCCTGACTCGTCCTTGTTGTTTCCAGTGAGAATGGGCACGTCCAGGTGCGCGTCAAGAGACAGAGACTCGCCGTAGCCGTAAGGGAGGACGTAGCCATCGATGTTTGGGCGCCACATGGGAGGCTCCATGAAGAAGCTGGACAGGTTCTGGAACTGAGTGCCTTCGAAGATGGTGTCGCTGAGCGAGTCGTATCCGATCAATGTCTCCGTGGAGACCTTGCGGGCCGCAGCAAGACTGGTAACATTCAACTCCTTGAGAAAATCGACACCCTGGGCTTCAGCAGCAGCTTTGGTGCGGTAGCTGGTTGCTGCACTACCCGTCATGGGGTCGCGAGGGCCACGCGCACCACTCTCGGCGATGACACCCGCCACCAGGCCCTTGTTCAAAGGACTCCACATGGAGTCGAGGGCACTGGCAGAGCCGGCAGACTGTCCGCCCACAGTGATCTGACTGGCATTTCCACCGAAGTTGGCGATGTTCTCGTGGACCCAACGCAGCGCAGCCTGCTGATCAAGAATGCCGTAATTGCCGGAGCTGTTGTGACCCGACTCGGCGGAAAGCTCGGGGTGGGCAAGGTAACCAAACGCCCCCAGACGGTAGTTGATAGTCACAACAATGATGTCTTTGGCCGCGAGACCGGTGCCATCGTAGGTCAGCACATCTCCCGAGCCTCCTTCGAACCGACCACCGTAGATCCAGAAGTACACGGGTAGATTCTTGGATGTAATGTCCGAGGTGTCGTTGTAGTTGGGCGTCCAGATGTTCAGGTATAGACAGTCCTCGCTCGTAGTAGTCTTGCCACTGCTGAAGATACCCGCACTGCTGATAGTCTGGGCACAGTGAGGACCAAACTCAGTCGCATTGAGAACACCACTCCACGAGGTGGCAGGTTGAGGAGCCTTCCAGCGATTGTCGCCGGTGGGAGGAGCAGCAAAAGGAATTCCTTTATAGACAACAGCCACATCACCACCACGGAAAGGTGAGTATTGACCCTGCACATCACCCAAGGTGGTATTGATGACTGGCAATTGCGAGGTGGAAGATCGTGCCAGGGGACTAGCGAACACTGCCAGTGGCGCAACGGCTGCCAGACCGGCCAGGGTGGAGATGACGTGCATAAGGAAAGATTTTAGCCCACGTTTTGACACTGAGAAGAGAATGATAGAGGAAGAGGTCGGTTGTTGGACAAGAGGATGTCTGGATACAACCCTCCTTTTATACCATCAAGCTTGAGTCGCAAGCAAGCTTGTCCCGCGGATTTGTCTCGCAACTCGGCAATGAGGATCGTGCAGCGTCGTCATCGTTTCAAGTAGCTAGTGTAACCATCGGAAGTGCCTTCGTGCAGCTGTACTATAGATTTCTCAACGAAAGAACTGAATAATGTGGGCCGCAACCACCGGGAGGGTCCGCAGGCCGCAGCCAAGAATTAATCCTATCCTTCATGTGTGCTTACGGATTCTGCTTGCAGAATTACCACCGTCTGGACTCGAGCCAGGAAGTCTGCAGAAGCAGGAACCCGCCTATAGTCGGGTCGGCTTTAGTTGCAGATCACAGGTTCGGATGTTGCGATAGGGCCGAGATCTCGGGCCCGACCCCGAGCGTCAACGTCTGATCTTTCCCCGATCACGGCGCATGCTCTAAACGCAAGTGTCTCGGGGATTAGGATTAGGCGGCCGTAATTGCTCGATATGTAATGGTCGGTCTTCGGAAGTTCGGATCTTCGAGACTCGGCTCCAATATCAAATGCGAGTATATTAAATTGAATCTCATATTACTCTGCCTTTCGGGTTCAAGGTGTTTCATCGTCGTCTAGTTGGTATAATGCGGGAACAAAGCACGATGCTTATATACAGGAATCTAGCTTGTCGATGTGGTGAATGGAAATTGTGCCGAAATTGTACTTCATTGAACGCCAACAGGTCGTGCTCCCGAGAGATTGACCACTCTCCCTCCGCCAGCCGTAGGAATTGCTGCCGCGGCTGGAGGCTGAACCCAGCCTGGAACGTTATCATCTTCACTTTCTCGAGCGTAAATTGTCTGCCACACGTTGGGAAACCCGGTAGGTACGGCCCCACGAAGGCGTGCGCCCGGGATGGCCAAACGGGGATTCTTGTGGGTCAGGTAACCGCGCATCAGGCCTTGGGTCAGGAGGGAAGCGAGAATTGACTCAATCTCCCGCATCATCAATGTAGGCTTCCCCTCTTCGGGCTCAAGATCAGGGCGGCTGGCGTAGGGGTCAAGCTCAAAATGCTTGTAATCTGCCGATGGCTGGCCGTCAACCAGGTTCCGTGCCGGATTGGCTTGCCATTGCCCTCGAGCATCGAAGTACCCATCAGGCGCCAGGTAATCGGCATATTTGGCTATCAGGCTGGGTCCGGGCATGGCTTCTTGCGCATCAAGGTCGTTTACACCTTCAAAGTCCCAATCGAGTGGTTTGTAAACTATCTGGGAACCAACACGGTTGTTTCCAGCCTGTGCATCAAGCTCCGGTCGCGAGGCGAAGAAACCATAAGCCTGCTGAGCTGGGACCGTGTGCTGAGACTGTATCCACTGGATAGCGACCTCAATTTTGCTAAGATATAAGAATGGTGGCGGTCCGCGACTTTGGCCTTGAGGGTCACCGTGAAAACCGCCATGGATAAAAACTTTACGAGCAAGCGACCTCCACACAAGAATCTCACATCTATTGCGCAGCGGAAGAAGAATCCCCTTACGCGCAAACCACTCTGTTTCGGGTGAGCCAACAGCCAGGTGCTCCCGGAAGGCGATATAGTCGCCACGAGCGACCAATCGGCAAATCGGAATGAATTTGTCTGCCAGTCCCTCGGCTTCCGGGCGTTGTAGTAGTTGTAGGGTGGGAAACCGGCCCAAGATGATATTGCACGGGATCAGGTAAGTGAGGATGGCCCGCTTCTGGCTTAACGCTTGGTGATGGCATTGGTCGTACGAGGCCTGTAGGGCAATCTGTGCAGGATAGAAGAGATTGTTGGCGAAAAGATAGCGCCCGAGGTAGTATAGATATGTCACCCTCTGGGAGGCCGGGAAGTATTTGAGGGGCGGGGATTGTGCGCTGATACTCGCGAACATTTGCTCCGCATTTCGAAGTTTGCCGCACTGTTGTATGGTCATGGTTAGAGCACTGAATGCCAAGTTCAGAGTTTGGTATTACCTGGAAGAGTAGCTTTAGGCAAAGGTTGGCCATCAAGTAGATACCAATGCGCTTGCCTTCGGGCTTTCCATGAATCCCCGGCGTACCACTTCGGTCGGTAAGGCACTTGATGAAGGCCTCCCGAACCACGTTTGCCGATTTCTCCACCAGTGTCACCTTCTCCACAGCTTCATCCTGGTTTGAACGGCCGTCGAGTCGGAGTAGGTGTGCAATCAGTTCGGGACGACGGTCGAGGCCCATGGCCAGCTTCGCGAGGACTTTCGAGAGGTACAGAACAGTCGGTAGGACAATAACGCCCATTTGACTATCACCCAATGCAAGAACACATTGACTTTATGCAATAAGGTCAGTGTCCGCGAATGTGATCTGGAGAAAAATGCAATGCATACTTGACGAGTCCTTTGAGAAGGTCATATGTCTCGAGCAGATTATCGACATTCACGTCTCGTAGAAACGTGCAGTAAAGCTTCATGAAAGTTGCAAAAGCGGTCCAGGAGCTACCCTTGGACTTTGGAACCAATCCTTCACATCGTCGCAACAAATCTGTTTCCCGTGGACCAGAAGGATGGTGTTGCCGTAACTCGTTGGTCATCTGGCGATAGACATCGGGGAGAGGAGGCTCAATCTGCAGAAAGTCCTGTAGCTTGGCTCCATCGCGGGATTTGACGATATCTGCGACGCTGGCTAAGAAGCGATCCAGGGTTGGTGTGGCCATTTTGTCCGTAGTGGAAGGAATGGGAAGCGAGGCAGGCCCAAGATCGCGGATTCGCTGTCGACGCGATGGTCATCGATGTCGTGCGAAGCTGTTACAAAAGGCAATTCAACGAATGTCACACATGATGCGACGGCGAAGAGAATGAACGAGACCCTGGTTTAGGGTCTGGAAGGTAGGTAGAGGCCGGCACGCAGCCTGGATGAATTGAAGCAACAACGGAGGTCTAGACGGCGGCAGAATGGGATGGATAAGCTCCCACCGCCGCAGCTTCACACTAGCCTCAATCGGGAAATCTGTGCTGAGGCTTGGCGGCCGTCCTGCAATCGTAGGTACTCAGTCAACTTGAGTACCTTCAATTCTCTACTCATCTCGCACTACACTGAGGACTTCACCATGGTCATTTGTTACTTCTCAAGACCCCCTGAGTGCTGCTGTCTAGGAACTTGGAAGAGATATACCACGAACGATCATCCAATGCTCGGGACATTCGCAATGGTTCGCGACCGAGGCCTCGGCTATATATAGAACCACTCAGATCAGCAACTCATGTACGCCATAGCCCGTCACCATACTTGCAGTCGGAGCTTTTGTTGCAGATACCTGCATTCGGAGTGTTGTTTGAGCATAGTCGCTCTCGAGTCACTTTAAATGAGACCAGAACCGTTGAGATGACCACCGTTGGTAGGAGAATTTAAGGTGGTCTCCAGACGGACCGTTCAGATCGAGGTTACACAACCACGTGGGAAGCGATATGGTGTTACAAAATACCAAGCGAATAGAGTCAAACTTCACATACTCAATTCCATGAAGTGCTCAAAGGACTCTTGGTTCTGGCATCCGACGACCTGATTCGGAGTGGACAGTCCCACTAGCCGGAGGACCCCGGGATCTCACGCGCAAACATGAATGAAGGGACAGATAACCGAAGAGGAACCAGGCCAGCTCTCTCGGATGGGCCTGCGGGAATTATGCAATCGCAGTCATTAGTGCATGGCTCTTTCATCCGGAGAAGGACTCAGTGGGCAGTGTGTGGATGGTTCCCGCATTCACATGCTTCGCACGATGGCCGATCCACAACTACGTCATGCTTTGAACATGGCTGTTTCAAGCCCCCATCATCATCGTTTTCCCTTCCGAGTCCCATTGAAAAGGTTCCTGCTCCCCCAGGGTTCTCTCTCAGTTCCGATCTATTACAATCGAGAAATCTATTCGAGTCTTACCTTATCAGTTACTTTTGAGTGGCATCCAACCCCCCTCTCTCCCATTGCCTCCGAACAACTGCCTATCATGGCGGAAAAGAACAAGTCGGGACTCTCCATATCGGCTTTTCTAAAGCACCCATTCCTCCAGACATGGACTGTCTTTTACATGCTCTTTCAACACCTGATCACTTGGATCTTTGCCCCCAATCCTCCCAAGCCAACGGCTGATACAGATGGCCTCCCGAAGAAGAGAATTGCTGTGATCGGCGCCGGTCTGACCGGAGTTTCAGCGGCAGCACATTGCGTTGGTCATGGGTTCGACGTCGAAATCTTCGAAGCGAGATCGAAGGACAAGGGTCTTGGAGGTATCTGGAGTGTAAGATCCTTCGCACTCCTGCGCAATCGAACGAGCTAACCCAACCGCCAGCGTGTCAACTCGACATCCTCTCTGCAAATCCATAGCCTTATGTACCGGTTCCACCCGTCCGTCAAGTACGACGCCGCCTACCCAACACAAGCAGAGATCAAAGAACAGATCGCAAGCCTGTGGAAGCGCTACGACCTGCAGAAGCACACGACCTTCAACACCCCTATCACCTCGGTCAAGCAGACCAAGAACGGCAGATGGATCATCAACAACGACGAGTCCAAGTATGGTCGCTTCGACGGCATCATTGCCTCCGTCGGAGTGTGCGGTGACCCGAAGATGCCCCCCCTCCCGGACCAAGAGAAGTTCAAGGGCCAAGTCTACCACTCCTCCGAGCTCGACGGCAAGTCTGTGGAAGGCAAGAAAGTGCTCATCATCGGCGGCGGTGCCAGTGCTATTGAAGCGCTGGAGTTCGCCGTCAAGAACCACGCCGCCGAGATCGACGTGCTCTCCCGCTCCGACAAATGGGTTATCCCGCGCAATGTGTTCGTCCAGTCCCTGCTGGCGATGAACATCCTCGGCCAGGAGACCTCCCTCTCGTGGATCCCGGAATCGCTGCTCCGCAAGTTCTTCTACCGCGACCTGTCCGACATCGCCCCCTCGGGCGGTCTGTTCACCGGCACCCCGATGGCCAACTCGGAGCTCTTCGAGCAGATCCGCCAGGGTAAGGCGCGCTGGCTGCGCGGCGACATCGTCTCGGCCGAGGCCGACGGGATCCGATTCAACTTCCGCAGCCGCGGCGTGCCCAAGGGCGGCCCGGGCCACGAGTCCCTCGTGCCGGGCGACGTGGTCATCATGGCGACGGGCTTCAAGCGGCCCTCGCTCTCATTCCTGCCGGACGACGCCTTCGAGGAGCCGTACTCGCCGCCCAGCTGGTACCTCCAGACCTTCCCGCCCAAGTACCCCAGCATCTGCGCCAACAACAGCACCTACGTCAACGCGATCGGCACTGTCGGCAACATGCACATCGGCATCTACACGCGGTTCCTGCTGATGTTCCTGACGGACCCGCTGTCGCGGCCGAGCGAGGGCCGCATGAAGACGTGGATCGACTTCACGCGGCTGATGAAGAAGATGTCGCCCGTCGGGGCGTTCGATTTCTTCACCTACACCGAGCTGATCTACTGGTTTGTGTTTTGTATCTTGGTGAATCCGTTCCGGTGGAAGTGGGCGCCGTTCGTCCTGTTTGGCATTGGATACATGCTTCCGTTGGAGGTGGTGAAGCAGGAGGAGGCGTTCAGAAAAGAGCTGAAGCGACAGCACTAACGTGGTTCTTGGATGTAGAAAGACATTGTGATACAGTTGGACATTTACATGATTGTCAGATAGCTCGCCACTGTCTCGACATATTGTACATCTAATGACCTGATGATACTTTTTTTACTTTCCTTGTGTTGATAAATGAATTCATTGCTATGTGCATCCACTCTCCCCACAATGTACAGTCCCTCCCCACACAGTCCAAAAATCGTCCCAAACCCCCATCACAAAGCCCTCCCCCATCGCAAAACAACCCCCCCCTAATCCTTCAAATAATACTCCCCTCCCCACCAAGCCCTCCAAACCCCATACAACCCCCTCACCGGCCACACCCTGCCCACCAACCCCCTCCCCCACGTCCCCCACCCCACCCCGTCCCCAGTTTCAGATTGCCCCCCCCGCCTCACGCGTACCTTCTCAAACAAATCCGGCAAATACGCCGCATGATACCTCTCCCGCAACCCTCGGTACCGGTCCCAATCGTAGATCTCCCAGAACTCGTCTTCCGTGTAGTACGCATGCGCATACAGCCACTTCTTGCCGCCGAGGGCGTGCACCGTCCGCTCGAGACGGCGGTTCTGGTCGATGAAGGCGGCCCCGCGGTACGGCGAGGGGGCCCACAGGCCGAAGTTCACGAGGTATTGGTCGTCCTCGTCCTCGGCGTCGCTTTGCTTGTCCTGCGGGGCAGTAGTAGGGGTTTGGGTTTGTGCGGGTGCTTGTGTTTGGGTTTGGGACCGGCGTCTTCCGGAGGTCGTCATCAGCCCCCCGCCTTCCTCGCGCACGCGCAACGGACACAGCCAGATGGGGTAGTGGCCGAAGTTCTCGGACGCGTCGAGCCAGTCCAGGAAGGTGGGGACGGCGGCGTAGGGCACGGCGACGTCCTGGATCAGGTACTGGGCGGCGAGGCCGCTCTGGTGCAGGGCGTGGTACATGACGCGGGTGCGCATGAAGCTGTCGAGGAGGTAGCGGGTGAGGTGGGTGAAGGGGGTCAGGAAGTAGGCGTAGGCGTAGCGGCCGGTCCAGAAGGCGCCGCGGTCGTAGCGGAAGAGGTAGTCTTGCAGGGGGATGTGGTCTTTCGGCGCCGGGGCTTTTGGGGGCGAGGAGGAGCGCGGGGCGCGGGATTGGGCGTGGAGGTAGAACCATGGGTCGTGGGGGCGGGTGAATTGCTGGATGGGAGCTGGGGATGAGGCGTCGGTCAGCTTGCCGGCGCAGATGACGATGTGGTCTTGGGCGTAGACGATCCCGTCCAGGTACTCGACTGTCGGGTCGGCGGTGGCGGCGCGGATGGTGGCCATGGCGTCGGTCATGCTGGTGGTGGAGAGGTAGGTGAGCTCGACGAAGGGCCGCGCCGGCCGGCATTGGATCTCCAGCATCGTGACGACGCCCAGCGTGCCGAAGGCGGAGGCGGCGCCCCAGAAGAGATCGGCGGTCGGGCCGGTGCGCGACGCTGACCGGATCTCCCCGTTCGGGATCACGATCTCGATCTGCAGGACCGTGGCGTCGAAGAAGCCGTGCCGGAACGAGCTGCTCTCGCCGGAGGTGCCGGAGAAGCCGCCGCCCGCCGTGATGCCGGGGAATTCCATCACCACCAGCGGCACGAGGCCGTGCTCGAGGGTGGCCGCCACCAGGGCGTCCATCGGCACGTTGGGCTCGACGGTCACGGTCTGGGTGACTTCGTTGACGTGCAGCACATGGTTGAGGTCGGCGGTGCTGATGGTGTTGTGCGCGTGGTGCTGCGATTGGCGCGTGGAGTTGGTCGAGCCATGATAGATGCGGAAGGGCTGCTGACGAGCGTGGAATCGCTTGACTTGAGCGGCCAGCGCGTCTACGGCCGTCTTGTGCGCTTCCATTGCGAGGTTGCGAGGTTGCGAGGTTGTTGAAGATAGTAAGACGGTCAAAGGTAATGGGTTATCTGCGGAGAGTGCGGAGGAAGCGGAGGCAGCGGAGATAAGATGCGATGATACTTTCATGGTTGCCTGATCGAAAATGATATCATCCACTCGCACTACTGAATCTTGGCTTCTTCTGCACCGAATGACTCAATTGAGACTGTTCGAACAATGAGAATAAGTATTGCTACCTGCTCTCCACTGATAGAGCCATACCGCCATTCACAATCGGATTGCTGATTATCTGTTCTCTATAGACAACTGTATGAAACGTGCTTTATGGAGGTCAAGCACCGGGTGACGCAGAGCCCGGAAGATGTTTTCACCTGTGGAGAGCCCTCAGCTCGACTCGCAAGCTCGAGTGCTGATCCTTCTCTCTGGCATCCTGACTGAGTGTGTGCTCATGGGTGAACAACGACTTATCTACTGTGTGTGGATCAACTTGACCTGCCTTTGTACAAGTAAAGGAGCTTCTTGTGTGCAGTCGTTGTCCGGAACTTCCCTTCCTTCGTGCGTAGATCCTTGAGGACTGCAGGAGAGTAAAAAGTTCGAAGCCTTACACCAAGATTCTTGATCCCTTTTCAACTCTCAGGTCGCAACCTCTCTTCGCTGCACCACATGACAGGTGAGATGTCCATCCGGCGGAAATATTGTTCCTTTCTGCTGCAGCCACCAAGAGAGCATGTAGGCATAACGACGGGGTTAAGATAAGCATGAAGTACATTAGCCATGGCTTTTGGCTGGAGTAGGATGACTGTAGGTTTCTGTGACGAATGCTTTGGATGTTGACCCGCGTCCAACGGGTAGATTGTTGCAATTGTAACTTCCGGCATGTGGTAGATCCCTTGTGCAGCTCCTGCGGCTGAATGCGAGGAGTATTCTCAACATAAGCCGAGACTTGAAAGCATATAAACATTGAGTACCCAAGTCTCAAGACAAGGATTGGAGATGCTGTAGTATTCAGCAGGAGCTGAACAGGCAGAATAGCGTAAGAAAGCCGAGGAGGATCTTATTACCCTCAGGCACCGCCGAATGTTAGATGCATGGCCGAACACCAGCAACGATATGCATGCAGGTCAGTACCATCGGACAGGGATAGACGAATCGTAAAAGAGGAAGTGTTGATATAGAAAGTGAATTGTAGGGACCTCGTTTGCAGCAGCCTCTTCAGCCGGAGCCAGACTAGTAAGGACACACGGTAAGCTTGCCAGGCTACTGGTGATAGTAGCAGTAGCAGTATCGGGGTAGGTAGAACGTATCAGGCAAGTATACTTCTGCGACGCTGCCATATGTTCTCAATTGGAATCCCGGCCAGACTCTTTTGACAGGAGCTTTTCGTTGACAACATATCGTAGTTCCTTGGTAAGCTTATACAGCCCGAGCCGAGCCCTGTGCCATCGAGCATTACCTTCTTGCATGGACGCCCACCACTTCTTTTTCAAGTTCGAAGCATGCCACCCCTGGAGTGGCAATCTGGCCTGCTCCATGTTGCACGTCAGGAATGCTGGCCCACTTGATTTTGACGGTAATTTCCATAACAGAGCTGAGCATTCAGATCTGAGGTCAGTGACTGAGTTCTTCAACCCATTAATTGGTTAGATGTGATGGCACCCAAGCATGGTGTTTCAAGTACTTGACAAGTAGTTACCCCCTTCTGCACATCGAGCCCCTATGATTCTTGTAAGAAGTACATAGGTCATAGATCTGGCCCTTGGTGGGTATATGACTCTCGCTTCACGGCCTAATCATCGCGGAAGGAAAAGTATTGTTGCAGGACATGGGGTCAGAAGTGGTCCAACGCCCCCTTATATCGACAATGTCTATTCTGCGCAGGATCCACAAGATTCATACACATGTTGATCGCCTTCAACCTTGGGCATTGGTTAGTCTGGAGTATGGAAGTCTCACCCATTACGACTTGGAACCATCATTGTAAAGGCCAGCTTTGCTAGAAAAGGTTTGATCTGGGAGATAGAGAGTTACACTGTGCGGCTTTCATCCTTGCCTACCCATGCGGGAAGCCGGAGCTTTTGCGAACTCGCCGACAATGACGAGTGCTGGATCGAATCGAGTCGTCGCGCAGTGGTAAGTACCCATATGTCTGGAGGATAGTTCATTGGTCCTATCATCAGGCGGAGAAATGAGACCAGCCAGAAAGGCAACGAAACACGTTTTGGAAAGCATACGAACTAGGTCGTAAGTGAGCCGGTAACAGCTAATCGTGTAAATACTGCACTCGACGGGGATAAAATCCAATCCCAACTCTCCGTGACAAAGGATGATATTGGACCACTGTTCACTGTCACGTTCTGAACCATGCCTGGGTTGCGCTCTTGTGTTTCCCGAGTCCATATTGCAAGCGTTGCTCTGAATTCAGACAGCAAGCTCTGCTGAGCAGCTGGGTTTTCTGAAGACCGAGATTCGAAGATTATGGCCCAGGCTGTGCTGGTTGCTGCGCCCTTACCTCACGCCATCCTGTGAGCTATGCGCCTTTGAGCCTGACTCATCGTCGGCGAGCGAGTTTTTCGCCTGCGCTTTCCATACTCAGCGGCGGTTCATCTCTTCCTGAACATCAGTATGTCCAGTATGGATGATCATTGCGCATCCTCGTGCGATAGACTCGGTTGCCTCGCTGACAAGGTCGCGCTTTCATATGACTGAAGGATTGCATGAGAGCCATCCCCATTCCTCATGCAAGTGTGTGCCACTGACGACGTATTTCTCAGTGTGCACGCGCCTCATTCTCTTCAGCTCGGAAAGTGGATCCAGACTTTGTGGGATTCCCTGAGTCTCGCCCGCACAACTCGATCTTATCAAGTGTCAATAGATCTCTGTACCCAGCGAAGTCTATTACTCATTGCGGCCTCAGCGGTCGCATTTCCGGTCGGCTACGGCACAGCCAATAGAGCATTATTGTCTTGACTCAATTCGCTTGCAAAGACGAGAGAGATGACCGACATGTGCTATATCGAGAATATCATATCCAATAATTGGTCTGAACAAGAGTAATGCAGTAGCACGCACTGAAAAACTCTTTCAAAATTCGCGAAGACGCCGTGGATGACTTGCTTGCTGGTGTCCATGTTTCTTATCGATTCATCGTTCTCGCTGTCTTGGGGCGTGGTGGTCGTTGGGCCGGCTCGCTGTAGGTATTCATTCCCTCTAATCGAACCTTGCCTACCTAGCTTTATGAGTGCACACAATCCAAAGCCCTAAGTTCCAGGACGAATGCGCTCGTGGTAAAAGCCGAGAAGATTGCAATGATAGCAATATGTCGCTCTCAAGCCGTCCTCGACACCTTATTGTAATGGCAATGGTCGATTCACAGTTTCAAAAATCATCATGTTACATGACGAACTCTCCGACTTTATCAAGTAGCTCCATGTTGGAAGCTGGGTTGTACCTGCCAGCCATCAAGTTCAAGAATGTGGAGGCCATAATCATCATGTTTGCCTCCAAGAGTACCACTGCCACGTTGGGGTCACCGACCTCGAATCTGAATTTATTATCTGCCTTCCTGAATTGGCAAATCAAGACGACCGTTATCTTCAACTTCTTGATGCTGGTTAGCAAACAATGCATGCAGAAGAAGATTTTTGGCACGATGGGAGCATCGGCCAGACGGCGACGAGTAGTCATCGGCTTCGTGACGAAAAACAACCGCAACGAGGATATCTTCACAGGTTGATCCGACATCTGCATAGTTTTCAAGCTAAAATAGTCGACCACCTGGTATCCTGGACTCGTGTGTAGCCGGCCCTAGACATCCTCTGCATTCCTGACCTGCAGCCGGTGCATCACAGCCGCCACTCGGAACTTGCGAATCATAAGGCCTGCCTGCTCCTCGGTATACTGGTCCAGATCCGGGAACCTGGCTAGTCGGTTCTCGATGGAGTCGAGGAGCCGCGTCATTTCATCTTTCCCTTTCATGGGACGACGGGGTTCCAAGCACAGGGGACTTTTCCGTAGATTGCGGCACATCTGCAGCCCTTACGTGTCTTGCGCTCAACCATGGTTGCCAAGATTCTCCGTGAGGGCATTGATATAGTCCTCTTATGACTTGTTTTCTGCTTCTTGTTGTTGTTGTCGAGATCAGAACTTCGTTGGTTGCCACTTTGTCCATACCAATCTTCATCAAACTAGGATAGTCAGAAGCAACAAAGATAATGATCGAGTTGCCTGACTTCCTAATTTTCAATTATCAGCCCTGCAAGGATCTCAACCACGATCCACATGCCGCCGTATGACGAGGAAACACGGTGCATTGCAAAGGTGCTGCGCCACCAGGTACCATCGATTATTAGTGAGAAAAATAACCAAACATATATCGTTAGGCGACTATAGATCTCTGTTTGTCGTTCCGCCCCCCCCACGGTGCGTAGGCGACACTGTGCCACCGTCTAGGTAGTATTTCTTGTAGGTTTGAAGAAATCTTGAATATAGCTGAGAAGGCTACACGTATCTCTGCTGCTGGCGCAGCCCCGCCGGAGAACTAGGTGTCCCAGATTCAGAAGGGCCCAAGAGCTTGATTGGACTAACTGACTATACAGTCAGTCGATGTTTCTGTTTCGGGGTTTATCGAGCTTTGTCGAGGTTATTAAACGGAACTGGCTCGCCAAGGGCAAGCTTTGAGGGGGTGATAGCGAGACTTGCAGATGCGCCAACGTAAGACGTTCTATGATGTGCTAACCGCTGCTAAAGCACATACACTAGATATCTCTGGAAAGATGTGCTATATTATGCTGCTACCACTCCTTGTAACAGGGCACCCCGGGAATGGGAGCCGTTGTCTGTATACACCGCTAGTGGCCATCCAAACACGCTTGCAATACGGGCAAGAAAGGTGAAGGAAATGTCGCCAGTGGCATTCGGGACAGCTTCACCGACCACAAATCGGCTGAAATAGTCCACCGCGATAAGAAAGTACCGGTGGCCTCCCTCAGATGCCGGCGTCAGCGGACCGATATAATCCATAGCCCACAACTGCATTGGTTCGACAACCGCAACCGGGTGAGGCACTTCCTTAGGCACGTCTCCATTGTCGCTGTTGTTGCGGCAGGGGGCCGTGGCCTCCATGGTGGTGGTGGTATTGCTGATGACGCTGTCTACCACCACTGTACCTGTCTTGGTGCCGGGGGGAGCCAATGATTAATACCTGTTACAGTGTTCTCGGTAGAGGGACCACTTGCTCAACATGTGAACACCACGACCGTCAAGAGGGCATTGATTGATGTGCTGGCTGTCATGTTGCCGAGATCAAAGCCGAAAGGTTAGGGGAACTAGTATGAAGGTCGATCTAGTTCCGTTCAACTATGGACTCTCGGTGACCTATCGCACTGACCTTCTATTGTATCAAGTGTGTAATTACTGATTCTAGGCCAAGTGACGCTAGAACAGAAGTGACGAGTATGTAGAAGGCTTTTACCTCTGCATGTTGGTCCCCTCGTAGTAGTGTGTAATGATAGATGGACCTGAGAAAGAATGCGAAGGCTACCCCAGCTATTGCTGGTTGGCGGTAGATGGATAATGGAGGGAATAGCTAGGCTCGAACTATACCATAATATAGTTTAGCACTGTTCGGGCCTCTTTCCTACTCACTGCCACTCGTTTCGTGTATTTGCAAGTCACTGTCAGCACTGCACTATAACCGCCATCAGAGAGCGCCGTGACCGCAACACAGTGAGATACTTATTTTAATGAAGTTTGCTTCCAACAGCCGGAGAAGCAACGATAACCTCGTGTTTCCTTGAAGACTCACAACCTCACAACCACCGTGTCGACATCATTTCAGTCGTCCACGAAGGCTTTTGGAATCCGAATGAACTCGAGCTGCTGAGGCTTGACTATTTGAGCCTATCTAGACCATGGCGTCTCTGATTCTGGCAGTCTGTTACGCCAAGCTGCTCTGGCGCTGTTCAATTTTCCACGGCCCAAGACGCTCGCTCCAGAGACAGGCCGCGTAGATTGCAGGGGCGTCGGCTCAATCCGGCCATGGGGTACACATGGCGGAAAGGTCAATGAGCAAGCTATGCGGTGAATTGGAGGTTATTAGTGCGCCATTCTCAGGTCCTGAAGACCCAGGCTTGTTGGAGAAACCATGAATATATCCAGTCCTCTCTTGCGGGCTATAGGTGGGTGAACTTCACATACCCAGGCCGCGCAGCATTCAAGGCAGTGAATCAGCACAGATATGCAATGGTGGTAGGATTGCTTGTGTGCCGGATCTGGTGCTCAGGTCGATGGGCTCAAGATATTGTCAGCCTATTATATTATGATAGTCTAGAATCAATGCCTTAGAGAACCGAGATTTTCAGGTCTTCAAGGTCGCTGAACTCTTCGTCTGCGGCATCTGCCGCACAAGTCTTCGAGTAGGTCTAGAATGTGCGTGAGGTACGCCTTAGTGCCCACATCGTGGCCTCCAAAGCATATTCCCCACACTTCGCCCTTGCTGTCACGTACCAGTGCTCCAGGATCGCCAGCGTCGATCACACCGTGACTGATGCTTGAGTCAGTGACAATCTCACAAGAAGCGAAGCTGGTTCAGTGACCACTGCATCTGTCTGCACTAGATCATATAGGCCGCCGTTCATTAAACTGAGTGATTGACGGGACCTTGGAGTACTGTATGATCAACTGACGACGTTGTTAGGGATAATTCTCCTTGACAAGAAGGATCTCACTTCGCTAGTTGTCTGCTGTAAAGTGCTTTCACCAAGTTCTCCGAGGCAAGGCCGATATCTCCCAGAGAGATGCGAGCCTGATCCGGATCCAGGCAACAGTTCTCATATCTGGCGGCACCACACATTCGGTCCACCTTCAAGCAGCACTGCGACATCAATTGGCATCGTGTTTGGCGATCCTACATGTCTGGATTGATTTCGTCTTTTTATTGTATAAGTGGTCCAGCGTATCGCATCTATTGGATAGGCTGGGTGTCGCGGACGCGTAATGGCAACCGCAATTTCTCGCTGAGCACCGCGCAGTGATATTCCGGGAGGACAGGGATACTGATCCGTAGCGAATTTGCTCGTGTAGATGATTGTGCGGGCTGGCCTGCCACATTAACAATGCGGTGGACATGGGCCGCCTCGCCTCCGCATAGAATATACCATCCCTTATATTTGGGGTAAAACGTGAGGCATAGAGTCTGAATATGAACATGTGTCCGAACGGGACCATGTTGGCTCGGATTCTGCCCTCAGTGTCGAAATCGCCGGGGTAGCGCTTGGCACCGTTCTCTGCAGGTAAACCCTTCACTGCTAGGTATATGCAGCTGTCGGACAAGCGGCGCCGCATCTCAGCGTGGAAAAGATTGAGATCTTTTGGGGGGAGCCTCGTATGACATTCCAGGAACGTAGCGCTTGTTGAACCCCCCGAGGTCAGTGGCAAGACTTGTTTGGAGAAATGGAATTTAGCAACTGCAATGACCAGGAATTGGTGGCAATGCTCTGAAGGCAACAGCGTATAGAGCTCAAGAACGCGCAGTGATTGATCGCATAAGTAAGATGACCTTTTCATCTCTTCTCAATTTTCTCATCACCGAACCGCAAAGATGTACGAACGTGCGAAGAATTTGGCCTGAATGCATTCCCGATAGCAGGTCTTGTTGCGCACAGATATTTGCGCACCAAGCTTGTATGCTTCATACACGTGGAAGACGTAGGACGACGATTTGAGACGACTGTGGCATATGTTAGGTATATGCGTAGGTTCCGACCTCCCAACTAGTAGACATCACAGCACGGTGATAACCACATGGTCCGCCTGTCTGGTTTTCCGGTAGCTTGCAGATGTCCCTTAAGTTTTTGATCGCTTCATGAGGCGTAACCATACACCTCCGACAGATTTTGGTCTCGATAATAATTGCACCAACCGGGCCCAGTGACATCATGCCCCCCCCCGGCCCCCCCGCCTCCCCCGGCGATGGCTCCTATGATTTCGGCCCCGAGCCGGATTACCTCACGGGTAAATACTAGGGCCAGGCGGATGTTCTCCAGCATCTGGGCGATTCGCCGCCCAATGCGGAGCATCGCTCCTATCGCCCAGATGCCGTGCTCGACGATGCCGACTAATGTCGGCGCCATATTTTCCTGTCTGCCCTGTCAGTAACCCTGCAAGACCGCATAGTTCCATCCCGGTGCATCCTGGGGTTGCAGAGTCTCGTGTTCGGTGAATAGGAGTAGTACAAGGAGATCCGGGTCTCGGCAAACCTACTAACCGCTTTGTAGTCAGATTCGGGGTTAAGGGTTTAAGATGGTAAAAGGTGGTAAAAGGTGGTTCTCTACCCTAAGTGTCAGAACAGCTCAAAAAGGGTCAGAAAAAGTCAGGATGAGTCGGAAAGGGTCAGAAAAGGTCAGGATGAGTCGGAAAGAGTCAGAAAAGTCTCAACATTGTAGAGCAACATACCGGTTTGGATAGTGGGATAAGGTGTGGTGAGTAATGGAACGACCGAGTTGCTGTCTGGATAAAGTCCCTGTAGTGTCCCTGTAGTGTCCAGACCCAATCGGTCAACTCCAAAGTTATTCACTGGACTGGTTGCCAGTTGTAATCTTCATTGTAATACAGCGTGATGCTGAATTCCACTTTCCGCTCGCCAGATTTAGATTTTGAATGATGGTGTTGGCAGTAGTGGTGGTGCTGTTGCATATGCTGTGTCCACGAAGAGGCTGGGAGATAGATAACGCCCTGTTAAAAGGCTCAAAGCCGCCGATGGTAAAGTCTTCTAGATCAGCAACGAACTTCTCAATACTGGAGCCATGGAAAGCTCTGGGGTGAAACTCAGGTATCTCATAACATTCCGCCATCACACTCATAGCGTTCTCGATCACCATCCAATTCGCATCTTCGAGGATTCTGTCCTCGTCCACTGATTTCTGAAACTGAGCGACGAGCTGAAAGTTTGGTCGCCGAGCGGAATCTACCCTAATAAAAGAGGGCTGGAGCAGTGCAGCTAGAAGCATCGTAAGCATACGCATAGGATGTACTAGACAGGTACAGTACCTATTGAGGTTGCTGATCCAATCACAGCTCCACATATTATCTTCGGACACGATATCGTGGTAGCCGGCAATATTACCATGTGCTTGGAATTTGCGGAGTAGCCCCGTCGGTCAGAGCTCTCAACTTCGCATGGGTGAACTCTGTGAGAAACGGCACTCCATCCATGCTAACTTCGCAGTGTGATAAGCAAGCAAGGCCAAGTGTGAGATTGGTACTCGATTAATCTCCAGTAGGGTCCTCGTCACCATCCTCTCCACTTCGTCTTATAGGAGCTTTATATACTCCGCCTGCTCCTTGATGATTTCGCCCTGAGTCTTATTTCCATTGTCCGTGGCATCGAGGTACTCTTTGTCCACCGGCACCAGCCAGGAGGACTCTCTCATGGCTATCATCTTTCCACGGTGCCAGACACAGCGTGTGGCTTGTATATTGTATATATTGACTTCTCTCCTCTTCTGCTTCTCTTTTATTGGAGTTTGGCGGAGAATGGCGGGCAGGTCTGCGGGTGACAATTGACTATTCGTTAGCCATCATCGTACGAGTCGATCGAATAGCCATTCTTCACTTCCAGCATGAGAAAGAGGAGTTGCGCCCTTCGGTCCATTGCATGCCATCTGCGGGTATTGCTGGCCAGTAAAATGCTTCATTCATTAGATTGGCCGCATTTCCTGATGATAGTGCTTGCTAGAGAACGCAGTGCATCTTTGCTAGCAAGACACAACAGCTGGACATCCAGGATCCCACTTGTCAGGGATCGACAGCCTCAATTCAGCTCGCGAGCAAGATCCAGCTGTCCAATATGCGCAAGGTAGCACCCGATCTCTTCTAAGGTCTTCGACCAATACTCGGCTCGACACCAGACGCCCTCAAGATTATACCGATCCGGTCTCTTGTGATGTTAGCGGTCACATCTGGACCCGATCTGTATTAGAAAAGGTTCTGTGCTCAAGATCCAGAATAGAGATTCAGGTTGGGTTTTGAGGGCTCGAACACGTTAACCTGCGGTGGTAAGCCTTGAGCTTAAGCACCCACACATCCCAAGCGCGATTGGAACCACCGGGAGTAAATTCAATAAGGTGTACTCCCATGTACACATGAAAAAGACGTTTCACCCGTTCTCAATCAGATGATCACGAAGCAGGCGAGCAAGAATTGTCTTTCCGCTCGCAGGAGTGCCCCGAGCATGGGTAACTAGAATTGGATGTGATGATGTCGGCAAGTACCGAAAATGTGTCCTGTCGAGGACAGAGGTTCGGGTCCTGCGCCTTAGGCGTGGCTATGACCGCTGAGACCTCGGAGTTTGGACTGTCTAGTATATTCTAGAGTTATATTAGGGTCACAATCGGAGAACCTGGTGTAACCTGACCAGTATGACCGAGAGGGCGCGGATAACAACGGCTTGAACTTCCGTGTGCTAAGACATCTGAGAGATAGAAGATCCGTGGTCCCTGGTACCATGACGATCATCACGGCGGGAGGATGTGCATCGCAATAGAAGAGAGGGAAGAGCGACTCTCGTACCCGGGATCCAATAGGGTACTGCACCCAGAGTTCATATCTCGTTGGTCTAAACTGCAGTGCTCGACGAAAGTCATTGAACCTTGTCGTATTATCGCAATGCGTGTGACGGCTCCATGCCACTTTGGATGGTCACGAGAACATGCCCAATCATCTGAGCTTGGTGGCAAATGTGAAGTGCGGGAATTGGGTCTGTACTCAGGGAAGCCAATTAACCTGTAGAAGCGCACAACTGCCGCTGGTGCCACTTCTCACGCCCTGTGTCCAAGGCCCGGCCAGGTCTTTGTCCTCCTCCTCCTCCTCCTCCTCCTCCTCCTCTGTCTTCTCCTCTGTCTTCTCCTCCCTTGTCTTCTCCTCTATCTCCTCCTCCTCCATGCTGTCTCGCTGGCGCTCGCGGGTTCGACGTTGACGATCGTTCTTCCTCTGGCGGCGTGCTTCCTCCTTTGCTGCCGTCCATTTTTTATCGAACGAGCAGTACCCCTTCCATCCTGCGATGCAATTGGCACACGCGGCCTGGCCGTCCATGCGTATGCCTTCGAGAATCTCCTTGCTTATGGCGACGCACTGTTTCCATTTCCCCTTCCCTGCCTTGCAGTTTGTGCATTCTTCTGCCCCAGAAAAGATGTCCCCCCGTAGCATCACCAAGCGGGCCTCCCGCAGCTCGAATTTCGGCTCCGCCCGGCAAGGATAATTCCCAGCTCTTCATTTGTTTCTCGGTACAATTCCCTACCCGTGTCTGGCGGGACGGCGCCGTGGCCGCAGACGATGCGTCCGAGGCGTCCGAGGCGTCTGCGGTTTGTGCTTAACGTACTCGTCGCGGTAGATGGGAGACAGACGGTTTGCCTCGTTCACCTCGCCTACAGCCACAGCCCGCATCAAAGCGACAACTACATCTTCAAGTGCATCGTCAACCAGTGACTGCAATAGACAACCAATCACGTCAGCCGTGCCAGACAACAGGGACGCGAGAAACTTACGGGCGTGCACCCACCGGCTCCGCGCTTGTGCATGCGGCAGCCCGAACAGTAGGTCTTCCCCGCCGCCGAAGCGACGAGGGGTCACGCCAACCCTGAACGCGCAGTGGGAGCAAAACGCACATGTACGCCATCAGAAATATGCCCAGTCCAAGGCTCTGAATTGACCTTGGCTAGGACGATGGCATACTTCGGGGGATGCTGCGTCTGATTTGCAGGGGCTTGACCCTAGCGTTTCGCGCTGCCCAAAGGACGTGACTGGAGCTTGAATAATTCAATCGCCTGCGTCTGCGTTGCAGGGACATCATCGCGCTTCGCGCTGCCCGAAGGACGTGACTGGAGCTTGCTGCTTGCCTAGCTGACTTGGTCCTCCTGCAAATATCTGGGTGCGTCTTGCGTGCGGTGCAGTACGAACCATCAAGCTCTGTATTCATTCGAGATTCCCTGAGCCGCCGCGGTATGACGGGACGTTCAGGTGGCTTGTGAGAGGCACCATGTATTCTTTTACCTTGACATGTTGGAGCGAACCATGGGTTAGCTGAGGGTATAGCAGGCGGAAATATCGGCGCCGACTTTTGTAGGTAAGATATAGCTCAAGGTGCATCAAACCTCAGTCTCGTTTGATTCTCAATATGGCTTCTGGCTCGAACCTCGACGGAACACCACAGATCGAATGCACAGATCCGTATGAAGGGTGTCTGCTCTAGCTAGATCAGAGACTAGTTGACTCCGCGGGCCTTTCTATCCAGGATAGAATCAATTTTGAAACACCAAAGGGTATCCACCACGATCCAGTGCTTCTCGCGTGCTATTATGGTCAGGAGATTTCCGTATTCCCATTTGGAAACCTCCGTAGGGTTTCAATCACTCCATCTTTGTGGCGGCCAGACTTTATCATAATGTAGAGCTCACGTTGGAGGGTGATATATGATATTCTAGCACGCGGGTGTTAGGTCAGCGCCGGAATGATCGAATGCAGCGGGCCTACATACCTCATATTGTGGACTTCCCACAGCCATTCAGGCCACTGAAAGGCCTCCGAGGCTATCTCCGCAGAAACGCCTTCGTACACGACGTATATAGGAGGAAGCTTGCTAAAGTCACAGAACCGTTCTTGGATATCATAAAGCAGATACTCCACCGACGGAGATGCGTCGATGCCGGTACCCGAGATGGCATGTGGATCAATCGGCACGCAAAAGGTTTCTCAACGGCCATCGATCTCAAAGCCAGCCGCGAAGCCGGGAGAATATTCAGACGGTACCGCGCACGTACAAATTGCCATGCGACCGTTACGCTGCAGTGTAAGATGAATCGAAGCCGGATTCATGTGGTTCAGCCATTGCTGCGTTCCGCGCTCCATGAAAAAATGCCCCTAGGGAAGATTCATGCAGACAAGAGATGCCATCAATGGCAAATCCCCCCCCCCCAAGGGTCCAGGGGCATTGAAAGACCCTGTACGGGCTGCTCCGAAGTTAAGCCTGAAACACCACTATCCCAACACAGCAGTCAGTGGCAAGTCAAAATTCCGCTTTGTTGCCCCTATTGGAGCATTGTCCAAGCTGCATATCGAGACACAGGACAAGAGATCTGCCAGTGCCCAATAACTGAGGCACTGTACTCCAATCCGATGAGTCGCTTCCATGTAATCAGCACCCCCCGCACCTAGACCCCCCACCAGCCACGCAGGACGAAAGCCCAGCCCAGCCCTTCCCGGAACGCGAACGGGGGCACCCCGGCGAGAACCCAGGCGCCGAGGGCGCGGCCGGCGCCGAGGCGTCCGAGGTGGGCGTAACAGCTTAAACTTTGCGCACTCATCTCGGTAAATATAAAGCAACCGCTCCACCTCTTCAGCCTCGCCCGCGGCCACGGCCCGCGTAAGCGCAACGACTATGTCCTTAAGCAATTCGTCTACCAGTAACTACATAACAGGGTCAGTACGCCGCAGGAATGAAGAGAAACGCGCGAGACTCACGGGCGTGCACCCACTGGGACCTCTCTTGTGGGTGCGGCACCGCACGCAGTAGGTCTCCCCGGCCGCCGAAGCGACGAGGGAGCACGCCAACCCTGCGCGCAGACATCGGTAACCGGCACGCACGAATGATTGACAAGGCAGCCCGATAAATAAGGCCGTAAGTTAGTGTGGCACTGTATTTGGGAGTCAGATACCTATAATTCGGGTCAGTCACTTTGTCATATGCTTGCAGAAAGCTCCCACGCACCAGAAGCAAACCACTGCTTATTCAGACGATAGAAGTGGAATCGATCGCCGTCTGACAAAAGACCAAAGAGCGGCCGAGCAGGTTTGCCCGCAGCTTGCTGGTAGTTCTGGCAGCAGTTGAGGATGTTCCGGATATTCCCCGGAAGTGATGTCGACATACGCATGTACCCCGAGAATTGGCGTCAAGCACAACAAGGTGCTTCCAGACATCGTCGCTGTCGCCGAGATCAAAAACATGATAGCAATCAGGACAAAAGACCAACAAGCAGTGCTCGATACGTTGGTGTATCGATACTAGTCTAGCCAAGCTCCTCGAGGAGATATCCTCTGATCTGTGCAGAATGACAATCCCGTCTCACGCTGGGGGCTCAGAAACACAATGCCCAAGTCATTGCCCAGGACAGCCAGATGACACCTTCCCCCCTCATCACTAGGGGGCGGTTCTCACTGTCACGTTCTTTGGCCCTCCCTCTTTCACGGTACTCAGCTCGCCAACGGTGTTCAGCTCGCCAGCATATTCCTGCACCCGGCGGGATACCGTAGTTGGGATCCAAATCTTTTTCGGACTCATCAGCCGCACCACTCATTGCAAGAACTCTTTGTAAAATCCACTGCATTTGAAGTAGTCTTATTGACGGCAAAGGAAGATCAACGGGGTCATTTGGGTGCAAAGTGATAATGTCTCCAGACTTGTAGCGTTTTCTCCGATTCCAAGTGGATTAACTTCGCATAAGAAACACCGTTCTTCGTACTCGATGTTAGCCCAGGGCTAACAAGCGGCGACGCCACATGTGCTTGGCGATGGACGTGAGATACCTCATCTGTGGTCGGGATTCCCAATCATGAAGGCATAGATATGACCCCCGCAGAAAGCCAAGAATACCGAGGTACCACAGGGCAAGCAGAACGCAGACGCCGGGATAGTCCACCGCAACCGCAGCCAGCGCTGTCAATCTCATAGACCCCACCCCCTGCATCGACCGCGATTCCCCTCGAAGGAGGGATCCCGAGCAGCAGCTGAACACGCACGGCTCCGAAAGCACCGACGCAGCACACGCCACCCTAACGAGGTTATGCTCTTCATCTCCTGTTTCAGAAGCAAAGGGCTAACAAAAGACGCAAAGAAAAAGGGAAGTAGAATGGGAATGTAGAGACAATATCCCCAGCCTCGAATGTCTGCGTGCGCTCTGCATAGTGGACCAGCACCATGACCATTACCAATGATTCAACTGTTAGGTGGGATGCGATCATCTTTCCCAAGAAGATATCGAAAAGTCGAGGACCGTGAGCACGACAGCGGCCATGGCCTCTCGCCCCTTGGAGGATCCGTTGAGCTGCCTTAGATTGTTGTTTGTCATGTCTGCCTCTACATTAGCACCCCGACCAAACTTCCGGAATAGCGCCCGCACCTGATTCTGGCATTCCGCTCAACAGCCACGACGCAGCTGTTCCTGGGTGAGCTTATCGCAGATCCCCTGACAGCTTGAGCGCTCGTGGCCCAACCAGAACCAGACAGAGTGCAAGTTTCACAGTGGGAGGGGCTTAATCGCGCTGGAGGGATACATCTGCCCTCCCGGATATGCCAAGACTGGGCCGATGGTGGATAGCCTCGATTGTCCGTTGGCATGAGGTAGGTTAGGTAGGATAACCTATGGTACTTTTCGAAGGCAGATGGACTGAAGAAAGGGACATGACAGCATAGCACAAATAGCTCTTCGACACGAAAGAGACAGTGGGAGATTCCTGGATCCTTGTTTCTCGATAAGGAATCTCTGCATGGTTCAAGAACCGCAGTGGCTAAGAGTGATCCTTCGAGGTGGGAAACAGGCTTGGATTATGGGGAATCAGAAGATTAGCCAGGAGACTGAGCACCAAAGATCTGTCCGCAGCGGTTGAATGTCGCCATGATCCAGGTTATCGCATTTGCCTTGATTCGTAGAAGAAGAATGCAGAAACGTAATATTGAAGCACGATGTGAAGACAGGATGTAGAAGAATAGAAACTGGGTATAGAAAACCTGATGTATCACCAAAATGTAGTAGTCAAGATGTATCACCAGGGTGTAGAAGCCAGGATGTAGAAACAGGCAGGACATGAAGACAGAAGGAGTGGAAGATAGGAAAGAAGACAGTTGAGAAGAAGAAAGTGGGAAAGACACTGAGAAGGAGGAAGATTTTACAATAGACCAAGCTGGCTGGCCAGATGGTAGTTAATTCCCACGAAGCTAAGAGTGTGAATGCGTCTATTAAATTGTACATTCACAAACTGGGAGTATTCATCGTTTGTGGAAGCTGCTGAAGTAGATTCACTCACAAGAAGGCCATATTGACTGGATTCCATGGCAGGGTCTTTTTATCCTTCCATCCTTGAGGAATGTATTCATGGCTGTCTTCACTGTGTACAATTCACGTCATTCACCCTTAGACTGAGAGATGTTCTATCATACCAAGCAGTAGTTTACTAAGGTATAGGTGGGATCGTCAGGGGAGGGACGAACCTAATCATTTGGATGCGCATGACCGGATCTAGATCGCCGGAATTGATCCGGGATCCCGAACAATATTTGCCACCGTAAATCGGTTGCGCGATGCCATTCACAGGATTGCACGATAGTAAGATTTCCACTCTACGTGTATAGACAGACATGATTGATGATCCATAAACTATAACTCATGAGTCTATTATGATTAGGACACACCCGAAAACACTATGCCAACGCTGTATATCATGACTCATATCAAACCCGAAATGCTCCCAAATGCTGGTACCTTAGACAAATCAATATTCAAACCAATAATCCACGCCCACAAACAAGACCTCAAACTCCTTCAATAACAATCCTCCCTTCTAGTCGCGGAGAAATCCCCGGCGTCCAGTTCGGGGTAAACCCGCCCAGCTCTTCGGAATCGTTGATCGGAGATGGCTGCAACCCGGCCTTGCGCATCCAGAGCCGAGTCACCTTGCGGGCAAGCCGCAGACGACGTTCCTCCTCCGTAGCCGACTTAGCCGGGTGAGTGACATAGTTAGTGATCGGCTGTGGCGACGTCAAAACCTCGGGGTCGGTGTCGGAATCCGAATCCAGCGACGCCTGGTCAGATCTCTCGGACTCGGAGGAGTCGCTGGGGGAATAGCGTCCGTAGTAGTATTTCTGCTTCGTGCGATTCAAGGTAGGCCGCTGGACGTGGTAGGGCACTTTCTCCGAGGACGGTGAAGTCTGGGTCGAAGGGGCCTTCAGCCATTCGTCCCTGTGCAGGTTCTTGTGCACTGTGCCCCAGTGGCGCGTCAGGCTCTGGCTCCATCGCTGCCACTTCCCTAGGACTTTCAGACTAAGGAAGTACTGGCGGAGCAGGGTGCTGATGAGGATGCCGCTTTCCTCGTCGACCACCTCTTCCACTTCGCCACCCTCCGACTGCACGAGCAGTGACGCAAAGCCGTCTTTGCCACGGCCCATATAGCCGCGGGTGGCAAGCAGGTAGCTGTGGCCAAAGTCAATGGGCTGTCCACCGATCTTGGCCCAGTTGATCCGCGAGCCGGGCGGCGAAGATGGATTATAGCTGAATGAGATGTTCGACACCTGCGGGAACCGCCCCTCCAACGCGGGAAGCTGACTGACTCCATTCTCCAGGGCGTCAAAGAGCGCCTGGCCCTTGATGCGGAGGAGAACGACAGGGTCCTCGAAAGGAAAGCAGTTGAGAATATCCTTCACCTTCAACACTCCGGGCTGGTAGATCTGATCGCCACGAATCGTCCCACCAGCCATCATCGCGCAGTCGGCGCCATAGTAGAACCGCATGAGATCGCATGCGAAATTCCCGAGATTCGACTCCCGTTGACGCACGGTCGAAAACCGGCCGTCCAGCGGCCGCGTAGTGTATCCGATGGGCTTCTCCAGCTTAGCCTTCAAACTCGACGTCAACCGACCGACCATGGCACTGGCGGACGGGTCCTCCGGGATGGATCGAACCAAGTCTCTGCGCACGATGTCGAAGTCCCACCCCGCGCCGTCCGCCCGGCGCCAGGCTTCCAGATAGCTCAACTGCTTGAAGTCGGTACCCGACCGGAGAATATGCACCCCGTTGACCACAGCATGCGCATAGAAGTGGTCGTGACCCCCCAAGATAATATCCACCAGCCCCGGGGTCAGATTCTCGGCCAACTTATAATCATTCGGTTCGCGTTGATGGGTGACAGCGACGACGATATCGGCCCCTTGCTCGCGCAGCCGGGGCGCAAGCTCCAGCGCCGTCTTCGACGCCGATTTGTAGATGAGATCCGGCGGGAGGGCGTTGATTGTGCCCAACCTAAATCAGTGAAACATGCCAACATGTCAGCAAATATGACCTCTCAAGTAGCGGTGTATGTGTGCGGGATGCCAACGTACCATTCCCTCTCCCCAAGCCCAATCACCCCGACCTTAAGCCCATTCGATGCGGTCAGCATCACGGTCTTCTCACAGTCCGCGATAGGGACATCGTCCCCCAGCGCTGGATCGATAACATTGGCTAATAACCAGGGAAACTGGCATTGTGTGCGTAGATGGCGAAATTGCGTTACTCCAAAATCGAGATCGTGGTTCTAAACACGGCAGGTGAGTTGTCAGCTTATCTCGTATCCCACACCACACCAAAAGGCCTGACCGAGCTCTCGTGTTCCACCAACCCAAACTTGTCAGCCCATCTTCCAACACCCCCCAGAACAACATGGAAAGTAAACATACCCCAACACAAGCAACATCCGTCCCAATCTTATTCAAAAACGGCACCATATGCTTGCCTTTCGTGACCGAACTCTCCAGACTCGGGTTATAGGCATCGCCGGAGAAGAAGGTAAGCACGCCGGGTTGGCCGGCAAAGGCGGGATCGGAACGATAGTAGTTAACGACAGACTGGAAGCGGGGGACGCCTCCTACGGGCTCGGCGGAACCTGGTCTGGCGATGGTCGGATGGTTAGCAACATGATCTCTGTGGTAAGGTCTCTACCCCCAACGAATGTGTAATGCGAACTTACTCTACGTGGTAGACATCGTTGTAGTGAATCAATCGAAGATCCGGTGGGCCTGTTCGGCCACTAGTATGGATGACGGAGAACCCGTCGTTTGCGACAGCTGACATGCCTTGATTGGGGGGATGTGTATGTACAAACAGAGGTAGAGACAGACAAGAGAGGATAGTTCACAAGTCCAAACACTAAGGGAAGAGTAAGAGAGTAGGAGAAAGAGAGAGGAGAGGAGATAAAGGGATGGACAAGAGGGAGGTTATGTGTACAAGTACCCCGTACGAGGACAAGGAATGGGCCCAGTGAGTGACGCAGTTACGCTGGGTCTGGCACCGCGCCAGGCATCAAGGCAGCCACGCAGGCACCCGGAAAATGCGGAGGTCGCCGGCCAATCACTCCACCACGATTGGCCACACCGGATCGACGCCGCGGTGGCGGACATTGGAAAAGACAGCGGAGTCATTCTCAGCACTCTCTAAATGCTGGATCCCAGAATCCGAGGATCCGGTGGTCCTCACAGCCTGCAATTGAGTCATCACACAAATCAATGTCTGGCGCAGAGTTGACAGCATCCAAACAGAGTCGTAGTCTCCGCCACATTCTGCGACCACTCCATGTGACGGGTGATGATGTCGGGGTTCTATCGGTAAACACCACCGCCCCACATTCCCGCCTATCCTTGGAGTGATCACATGCCTGCGTCTGCTTATCAGCCCGTCAATAGCCCGATAACTTATCGCCTATCGATCAGCCACACTAGTGCTTCTAAAGATAGCCGATACGCAAGGGCGTTTGGTCTCAATAATGAGTGAGCTCCCCCATAGACGAGTTCTGACGGAGTTCCGGAGTATCTGTCTGTCCTCAACAACTACAGAGTCATCGGCCAGAATGAGCCCTGTCAGATCCTACGTCGCGTTGCAGCTCGATAAGAACTCTAAATTGGAACCATCCCGCTCCAGCTGGAGGCAATGCATTGCATGCGCTGACGTGTATTCCGCCGATTGCAATGACACGCTACATGGCATAAATAACCATTGTTGCCCAAGTACGATTCTCACACCCTTGACATCGCAGACGAAACTTGCAGGAAGCAGAAGAATTCCACAGAACGGAAAAGAAAGAACAGGTGGCAAAACGAAATACAGCATTATGGAACAAGCAAAGTGCACTTCGTCTTCCACTCATCACAAAAAAGCCTGCACACTTTTTGCTCGTCCTCGGTCACATAGAGGGGGGTATATGGTCATAACATGGTAGGTTGGGGGTGACAGACACAGTTGGATCTGCATCTGCCCACAGTCATCGGCTTATTTCATCAATCATTTCCATATCATGAGGCTGTGTCGGGCTCAAGCCCAGGAGGCTGTGGATCCAGCTGGGTCCGGGTAGAGATTCTCAATCCACCGGTACAAATCCGTGCCGTCGTCAAGGGTGACAGTCTCCCCGTTGAGCCAATTGGTTGCCAGAACATCAGCGGGCAGGGTGGCAGGCATCGGGGATGCGTTGACCGTCAAGACCCGATCCAGAATGTTGGAGATGACCTTCCGTGCACGCTGGCAGACATCGTACATGCCATCGTGCGGGCGGACCACGTATTGGAGATGGGAGGCGAAGACAGTGAGTTTCTGGATAACCTCCGATCGGCGGAACGGGGTGGCTTGGACCTGAGCCTGGGCTTCGGACTGACGGAGGAGCTCGATAGCTAAGACCCCGGCTGCAGGGAGACCAAAGGACGATGCCTGCAACCTGTTAGCGCAGATTTATAGCAGAGAAGGACACTGGCGATACGCACATTCCACCCGACATTATAGGTGCCAGCCCTAGACCCAATTTCCTTCCCAATGAGCTCCAGAATGGTGCTCAGTATGTTTTGTGACACACTGATCAAGCCCTCCCCACCGCTCTGAGTCCGCTTCACCAAAACCCGGTAAAGGAGGAAGTCATTGTAGAGAAAGTTCAAATACAGGGGCAGAAGCACACTGCTCGAACCGTTCGGATCGGGCGAGCCAGGCCGCCAGCGAAGGAAGCTGGGCAGCTCGTTCCAAGTTTTGTGCGATTGCTGAGACACCTCCCTAAGCGTGCAACGTAAGCGATATGTCTTCAGTAGAGGCCGGGACAATGCACTTACTGAACCTTGCGAGACAGATCGTCAACACGACGACTGAGCGACAGTTCCAGAATCTGCTCCCTCGTCGAGCCAATGAGCAGCGCAATCCGAAGCCACGCCGACTTCCCCACGACTCCCTGGGTATTCCATCCCGTCTTGTCCAGCTTGCTGATGGCGGCTTCGCGGATCTTCGGCTCGGCCAGGATCTCATCGTAGCTCAGGTCGAGCGGGAACTGGACGTCATAGTAGCGCCAGCTGATCTGGGGAGGTCTGCCCAAGGAGGTGGCCAGCTGTTTGTCGATGCTGTATGCGCCCGCGACCAGCCGTTTGCGGAGCTCGACCACGAAGAAGGGGGTCCTCGTGTCCTTCTCTGATTGATTGGAACCGAGGGTGAAAGCCACTGTCGCCAGCTCGGCCAGCTTTCTCCACGCTCGAGGATCTGCCAGTCGTTAGCCTGCGTCTCAAATCCCCGCACCCAGAGAGACCCATCCAACATACCGTTTTCACCATAAACCAAGGTCAAGAGATGAAGGTGCTGGAACAGCAACCAGCCAAGCGAATCATCCACCGCGCCAAAAGTGTCACAGAACTGCAGACAGGCCTCACTCGCCGAGACCGCCTGGGCCGCCAACAACTTCTGATCACGGGGGACGTTGCGTTCGCGCTCGCGGATGGACCGCCAATCGCGCTCCAGCATGGCGCCCTGCCCGACGATCGAGTACACCAGCCCAATGCCCTCCCACCGGGAGGAGATGCGGCGGATGTAGTCCTCCGGGGTCGTGGCCGCATGCACGGTCAGGGGCTTGGCGCTGTCGTCGAAGATCTTCTGCGCCCACCGCAGCATCGTCGAATGGCGATCCTTGACGTAGCTGGGGTCGGACGTCAAGGCCTCCAGGATATCCTCCAGGGCCTCGAACATCCCCGTGATGAGCCGGTGGCCCAGGATGCACCCCTCGGGCCACACGTCCAGCGAGGTCTCCGCCAAGCGCTCGTACAGGGGCAGGTTCTCGAACAGCAAGGTGAGCAGTCGGGCGCCCATCTGGACCTGCCTCGGATCCGGCGTGGTGGGCTCGGCCCGGCCCGCGGAGGCAGCATCGAGGTACATGGACCCCCGGAACTGGTCTTCCATCTCACTGAACATTGCTGAGTTGTTGTTGTTGGTGGTGTTGTGGGCGGTCGTGGCAGTGGTGGGGAGACCCAGGGCGGCTAGTTTCTCGTCCCCGTTGGGGGTGGACCGGCCACCCTGCGTAAAAGAGTCCGGGCGGCCCTGCGAGCGCGGAGACGCGGTCGGCGACGGAGCATTGTCCGAGTACCAGGTGCGCGTGGCGGGAGGGGCGGGATACACACAGTTCTCGGCCTTGCCTCGACGGATGCAATTCTGGCAGGCGGGGATTACATTGTCGCAGCGCATCTTGGACTTGCGGCATGGTTCACATGGAGGTGGTGGCTGGCCATTGCGGCGCGGAGCAGCAGACATGCTTGAAGGTTGCTGCACTCACTGCAGGAGATACAGGAAGAGGAAGAGAAAGACGGTAACAATGCCAGGTGAAGGATAGAGGGAGGAAAGAGGGGGGAAATCAATTGTATTGAGAATGGGGGGCTGGAGGCTGGAGCATAAGTTACAAGTAGTGACAAGAGATCAAGAGATCGAGGCCCGCCTTGGTGGGCGGCGTATTTAAATTGATCCTCTTAGCTTGCCTGCCCGCGCGGACAAAAATAGTAAAATGCAGTGGCTGGAGGAATTGTACTAAAGCTGTCTCCGCACTTACGTACCTGGCCGACACCTCAGGCAACCACACCCACAGTCCGATCAAGTCCACATCTGGCCCTTGCACGAGCGTATGGTCAGAGCTTCCTCAACTGAAGCTGTATTGAATTCTTTTGACAGTTGACAGTTGACAGCCATAGCAATAATTACGGGAGGTTAATTGACCTTGACAGGCACGGCACCCGCCATCCACCTTCCCAGCCTCATGAGAACTCGCCCTGATAAGCTGCCTGCCTGATAACTACCCGATAACTACTCGTAAGACACAGGGCAACAATAACCCAGTCAGCAATCGAAAACTGCAAGATGTTTCAAGCAAACAGGGGTCTGGAATGTTTCAAATGCATCCCCCGACAAGGAAATTAGCTGTTTACACTCGCTTCTTTTTGCACGTCCCTCTCAAAGTGACTTGAATCGACGAAGTCGTTGGGATACAGAGCACTACGACACTCAGGGAGAGGAAATACCAACGGATATAGTCAATGAGCGAGACAAGAGAACCATCTTCAGCACCTGGCTGAAAAACCTTCCAACCCACGACCAAGATCCAATTATTGACTCATTATAAGCGAGCGACCCTCCCAGAATCCCTAGCAGCAATCCCAGACACGGTGTTCGCGCCATAACCTGGCTGCTACCGAAATTGACAACCTCCCTGGGCGGGTTCGACATTTCGAGATGCAAGGGACGATCGAGCAGCCAGTGATCTTCCGTGAGTCCGTCGCCGCAGCTTTCGCGGCAGGGGTTGAAATGGCAAGCCACCGCGCGTGAAAGGAGCAACTCGATCCAGAAATCTCTTCATACGAGGTCCGAAGGCCAGGGACCCGACTCCCTATCTCCCGCACGGGCAGTATCAACAGCACAAACAGCCAGACTTCAATTTACACGATCGGGTTGAGGCTGTTGAACTCCGTTTCACTCAATTGTGCAAGAGTCTCAGAAAGGGTGATAGAAATAGGCAGTCTGCATCGATGCAGTGCGGTGACGTCAAACAAACAAGAATGCTGTCCTGCATGGTCACGGATCCGGAGGAGGGCATTTCAGACTTCGGCCCAAATGGTCGCCCTCGAGCGCAGATCTGCTTGCAACGACACTCTAAGCAAGTATTACCTATTGTCCGTTGTTGGTATCTCGAGAAAATGGGTCAAAATGAATACGCTGTATCCAAAAACTTACATCGTTGCAGTCGCAAGAGAGCGAGGTACTATGCCGCGTAGCAAAACAAAACAATCGGTTATCTGGACTTGGATGCTACTAGGGTCATTCACGTGCGACAGGGTAGGAGAGGTAAACATCGACAATAGCAACAAACAATCACCGTAGACTATATCAAGTCTTCGCATAAAACTACCTAGTAGAGAGACAGTCGCCGCTGCCCACCCGAGGAACCCCGACTTCTGCAAACACCCCAATCGAGAAACACACACATACCGCGGCGTGGATCCCTCCCCCATCTCTCTCCCCACGCATCGAATGACAACATATCCCATGGAACAAGGAAGATGCCAGAAACCGACCAAAAAACACACCTCCGCGTTGGGCTCGGGTATATCAAGACCGCGAAAGCGATGCAAAGGCCCACACGATACAACAAAACCAATCCCTCGCACCAATATAGCATCTCCAGCATACTTCAGAAAGACTTTCTACAAGGAAAGCCTCATCATGGAAAGGTACGCATCCCAAAAACACGCCCCACAATTCTCTTTAACTCACAACTATAGCATCCCCCCCACCCCAGCAGAAAAATACCTCGCCCTCACCCAAACACCAGGCCAGGTCGACCGCGCCGAGCTCGAAACGATCTACGACCGACTCAACCCGGTATCTCCCAAATTCCTGGATGGGGAATGGAGCATCCACCTCCTCGACACGGGCCATCCGGCCCAGGCCATCGCGGAGGACGGGCTGCCGCTTGTCCGGACGCTCTTTACTTTAGAGGAGACTGAAAAGGTGAGACTTAATGTCTAATCCATGGATTGGAGGGCAGAGCTGATACAGTGTTAGAACAAGGTCCGGCAAGTCAAGTTCCACGGGATCGGCGCCTGCGCTGTCATTTTCGACGGCGAAGACCGGGTAGATCGGTTTCGGTATGTGAATGAGAGCACCGTGGCGGCGACGAATGAGTATAAGCCCTATTATCGGGACGCGGGGGTTTTGCATTTCTACCTGACGCGTGTGGGGGGGTGATGCGATAGGTGGCTGGTATGGTTACAGACGGGTTGATTTAGAGATGGGACATGATGATTCGGCGAGGTTTGTATTGTATTGCCTAGAAAACGGTTTTGCTAGATGAATGGGAGTAGATGATTTACGCAACCCTCTTGAATGATGCCCCCTCGTCATAATCCCACCGCTCCGGGATAGCTTTGATCAGCGCGACTTGGCGAGGACTGAGACCTACCTCACTCCCCAGCTTCAGCGCCAGACGTCGGACATCGAGGCAGCCCGGCATGGTGGCGGGGATACACACGCGGGGGTGGGTGGCCAGCGTGTACAGGGCTCTTGGGAACTGGGCCGCCTTTGCGACGGCCACCAGGAGCGGAAAGGAGTCCCGAGCGGGGCTGTTGACCTGACGCCACAGGCGCATGGCGTTGACGTCGTGCATGAAGTCTATCTCGTACTCGGGGCGGTCCAACAGACCCGCGATCAGTCTCGTCTGGCCGTTGGCGATGGCGATGGTCAGCGCGTTCTGCCCGTCGTTGGCAATGGGCCATGCCGTTGATGGGAACCGGAGCAGGGATTGCGCTAGACGCCACCAGTGAGCTTGCACGGCTTGGTGAATGACGGTGCGTCCCTCGCCATCGGTAATATCCATCAGCCGGGGCGCAGCCTCAAGAATGGCTCGGAGGACCTCGTCGCTGACCTTGTCTTCGGGTAGGGCTGGGTGGTGGAGGATAGCGCTCAGCGGGTTCAGACTTACACTCTGGCTCTCCCAGCGCAGACTGAAGAGATCGACCCCGTTGCGGACCGCCTGGTGAATGAGGTCTATCCGTCCAGTCCATAGAATGCTATCCCAGGGCCCCTTCTGGGTGAAAGTCGCCCCGCGGGTGAGCAGTGTTTCCACCATCGCCACGGCGGCCTTGATCTCCGCCGGGTCACCTGCTGAGTCAGTTCCACGGAAGGGGGATTTGATATAGTCCAATGGCTTCAGGTGAGCATTTTCGCCTCCGTAAGTAGGGTCTGCGCGATGCTTCAAAAGAACATTCACCACGTCCTTTCTTCCCCTGAGAACCGCCAGTGATAGGACCGACAATCCACTGAGGGTCACGGCATTGGCAAGCTTGTTAGCATAGTCATCTACCTCACTCTCACTCACCGCGCCGCGCCCACCTGCCCGGGCAGGACTTTCCACAGGGTGCAGATCGAAGACCACGAGCTGGGCGGTCTCATCAGCGGCGGCCGCCGCATGGTTGTCATATACCTCCTGCGGAGTCAAGAGCTGGTCCTGACAAGCAGCACAGCGCTCGTGGCTCACTGCATTGTAGACACCGCGACGAGACTCAGAAAACACGACCAGGTCGTTCTTGTCCAAGAAGTTTGCTACCACTTCCCAGAGCTCCGCTTGCAGATGGATTGCGCGGGTCTTCCCCTGCAAGATACCCTCTCCAGACTTTGAGTGTGCACTCGTTCCACATTGTTGCGCCAACGGATCCGACATCTTGGATGTGAGAGATATGCCACTCAGCAAGAGAGAAGTTGGTTTCTTTATGGTGAGAATTGGCATCATGATGCCGCCTTATATTCTCTCCATCTGCGAAATCTGATCCCGTAGTAAAACAAGCATGAGAACAACATTCTTGGTCTCCTTTTGTCCTGCCTTTGTGAAGACAGTTATCACCAAGCTTCATTCACCATAATGCGATGAAAGAGCATTCGAACAAAGACCTTGTCTTTCTTTATTGGAGTTCGTTCATTGCTACTAACAACACAACCTGGAAACACGGAAGGAACCCGCAGCGGAAGCTAAGCCCAAACCAGCCCTGCCAAACCCCGCTGCACTTACTAAACAAAAATTTCTTGCATTGCATCATCAAACTCCGTAAATCGGCCGTGCCACCAGAAGTGAAGCAGCGCCCCCCGGACATCTTCTCAGTGGGCGGTCGATTCGATGAGTATAGCATAAAATTCTAGGTTATTCTCGTGTTGGCCGAATTATCCCCGCAGCACTAGATACCGGTCACTTCAGTAAGATGATTAATCATGTCTCCGAGGATGTGCGGGGCGGGAAGGATCGTGGATGGGAATCTCTCCGACGTCTTACCAATCTTCGCTAACTAACTAGTAGCCTTTTGCAGTTACGGCTGGGTGAGTTGCAAGAAGGATGGATCGAATGAGTGATTTGTTCTTGGCTTGCATGGAACCCCGCGATCATCGTTGTCTTTGCTTGATGGTGGGTGTGTACTACGTGTCAATCCTCCTGTCGATTGCGCTGGTCGAGAGCAGGGATGGGCCGGGGCCCAGGCGGTGCGACCAGGTGTCAAGCTCGTAAACACAGACCATGCTACGATTCGAGAATCACAGTAAGAGTCATGGTTGAAGTGGAGAATATGTCTGGTTTGATTGATTGGGGTATATTGTGTTTTTCAAAACCATTAGTTAGTACATACATCCCATGTTAGCCGAGACTCTGAGCTACATGACTGGGCCTAGTTGACCTTGTAAATCTCCTCCTCGGTAGTTCGTAAAATCATGAGTTGACGTCCACGGACAATGCATCCAACGCCAAGAAGCTAATGTGCAGGATCACATGCTAAATCACAGCCTTCGTCGTTCCGTCACGGTCCAGCGCCGTTTGGTGCCCGCTTCTCGATCCTTTGGCAGGGGTTCGCTACCCCACAGACCACGCTGCGACATGGTTCGCTGCGGCATTTGACTGGTCCAGGTTTGTCCAGTGGCGGCCGGCTTATCCACAGCATGACCAATGTCATTCGTAGACGATGTAGAAGCTGGCGTGGTCCAATCGCCAAAGTTGGGCACAATGTCATCTGCTGGCTCAGCTGAGGCAGAGACGGACCCCCATAGCCCCGTTGAAACACTGGGGGTTACAGCGGTCGAGGGCCGTGCTGCTGTCCACGACTGGGACCCCATGCCAGATGTGGAGGAGGGGCCGATGATGAACATCCCTTGCGACATCGACTTTCGCGGGGCAGCACGCTGGCGATAGGTTGGGATGCCTGGTGATGCGAGGTTGACCGGTGACGAAACACCGGGGTTGCTAACTCCAGTCCGTAAATGCTCGGTCGAAGCTACCTTTTTCAAGCGATAACTTTGCAAATTGGACGGCTCTTCGAAAGACTGCTCGGAGCCTAGGGACCCAACAGACACAGTTGATGCGGTCCCAGTGGACTCGTGCAGGTCAGGGTAGCGCACTGCCAGGGTGAGAGACGCCGTGCCAATATCGACCAGTGCTGGCTCCCCGGATATTGCCCCAATGAGTGCATTGCAGCCAGCTCCATGCGTAATAACCACCAGAATGGTCTCGGTTTCGTCGTCAGTATCGTCGATGTGATTGATGTCGCCGGTTCCGTTCAACATCTGCGAATGGCGCTGACTTTGGCGGGTAGAACCTATGAAATCATGTTCGTCGTACCAGCTAACCATGCGCTCCATCCCATTGCGAAATCTTGCATGCATTGAGCTCCATTCCTCCCCGTATTCGCCTCCATTCCCCCAATTTTGGTCACCACGCATGCTGTCCCATTGGTAGTCGACATTGACGCAGGCATCACGGGCATGCGTCACATATCCAGCAGGGATTGGATTGGAAGGAGAAATGGCATAGCTTGGAGTCGGAGGCACATATGCGCTGTCGGGGATGGGCGATAAATTGGTGTTGATTTTGTTCAGTAGTCTCTTGCTGCGAGGGGCGTCACCAGCGCCCAAAGCGTCACAGCTACCCGAACGAGTTCTGTGCCCAGGCACCGACTGTGTTGTTGACGAAGACTCGGCCTCATTGGGCGCGTTGAGGTCGGGAGCAGGAGACACTGGAGTTGAAACGCTTCCCCAACCACCCGGGAAGAAGCCAACCGATGGTCGGGACGTTGTGTCTGCCACCGGGACAAAATGCTGCTCGCGTCTTAACAGCTCAATCTTGGCGGCGGCGATCAACCGGTCGGAGGATGGAGGAGGCACGATTTGTTCGAAATAGTCGGGACTGAGCCATTCTCCGAGGAAAGCGTCAACGCGCAGAAGGCATCGCGTGTTGTCCATGCTAGACCTGGGGCTCGAGCTCGGAGGAGTGTCTAAAGTCAAGTTCTTTAGGGATCCGGGAGTTGCATTGTGAATCTGGCCTGCAATCGAGCCATACGGCCGGTGGTAGTCGTCCGGTTCAGGAGAATTTTGACAAATTCCTGAGCTGACTGCGATAGCTGTCTGAAGGCAACGAAGGAATGGAGAGGTATGGATGATGACTCGGCGCTTGCGCGGTGGAGACTTCACCCGGTCGAGGAATTGTTTCCGTGCAGCATCGCTCTGTGTCGAGATGTCTATCTCATCGTCTAGGGACTGTAGAAGATCGACAATTCTAGCACCAAGAGCGCGGGACTGTAGCCAGCCGCCGTAGGAGAGGGGAGGATCGTAAGGAGTGGGAGATGTCAAATGCCAATTCTTGTCGGCAGCGTCCAGGCGAGCGCCATGTCTATTGACACAGTGAGTGTAAGAATGTGATCTAACACCTGCAAGAAAGAGGAACGTGAAGCCTTACCTAGCAATGATGATGGCGGCGGGGGGTTTCCCCATGACGGCAGTATAAGACACCCGTCGGGAGAAGCAAAACAAAAAGTGATTGTCGAAGACAACACAAAGTTGGACAAGATAAAGGAGGAGGGAGTTTTGAGGAGGCAAAGGTGATCAATGTAAAATTGAGCGACAAATCTGGTCAATCGGTGACTCGCAGGTCACAGCTAGAAAGGGGGTGTTGGTTGTCGCCTTATTGCAGGTTGTCTTGTCGCTCCGGCGGGGTAGACAGCAACACCTCCACAGCCACGATCACAGCGTGTTTAGAGGGCGATCCGAGATGTCAAGGTCGCTAACAAAGAACTAGGAAAGAGACACAACATGATGACGGAGAGAGATCAGTTGAGACAAAGGGGGATGTTCCCGGTCACATTCTTCCTGATTGCGATCGGTCGGATGAAGAGTCTTCCCGGTGAGGAGGTGAATTCACGTTTCTTTTTTTTTTTTTTTTCCCTCTTGCTCTTTGCTCACCTGCAGTGACTCTCGCAATTTCTTTGCTGCTTCGTCACCGGGGCATGTGATTGTGATTAGCTAAGGTGCTGAGATCATGTGGAGCAAGCCACCGGATCCACTGCCTTCCGATGCCGATATTCGGCAGTATCCTGAATACAAAGTACACCATAGAACGCGAGAATGGGAGCGGGACTTTGCGGAGGGTCGTCAGGTTTGTATGTAGTCACACCACCTGGAAGACGAGTTTGCCTTTTTTTTCTCTTCTTCTTCTTTCCTTTTCACAGGGTCAACAGGATTGATTGATGATTGATGAGCCTGTTTGGGCAATAGAAAAGAGATTCTGCCATATCACATGATCTTCGGTTGACCGCCTATACTCCCGCGTGGGTTTTGGTACCAGAACTTACACGGAATAAATTGCCATTCGTGGTCTTTTTCCTCAAGCAGTAGCAGAGCTCCGAAGGATCTTTTAGGTTGTTCTTGAGTCCTACTAAGTAGTCTCTGCCGAGGATCGTCAACTGACTATCAAGTACATCGCATCCATAGTACAATGTTTATCACTGAACTTGGAGAATCGCGGAATCTCAGAAGAGAACGCAATATATTCTAAAGTTTAGCCGCATCAGTATCTACAGTCCACACAAATGCCTAAAGTTTCGAGTTTGTACTTCATACAGCGTCGACATAAGTCAATTGTCAACATCTTCAAGTTGAGAAGGTTGTTTACCTACATCATGTGCCGCCAACAATCAACCAAACTCATACCACTAGTGAACGGGAAGGAAGATCAGCAATGAAATAATACAGAATGGATTAATTAATCTGCGCCGGAGTCAATAGCCGCAAGCGCCAAGAATCTAGAGCAGGGGGTATATCGAACACTACTCAGAATAAACCGAACTACTTGCACGCGGCGCAGCAAGCGCAGGAAGCTCAGGAGCCTCACCACGCCAAGAAGCGTCTAGGGGCCTAGAAGCCTCAGGCGGCCGAGGCGGCGCAGGCACCAACTTATGCACGCAACGATGCTCGGTGCCGAGTTTCTGCAGCTCCAGCTCCGGGCGCGTGAAGCTTTGGCTCCGAACCGTCTGCCACGGAGGCCGGGGCTGCCGCTGGTGGACCTGGAGCGGCTTCCCCCAGCAACACCACAGCAGCCTCCCGTCTCCCTTGGGCAGATGCATTAGGTCCTTCAGGGTCGAGTGCATGAAGCGCAGATTCTGCGTGCCGCAGTCGTTGTCCGTGATCCGGTCGTGGTCGTAGTAGACCAGCCGCTTATAGTACTCCCGGTAGGGCTCGTCGATCGTCTCCATCCGCCAGAGGGGGAACGCGTTGTCGCTGTCGACGGCGAGCGACGGGTCCCGCTGGCGCGCCCCTACCTCGTACCGCCGGATGAACAGGAGGTAGTCGATCCAGAACTTGAGCGACCAGTGGCCCGCGGAGTCGCGGCAGGCCAGCATGATGAAGGCCTCGACGTACTTGGGGAAGGTCAGCACCGTGACGGGCAGTTTGTCGGCCAGGGGCAGGTAGCTGCGCAACCCGGGCTTGGGGAGCCCCCGCGCCTCGTAGTGCGGGTCCCTGGGGGTCACAAGCCCGATCGGCGGGCTGGGGAACATCCACAGCAGAGTCGATTGCTTGTACAGGTCGATCGAGGTGGAGATGGGGTCGCCGCGGCGGAATTCCTCCTCCGTCGGGTACTTGTCCGAATGGAAGTGGTAGTCGGCCAGAGGGCGCAGGAACTGCTTGCTCCGCGTGGCGCACTTCCTCTTGAGCCCGCATTTCGGCAGGTCGAGCTTCTGCTTGAGTAGCCAGACGGCTCGTCTGAAGTATTCGTCCGGGACCACCCAGCTGCTGGAATTGTAGTCCGGGCTGCTCGACGTGACGCAGGGCGCCAGGAAGTAGACGTACGGGATGTTGTTCTTGATGAAGAGCAGGGCGACTTGGCACTGCTGCCGCTCCGTCAAGCCCTCACGCGGCTTCGAGGGTTGGATCCGGCTTCTTACGGGCATGTTGGCGGTGGGGGCACGTATAGCAAGAATTCTGCCTCAAATGGGATGCATGTACTGTACGCTATAACAGACTATGGGACAATGAATGGTTTTTATACGTCATCGCCGCATCGGAGTAATAAAGACGCTTTTCAATCTAATTTGAGCCAATGTTCTGTCTGTCCTGAGTCTTTATAAGGAAATCACCATCAAAGACATGATCAATGTAGTTGCGTTGCCATACCGGAGAGCTCCAGTAATGGCGTTCATTGTCACCCTGATTGCAAGCTTTGAATCTACACTTGATTCCTTGACCCAGTTATCAAAAATGCTTGTAAGGGTCCGCAGCAATAGCGCAAAGAACATTCCAGGTCCCGAAAATCAGGGGTCATTGTAGCATGGTAATTATTACCCTACCAACAGAAGGCCGGTGCTTCTAACCACCCGCTGCCATAGAGACCACTGGAAGCAGACTGTATAGCAATGGGAGACCCGTATGTGAATGTGTGTAAACGTGGCGATCACTTATGATGTAGAACAAGCTTAATCGGTATCATAGTGCGGGCCTAGATCCTCTGTTCTACCCCCTATATCGAGTATATCTGTTGTAGGGCTGATGCGATGGCCTTAGTATAGAGCTCCGCCTCAGGGATTTGTAGATAGCTAAGACCTTGCATGCTACCAAACAGAATAGTACCAGGTTAGCATAATGAAAAGAGTTTGATATCGTAAACTGCTAGGTCTAAGAGCCATTCATACTGTACCTACTGTGTTACCAACATATAGATATTCTTCCAGGCTAGGTAATCACAAAAGCGTCTGAATCACCTATAACAAATCCACTAAGTATTACCTCATTGATTTTCATTTTCTTAGATACTATAACTCAACCACATGGCCGACTAAGTATTACAGTACCATATAGCTTAGATTATCTGAATCAAAAGAGCATACTCGTTATTCCAGTAGTCTATTAAATAGTAATCTGGGATATTAATCATACCATATAGATGTAGCAGAGAATGCCTGTAGGACATCCACTTTCCAGACCCTGACAACAGATAACACACACCTTACAATGATAATCTGATTGTCTGATAACTACTGCCTAACCTCTGATTGCAATTGCTCGGTGGGTGACCTGAATAAACGCTAGACATCTTTTATACATTGCAGATTCTCCGCTTCTGCTGAAGTGGTATCGACACAAGTTGGCTGCTGGTCAAAGAGGCTATCTGGGGTTGGATTTTGATTTTCATGGTGGGAGGGATAGATGAATCTCATAAGTTGTACGTGGAGGATATATATTGTTGATATAGTCTGCGACATTCAATCATGGTGCCAGAGGATCAGCGACGAACTCCAATTCGACTCAAGCTGCCATAAAGGTCAAAGCCGTAGCGATGTTTTTCTTCAACTCGTCAATGGCGACGCCCAGGAGCTTGGTTTCATTGTCAGAGATACTGCCGATGGGAAGTGCCTTGGCTGCGCCCGTCTTGCCAAGCTCGACCTTGACAGCGAAATAGTCGACACCGAGCTCAGCAGCAATCTCCTTGCCGCCAGGAATACCAGGCAAGTAGACGTAGGCTTCTTCCGTCACCGACTCGCCATTCTTGGCTTTCAGGATGGCCTGGATGAAACGGAAGCCGGCATAGGCCATGCATGTGGTCGCGCTGCCGGCGCCTTGCTTGCTTTTGACAATTTCATCGCCACCAAATTGCACGCCTGTTGGATATTTCTTTCAGTTGGTTGTCTGGGATGAAGGTGGACCACGGGGGAGAAGGTACTCACGGTTGATGACGCCTGCCAGCACCTCATCGTTCAAGTGGACTGGGGGCTGCGCTTGGCTATACAGAGGCAGGATCGTAGCTCCGCTGTGGCCACCGATCACGGGAACCTTGAAGTCCTTAGGGCTGGCGCCGTTGCCAAGGGCATGCGCCGCAAAGGTGGACGCACGGACAACGTCCAACGTGGTCACACCGAAGAGACGGGTGGGCTCGAAACAACCTGCCTTCTTCAACGCCTCAGCGGCAATGGGAAGAGTCGAGTTGACGGGGTTGGTGACGACACAGCATGTCGCGACAGGGCATGTGGCGGCCACCTCCGAAAAAATGTCCCGGATAATGCTAGCGTTAGTCTAGTCGTAGTTAGATTTCTTTTCTTTCCAGCACCGTGGCGAGATAGCGAGTGTAGCCAACCTTGAATAGATCTAGGCTCAGTCGAACAGTTAGCTTTATGCACAAGTTGAAAGCTTCCCTTGCACTGACCATCTCTTGTCATCCCCGGCTTTCGAGCAATACCAGCAGTCACGACCACAACATCCGCGCCCGTCAGCGCCTTCTTGAGGCCAGAGTCCTCGGCAAGATACCCATCAACCTTGGCCCTGGTGTCAATGTGCATCAGATCAGTGGCAATGCCAGGGACATGAACCAGATCATAGAGTGAGATCTCGTCGAATAGGTCACTCTTTGTGCAGCGAAGTCAGCATCGTCCGTATGCGTTCACAGCAAGTAGTACGCACAATTTTGCATAGAAGACTAAGAGGAGTTCCGATCTGGCCGGCGGCTCCGATGAGTGCAATCTTCACCATGATGAATCTGGAGTACTGAAAAGCCAAAGATGAAGTCGGAAGGTTGGATTCTGGTATATGCGCGAAAGAATCTTGAAGTGTCTGTCTTCAACTACACAGCGGTGGGATTCATTCCGGATCCTTTTAACTCTTTTTAAGTCCCTCACTGTAAGTCAATTGAATCATTGGAAAGGAGATGAATCCCTCGTCCGCTTCGTGGCGCTGTTTCCGCGTTCCCCAGTTAGGGCAAGCTTTGTTGTGGCGAATGCGGTTCAACGTTCAGCCGCAACGGTATAGGTTCACCCGTTTCTCCATAATTCGGTGAAAGGAAAGGAATAGCCGATGCGCTCCCCGATGGTAGATCTTTCTTACGCCGGACCGAGACCAGTCCCAATGATGTCAGATACTATTGTCAAAATTGCGAGTCAAAGGAATAGGACAAGGTTGGTATAATCAGGGATCAGAAGCCGGGTCTGTAAGGGCGGAACTACAAATTGGAGAGGACTCTGCGAATATGTCACTGTTCTTGAGTCATCCGGCCACATAGTATGCTGGTTAGACTGTATCTATAGCCTGATATATCCATCAAATAGAGTAGTAGCAATGCTGTAGGCCCTTTGCCTCTCATTTCTTCCCGAAAGATACAGTTCTTAGTTGGCAAATCCACCCACCTGCGTAGCCTCACACAAGGCAGCAGCTGGCTGGCTTGCTTATGTTGCAGGTTAGCGATATTAGTCGGTCTACTTATCAGATATGTAAATCCCATTTAACATTGATTCATGGGGACTTTGTATCTTGAGGCCAATGAACAGTTCCAAGCTAACTGAGAATTCCATTTACAGTGTGGTCTATTCTACCATTCAAGACAGTTATTGCTGCATTTTTGCTACCGAAAGTCCAACGTAACAGCATTAGCACAAGCTGGCAAATCTATTTGGAGAATAGTATACGGCAAAAAGCCACGATACAATTGTTCAAGACATCGTGGTTCAGCAAAGGGCTTGGTGCTCAGGGACGGGCGACAACAATGTCTCACCGACAATGGCTCGCCTTATATTCTCCATCGCCCACGTCTCCATCTTGGCCAGCGTCTCAGTTGTGTGAGTCCCCACGTGGGGTACCATAAGAGCACGAGGGTTTCTGAGAAGCTTCTCATTGATCTCCGGCTCCCGTTCGTAAACATCCAAGCCCACGGCGCCGATATGACCATCTTCCAGCGCATCGGCCATCGCAGCTTCGTTGATGATGGCACCCCGCGCCGTGTTGACAATCACCACGCCAGGTTTCATCCTGGCGATTTCCGCTGCGTCGAGCAGGTACTTTGTTTTGGCGTTCAAGGGAACGTTGACACTGATGATGTCACTCTCCTCCACCAGCTTGTTGAACGAGACGTACTCGGCCCCGGCAGCCTGTTCGGCGGATAGAGGGTTGCGGTTGTGATAGACCGTCTTCAAGCCGAAGGGGTCACAGCGTGCCTTGATTGCGCGGCCGATTCGGCCCATGCCAAGGATCCCAAGTGTTTTGCCCTGAGGGTCATGGCCGAAGTCAACCCCCGTCTTGAACTTTCCGGCATGCAGTGCCTGCATAGCAGGGTTGAGTTGACGTAAAGCCCCGAGTAAGAGGAAAACGGCCAGATCGGCAGTGGCGTCGGTGACCGGGTCAGGGGCATTGGTTACGATGATGCCCTTATCGGCGCATGCCTTTGTATCAATCGGATCGTATCCTGTCAGGTGTATCAGCAGAAGCAATTTCTTCGGGTTCGTCGAAAAACAGGGGTCGCATACCGGCACCATTGTGGCAGATAAACCTGCAACTTGGTGGCAGCTTGTCGATCAACTCTTTGTCAAATTTACCTGCGACCTGGTGCAAAGTAATATTAGCACTTCGCATCGGGCATGAGAGATATAGCAATGCTAAAGTTGACTCGAACGAAAAAGTACAGGACTTGAATACTCACTGCACCACTAGCCGACGTTCGGTAAATTGCAAAGATGTCTTGGTACTTGTCTTGCAGATCCTTAAAGAACTCATCCCGGGTCTTACTGGTAACAACTTCCGTATGAGCCACGTCTTGTAGCTTCTTGTAAAAGTCACCAGCATGTTTCACGGGGTTGAAGAACAGCACAAATGGCTTGTGGGCGGTCATTCTGATGGTTGCGTGGATAGGCCGTTGGTTAAGTGGTAGGGATCGGGTATCTCACTGGTCTTCCAGGAACTGCGCGGTATTTAATCGTGTTTCGACCAAATCTACAGATTCAACTCCGAGCTGAATTACATCAATGGCTTGTTCTTGGTTCCAGATCAAGAGCCCTTGCGGCCTTTGCTGCCGATGGGCATTTGGTGGCGGCAGAACCTGCGGCTAAAAGTGGCCCCGCTCTAGCAAATGCTAACCCTGGAAACCAGTGGGCCATTGGAAGGGTTCTACCGACAAGCTCATGTGCGAATGTTGGTATTCTGGCTGATGGCCTGAAAGCCCTGCCAAGCTATCTGGGGTCTACGGATAATGCTGGGGTAGTGGGGAAATGGGTGGTGGTCGACTGAAAGACTGGGGACCCCAGACCCAAGCAACCCCTTTCCCTTCCCCGACAGATCTCCTCTTAGCCAGCTTTATGAATCGAGGATTACTTTCCACTCTCCGTTATAGAGACCATTGAATATTTCCTATGACTGATTTGAAATTCTTCTGTCCAGTCCTCCTCAAATATTTTCACTACTAGTCTCAAGAGGGACTGCTGCAAGACCGACTCTCTTCACCCAGTGGACATAATGGGTCTCATGGGTCTCGCGGGCACGGGGTTAGCCAGGGCTCGCATATGCTTCATCATTGTTCCTTCCTTCTTGTTGTTCGGATACAACCAGTCCAACATCGGTGGCCTTCTCAACTATCCCTCGTTCATTAAATACTTCCCGGAAATCGACACCAGCAACACCACCGGGTCAAGCAAGGCCAATAACGCCAAGGCGCAAGGGACCGTCGTCGCGATCTACACCATCGGGTGTCTTCTTGGTGCTCTGAGCATCACGCAGATTGCAAACAGAATCGGACGTCGAAAGTCTCTCATGATTGCTGCTGCCATCGCAGCCACCGGTCAGCTCATCCAATGCTCTTCCTTCAGCCTCGGCCAGCTCGTTGTGGGCCGTGTCATCTCTGGCGTCGGCAATGGTGGTGTGAATGCTGTAGTGCCGGTGTGGCAGAGCGAATGCACCGCACCTAGAAGCCGCGGCAAGAATGTGGTCATCATCGGAATCTTTATTTCCTCTGGGATCGCTGCTGCTGCTTGGGTTAACGTTGGCTTTTCTTTCTTACCAACCAACGAAATTGCTTGGCGCTTCCCTCTGGCCGTACCGATTCTGTTCGCCCTGATTATCATGACTTTTACTCTCGCGTTCCCCGAGTCCCCCCGTTGGCTGGTCAGCAAAGGCCGCATCGAGGAGGCCCGGAACGCCATGCAGAGATTATCTAGAGACGGAACCATTGACGAAGCAGCTGTTACTGTGGAAATCGAGAATATCTCGAGCCTTCTGCGCCAGGGCTCACAGTCCGAGCGTGGCTTTGTCGATCTGTTCAAGCCTGGGAACCAGAGGCTTTTCTACCGCATGTGTCTTGCCGTTGGCATCAACTTCTGCGCTCAGATGACAGGGGCCAATGTCATCTCATACTACGGGTCTACCATTTTCAAAGAGTCGCTAGGCCTGGGAGAGAAGAAAGCTGCCCTGCTCAATGCCGGTGTCCTGACTTGGAAAATTGTGGCGGCCACCTCTGCCTACCTCTCCGTGGACCGATTTGGCCGCAAGCCCCTCTTCATCATAGCCTGCCTGGGAATGGGCCTGTCCATGGCCGCTCTGGCGGGGTGTGTCTGGGCTATTGACTTCCATCACACTTTTGGTGCCTCTGTTGCGGCTACATTCTTCCTCTTTTGCTTTATGAGCTTCTTCCCGCTCGGGTTTCTCGGTGCCAACTTTCTTTACAGTGCCGAGATTGCACCACAGGATCTGCGTATCCACCTGGCGGCCATTGGGACCGCTACCCACTGGCTGTTCAATTTCGTCATCGTTGAGATCACCCCCATCGCCTTTGTCACAATCAGATGGCGGTATTACATTGTGTACGCCGTTATTGGTGTGTGCGTTGCTGGTATTGTGTATTTTTGCTTTCCTGAGACCAATCGCAGATCGCTTGAGGAGATGGACGAGCTGTTCTCGGATCCGGACCACTGGTGGCAAGTCCCCGGTTATGCTCGGGCATTGAGAGCAGGAAACCCGGGACCATCAGCAACCAAGACATCTGTCTCACACGTGGAGAAAGTATAGACAGACTCGATGCGCATGCCTGGGATGGGTGTGCGCATGCTTCGGTTGGCAATTGACATACAAGTGGGATACACATCTCTTAGGAGATTACAGGAGCAGCCGCAATGACTACCTACTTGCCCGCAGTCAGTGCTTAGTTATGAACTTTTTCAACGCTGAAGTGTAGCATTGTTCCATGCCCGTCCCACCATAATGCAGAAGGCAGAAGATATACAAAAAAATGGCAGGCCGTCTCTATCGAGGCGCAACCTGCGTACAGTAAGGGAAGCGTCCAATATCCGTCATCACCTAGGGTCCACTGGTGGTTTCAAGAAATCCTGCACGATTATCCCCACAGGAATTGTCTCTGAGTAGATATCGGAATAGAAGGCATATGTGGCTCACGATTCTCCACCCTCCCGCGATGTTGTCGGTCTACCACGCTACTTGTCCTCGGTCAGATCCAGGCGTGCCTCAAGAGGACCGCGTATCATTCTTGGCGGGTCCTCTTTATCATGGGGTCAGCTTTGTTTCCCCCCCATGACGAGCAACAGGCTTAGATGGTAGGGGATAAGGGGGAGAAAAGGCATTTCTATCTGTCTTGGCCATTCGTAGGGTACGCTGGAAGACCGACACTGTGCACCTGTAGGGCTATCGCATGGTCACTGGGACAGTCCTGCAGAAACTTCAAATTCCGGGATCTGATAACGAGAACAGGAGGGCTGAGATGTACCTGTCTCCGGTACTCTATGCAAAGCCAAAAACAAAAGATTAGTTAACTGACGAACGAAGATGGAGCTTGTGGTAAGAACTATGCCAGAAACCAAATGGAAGGGTGATCCCAGTTGCATGGAAAGGTGGGTGGGGGGTTGGTTGCCTTGACTTTTTTTCTTATTGTTTTTCTTCGCACGACATGCGGCATAGGCGGCGGTAATGCGCGAAGGTCTCTCAGCAGCTGACCGGGATCTCATGATGGATGATGGATGGTATGCCCGCCTGTGGTCAATTTGATTCATTTTCTGTATACCCGGCACTGGGCACACGGGCAGTTTCTCCCAGTGAGGCGGGCAAATAATCTGCCGATGGCTTCCGCCGCTCTCCCAATCTCTATACTCCACGGTACCATTGCACTAGGTAATGCTTTCGATGCTTCAAATAGCAAACAGGCTCTGCTGAACTACGGTGGAATAGTGCCTTGTTCACATTTCTCAGGTCCTAAACCCAAAAGAGACCCTCTCCAGCAACATACGTCCTTGCATGGGCAATCTCAATCAAGTCTGCTGCATCCTGCGACACATACAGGCGGATTGCATGCCTCACCCCCGTTGACAGCGAGAAGGGTATCTCTACACGATGGCGACCACAGGCAACCGAGCATGCACGCTGGATCGAGTGACAGCATTCGTGCTCCCGCTCCTACAGCAACACACACAGCATCAACAACAACTCGAAAGCGACGAACCCCGCCGACCATTCTTTCTAGCAATTTCCGGCATCCAAGGCAGCGGCAAGAGCACCCTCGCATCTGCACTACGGGACGCCCTGGCACACACCTCCCACCCCGGCCGTCCCCACGTGGCATGTGTCTCGATCGACGACTTCTACCTCAAGAAGGACGACCTCGATGCCCTGTCGCGGGCTTGCCCGGGGAATCGGCTGGTGTCGGTCCGGGGTCCCCCGGGGACCCACGACGTGCAGCTCGCTGCGCGCACCATGGAGGCGCTGGCCGAAAGTTCCACGTCGTGGCCCGGGGAAGCATCGCGGGCGATGCCGAAGTATGACAAAGGGGCATTCGGCGGCCGCGGCGACAGACGCCCGTCGACTGAATGGGACCCCATCACGGCCCCGGTCGATGTGGTCATCCTCGAGGGGTGGTGTCTGGGGTTCCAGCCCCTGTCCGCGGGCGAGCTGGAGACGGCGATCGCCGAGGCCACGCGCGCGCATGCGGCCGGGCCGCCATCGTGCAGAGGTCGCCCCGGTCCTGCGGCGCTGCAGCAGCACGCCTCCGAGCACCTGCGGTCCATGAATCACGCCCTCGCGGGGTATAGCCGCGACGGCGGGGGGGTGACGGCTTTCACCGAGAAGGTCAACTGGGATGCGTTCGTCCATCTCGACACCGATGACCTGCAGAATGTGTACACGTGGCGTTGGGAGCAGGAGGTCAAACTGAGGGCCACGACGGGGAACGGTATGGCCGAGGAGGAAGTGCAGAGATTCAGTATGTTTTGAATTCCGTGTCCCAACCCTTGTCTTCATGCAGTGCTAATTGCGTTTGGCATGCGTTGTAGTTGATAACTATATGCCTGCTTATTACCTCTACATTGATCGTCTGCGCAGAGGGGTCGTCCCCAGGGGAAGACAGTTGAGATTGGTTCTTGACAGTCATAGAACTATTACGGAGGTCGAGGTGATATAGTAATGAACGTTGATGTTGGACTCGCTTGTCTATGGACCTAACCCATCTGAGATACTTGACATAGATATGTATGAAGTTGATCAACTTGAGATCTGTCCTAGCATATTCAGCTTCATAAAACCACTTCTCCACCGCCCATCCTTTATCGATAGACCTGACTGTTGTTATGAACTGTCAATATACATGTCCAGATGCGACTATCTTTCGGTCCTTCGATGGAGCTTCTTCGAGTGTATTGTAAGACCTGGCAGTTCTCGCCTAGCTTCGGCTCCGAAGTGATTCGGACTGAACTGTTCTGCGGAGTGACGAATCCGGTGATGGGACCAGTCGAGGGCTCATTGAACCACCAATTTCCACAGCAACACCACACTGTGCATCAACGCATCACTGAAGGCAGAAATATCAAGCGCAGGCCATTTTCTGACGTCACGCTGACACCTGGGAAGGGATCTATCTAGATAGTCGTGCCAACGGGGAGGAAGAATATCATCCGACTGCGGCTATACGTTCAACCGTGCGCGATGGTTTGCCCGAAGGGGCAAACTTTAACCGCATGCGAACCGAACTTTACCCTCTTTTCGGAACTGCTCTATACTAGGTACCTTAGGTAACTGGAAAGTATCTCGCAGTATGGCTGACTGACTCTGTCCATGGTATTTAACACTCCCCGAACATCACTTTCGAAGCAGTTGACAGGGCACACTACGCTTTGACATCCCAACAGAGAGACCAGACAGAGACACAATGACTGGGAGTGCGGTTCGCAAATACAAGATCGCCAGCATCGGTGCGGATGGCATCGGTCCGGTACGTGAAAAGAAATGAGTGTTTGCCCTTGAAGCTCGAGCGTCTCTGACAGCGGCACAGGAGGTGGTGAATGCGACCATCGATGTCCTGAGAGCGATGCAAGCGACTCTGAAGACCTTTGAGCTTGAGTTCACTGATCTGGACTGGGGTACTGCACGGTACAAGAAGACCGGGCGATACATGCCAGAAGATGGCCTGGACATTCTGCGGAAGTTCGACGCCGGGCTGTTCGGAGCGGTAGGTTCACCGGGTATGTATCGTGATCCCCGCCGCCGAGCGCTCGTGCCAGTCCCAGCGGAGCCCAGCGAGTAACGCTCATCACTGACACGAATGCCCGCTCGGGCGTCCAGACGTACCCGATCACATCTCCCTGTGGCAGCTCCTCCTGGCCATCCGGAGCCCGATGCAGCTCTACGCCAACGTGCGGCCGGTGAAGAACTTCCCCAACGTTCCTTCTCCCCTCGCGGGCGTGAAACCCGGGGATATCGACTGGGTGCTGGTCCGGGAGAACAGCGAGGGCGAGTACTGCGGCCAGGGCGGACGGACCCATCGCGGCCAGCCGTGGGAGGCGGCGACCGAGGTGTCGATCTTCACCCGCGTGGGCGTCGAGCGCATCATGCGCTTCGCGTTCGATGTCGCCCGCAGTCGCCCGCGAAAGTCACTCACCGTCGTCACCAAGAGCAATGCCCAGCGGAATGGCATGGTGCTCTGGGACGAGATCGCGCTCGACGTGTCGAAGGATTATCCGGACGTGAAGTGGGACAAGGTCCTGGTGGACGCGATGACCGTTCGCATGGTGAACAACCCCAAATCGCTCGACACGATCGTGGGGACCAATCTGCATATGGATATCCTGTCCGACCTCGCGGCCGCGCTGGGCGGCTCGATCGGCATTGCGCCATCCAGCAATCTGGACCCGACCCGCACGAATCCCTCGCTGTTCGAGCCGGTGCACGGGAGCGCTTTTGATATCACCGGAAAGGGGATCGCCAACCCAGTCGCTACGCTGTGGTCGGCCTCGGAGATGCTGCGATGGCTGGGCGAGGAGCAGGCGGCCGATATCTTGCTCCAAGCCACAGAGGAGACTTGCAGCATGGGGATCTGCACCCCGGATCTGGGTGGGAAAGCCAGGACCGTGGAGGTGGCGGAGGCAGTCATTGCCCAGATTCGGAAGATTGCTAGCAATGCTTAGATCTTTCCGCATCCATTTGATTAGACCCTGTCAATAGATTCCACGATGACCAGAAGAAAAGTAAAACACCTCTTGTTGTGACCAGGAGGTACCTAGTAAGTACCTTTGTGTGCGATGTTTAGTCATTCCCTGCAACCACGTGATTTGACCATGGACAACCATCCACCGAGGAAATCTTCCCTGAACATTCCATTGCATTCCAGAAGATGCGCGCTTCTATCAAGTACAAAATAGATAATCAACATAGATAAGGCTGAGCGCCGCGCTTAACATCAGAAATCAGGTTCTCATGAAAACATGGTGGGTGACGCAATCGAATCTTATCGAGATCAATCTGGACTGGGGAGCCGGTGTGCCGAGCAAAGACCCTGCGCTGATTAGCAGAGATGGCCCCTACACAGCTTGCAGTAAGACTACTAGTAGTAGCTAAGGGACATAGGTCTCGAACAATCAAAGAGTGGATATCTTTGTGCGCCAAGGTTCTGCTGCAGTCCCTAGATCTTGGTACATCGCAAATGATGTTATCGATTCGGGCTGCCGGTGGCGCATCGCAATCCGTCGGACCCGGAGTGCTTTCCGACGGGACAAGCCTAAAGTATGGGTCCGCAAGGCCCGACTAGCTATTCTGGGACATTTCTTCAGCCTTCACCAACGAATCGTACTGCAGTATACGGCGCTTGTGGCGACTGAGTGGGTCAAGATAGATATCATCAACAGCGTGGGCTACAACATCTCGCAATATAAGACAGGGGACTCTCCCGAGCTCGGGATCGGAGCTGTTCGCTGTCCTCTAGATTTGGTGTCTCGTTGAATTGGCTGCATTCTCTTGAGGCTTAGTTAGACATCTTCAAAGAAATGACCGTCGAGACAGAAGACCCCGATCGTCAGTTCAAAGACGAATCCACCCCAACCGATTCCGAGTCTACCTTTTCCGGCAACGAACTGCACGATAAACCGCTTGAAAATGAGGCCGACGAGCATGACCCTGAGGCACTCACCCGACTCGAGACTGCTCAGTCCACACTCAAACCACCGTCGGTGCTTTGGAAAGAGATTGTGTTTATTGCGGTAGTATGTATGGCTCAATTCATGACGCAAGCTGGGCTATGTATGTCGATCGCGCCGGCGCATATCATCGGGGACAGTTTCGGAACCACCAGCGCAGGAGAGCTGAGCTGGTTCGCCGCAGCCTATAGTCTGACGGTCGGCACTTTCATTCTGGTCGCCGGTCGGCTTGGAGATGTGTATGGTCATCGTCGCATGTTCATCATCGGCTTCGCGTGGTTCGGACTGTGGTCACTTCTCGCAGGGTTCAGTGTATGGTCCAACAAAGTGTTCTTCGACTGCTGCCGGGCCCTTCAGGGCATCGGCCCGGCTTTGCTGCTCCCGAATGCGATTGCAATCCTCGGCCGCGCATACCCCCCGGGCCTGCGCAAAGAAATGATTTTCAGCTGTTTCGGTGCCACTGCCCCTGGCGGGTTCATCGTCGGTGGTGTATTCTCTTCGTTATTCGCGCAGCTCGTGTGGTGGCCTTGGGCGTACTGGGTTATGGGGATCGTTTGCTTCGTGCTATCGGTACTAGGCCTGCTGGTCATACCGCAAACGCATCGGCCGCAGTTCAAGGATGACCTATCGACATGGGCTCGCTTAGACGTCGTCGGAGCGGCAACCGGTATTTCAGCACTAGTACTGATCAACTTCGCCTGGAACCAAGCAGCTCTGGTAGGCTGGCCGACGGTGTATACCTACGTCCTTCTCATCGTCGGCTTTGTCCTTTTCGGCATCTTCGTCTTCGTCGAAGGCTCAGCTTCGTGTCCGCTGATCCCCCGGTCGGTTTTGACAGGGGATCTAGCATGGGTGCTCGGATGCATTGCCGCTGGCTGGTCCAGCTTTGGCATCGTCATCTACTATTTCTATCAGTTCATGGAGGTGATCAAAGGAGACTCGCCGCTACTGGCGACGGCGAAGTGGTCTGCTGCCGCACCGTCGGGGGCAGTCGCCGCCCTTGTCACCGGCTTCCTTCTCGGCCGATTGCCGCCGAGTGTGATCATGTTCTGCGCCATGTGCTTCTTCACCGTCGGTCAGGGCCTTGTTGCGACGATACCGTTGAATCAGACATATTGGGCCCAAGCCTTCGTTGCTAGCTTGATTACTTCGTGGGGAATGTGAGTATACCCCTATTTGCTTTTTCAGTGGTAACATGTGGCTAATTCGTGGCAGGGACATGTCATTCCCATCTGGCACCTTGATCCTGAGCAATTCGATGCATCACCACCACCAAGGGCTCGCAGCCTCCTTGGTCACCACAACGGTGAACTATTCGATCTCGCTTGGACTGGGGTTCGCTGGTACAGTGGAGTCGAACGTCAACAACCGGGGAGAAGATGCACTTCGGGGGTACCACGGTGCGCTGTATCTAGGAATCGGACTTGCTGGTCTAGGGGTGGCAATCTCGGTGTTCTTTATGCTTGTCAGTTGGAAGCGATATAGAAAGGAAAAGTTGTCGTCCTGATGTTGATTTCGAATTGATTTTGATAGAGTGTGATAGACAATTTTAATTCTAATGTCATGTGATTCTCCAAGGAATATTGAAAGTGATTTGGACCTGAGGCATCACCATTTAATCACTTCCTCCCTCCCTTTGCCAGAACAAACCCTCTGCCGGACTGGATAAGCCTTCTCGACATGAATATAGCTGGCAACCAATATCCATTTTTATACGAGCACCACATGAGCTTGGAGCGACGAGAGGCTTGCTCAAGTCCATCAGTATTGAAGAAATGGAGGTGATCTCAAAACTCACTCCTTCATGTGGAAGTCACTCTGGGTACTGACAACCACACTTCAAATAGCTCTCTGTCTCGAGCCAGAGTCAACGACCGACATCTTGCTTACGGGTTGAAATTCATTTCCACCTTTGAGGTTCTCTCCTTCCCACCTAACATCTGTTGTGTCCCGTATTTTTGACGCAGTCAGATGAACGTTGCAAGGCGATCAAGCTTAAGCAACTGCACCTTGCAACCGCCCAATATCCGAAAAGCGGCAATGAGAATCTGAACCAGGCTGCAGCTGCCGCACAACAATTTCTCCATCCACTCGAGCTGATGCGTGTTGCAGATGGGCATGCGGTAGCTGTGGTTCTTTCCAAATTCAACTATCTAATGGTGTGATTTTCACACCTTTCCTAGTAGGTCACTGGGGAGCAGCTACCTTTTCAAGACAGACGATCAGTCTAGTTTATTATTAACTCATTCAGTCTCCATGATTTGTGCTCTTCCTATATACATCTTTCATCCTGCCTCAGCACATTTGAAAACTTGGTATGTATTTACTTTATTTGCCCGTGGATTCCCCATGTTCTGATCCGTCAGGGCTGACTTCAAACGGTTTCAAAGATTGGTCCGCTACTTGCAGCCTACTGTTTATCCTGTGCTCGGTTCTCGACTTGTCTCCAGTGTCTACAGCTGACTTAGGCGTGAACAAACTCTCAGCATGGCCTCCAGCGAAATCATGATATCACCAGGACAACACCTGACCGGTATCACAACAACGTACACGGTTGCTATCTTCATTCCGATGGCCGTAATCGTTATGTTCCTACGGCTACGTGCGCGCAAAGCCCATGGACTGTCGATTAGCGCTGATGACAAGCTATGCATTGTCAGTCTAGTTGTGTTCACTGCTTACTGTGCCGGAGCTCTTGTCTGCGTGTGCACCTATAGTGCGGGCCAGAGCTATACAGATCTGGAAGAGAGTGAATCGAAGAGCAGGCAGTACCTCCAGGCCAGGTATGCCGACCCACTATTACATGGCCTGACTTTGTTGTTGGCCCGACTTTCATTACTGTTGTCCTGCCGACGAACATTCCCAATCCCAGATCTCCGCTTTCGCATTGACTTATTCATCATTTGGTCTGCGACCCTCTGGTTCTTCAAGACAATTCCTCAGGTTTTGATCTGCATACCACCACGGTACTTTTGGGATAGGTCTATCGGTGGCGGCTGCTCCTCATCGCAATTGCAATTCTGGACTTTTGGGATCTTTGATCTAGTGTTCGACGCTGTGATGCTGTTCCTACTAGTACCTAGATTTATTCTACTGCAGCTTGGCGGGACGAGGGTACAGTTGGCACTGGCAATCTTCTTCGGGTCAATGTAAGTGCTGCGTGATTTCTTCCCCACCAGCGTTATTTCTGCTGAAACAGATAGTGTCATAATGACCGGTACAGTCCGTGTTGCATATGGATGCAAAACGGACGACTTTCTTGGTATGCTGAAGATAACATGATCAAAACCATCGATCTTGTGCTAAAGTGAATAGGCGATTACGGCCAAGTTACTCAATGGTCCGTCATGCAGCTTGGGCTTGCTGTTATGTGCACCTGCATGCCCTGTCTCATTACTGGATTGTCCGTCAACGAAGCGAATGGCGGCGACAGGCTTGTGTGGTTTGTTCTTCGGCTCCCAGAGAGTGAGATGCCAAATCAATCTCGAGCTCCTGCAGATGGCCATACCGATGTGTCATTGACGGCCATCCCTCCTGAACACGCTTCATTTGAGCAACATGACAAATAATCTACCGGGGACGTTGGGACGGCCTGATCACTTGTATCATCTTGCGCCGAGAGATAAACTGGAGAGGGTTATGGATATCATGGTTGGATCATCCGAAGAACGTCGCAATTACTGCAGTGTTGTGGTTTCAAGAAACTATCCGTGCTTCATAGAAGACTAGAATGAACATGAATTTCTTCGCCAATTCCAACTATTGTGGAACCTTGACCAGGCCAATCCTTTCGTTCTCGCTCTTACTCCGCTGACTCCACTCTGGCGCTTCATCCTCACCCGCCTCCTCTTGGGCGTCGCCTTCCTCCTTAGTCTGATGCACCGTTCGAGGATCGTGCTCTGCGGGGGCATAGATAGTCACCAACTCGAGAGACGTATCGCCCGCATTCAGGAACTGGTGCTGCGTACCCGCCGGCACAATCACCACATCCCCCTGTTTGACTTCCTGCTCCTTACCCGCGACAATCGCCTTGCCCGTCCCGTGTGTGAAAATCAAAGTCTGGTCAACCGTATGCACCTACACCCAAGATATCTGTGTTAGCTCGCGTCCCCCAAGACACCTATTGCGCGGAGCATACCTCGTCCCCAATCTCCCCATTCACTGGCACCTCCATGGCCACAAACTGCGAGTACAAGCCCGTGTGGAGCACCTTGCGGAACACCCCGAACTTCCGGCTCGGCGACATAACGCCGGGGAAATAAACCATCTCGTTCTTGGGGGGTTGGCTCGTCATGTTCCCGGCGGTGTATTTGTTGAGATTTGTTGTTGTGCTGTGCTTCCGGTGTTTGGGGGATGGTGTTGCTGCGAGCAGAGGGATCCGGATGGTCCGGGAGGGAGTGAGGGTGAGTGGTTTTGGGGTTGAGGTTTTGAGGAGGGTTCTTGTTGCGGATGGGAATTGCCTTGTCAACGTAGAAGATGGGGAGGGGATGCAAGGCATTTTATTCTTTAGGGAAATTGAGATTGATTCACTGGGGTTGGTGGCCAGGTGGCATTGACTAATGGGGTGGGATGGGTTATAAATCTGGATGGTCTGGGTTTTTGGGGTCCGGTGGTGGTGGTGACGTAATGGGGGTGTATGCCATCATCGATGGTTTAGGAGTATCTACAGTGTATGGGTTCTTTGTTGGGGGGCGCTAATGTGGGGAATTGGGGGATTGAAGTGGTGATGAGGGATACCTGGTCAGCTACTCGTACTTCCAGGAGGTGGTCTGGACTTGATTAGTTATTCAATACAGTTGGTGTGTAATTGGTTTGGTCGTGACTCTTGCAGATCGGTTGATCGCGGGATTGGGGGTTCTAGAACGTCGCCGCGCGATTAAGTCATGCGTCGTAACTAGTTATGGTCACGGGTGTCTAAGCATAGGGAATAAGGGTCGGTAGGGCTGACCGCCTTACGTGCGGGGGAGGGGTCTGTCTCCAACCCGTGCGGGGAATTTGTTCGGTAGCTCATTCAGACAGGAGGATCATAAGGTATAAGGTCCTCGGGCTCCAGCAAAGGCCAGACAGGTCTATGCTCCAATGTGGTTCGTGTTGATGAATTCTTAAGCTGCGGCTTCAAGCATATATTCTTATGTGTGAAAAGCCTTGAGTTGCAACCATATTTAGAGCGAGGGGAATGATGATAATAGAAATATTGTTTTATCATGATGGTGAGACAGGCAATATGGCCGTCCAAGATATAGATTCTATGAACAGAGTGCAGCAGAAAGCCTTTCCAAGCTACATAAACAGCACATATAGCGAAGCCAAAGACATATCAACATGGGGCATCTACCTCCCATCGTCAGCCATCTGCCCCATAAAGAAAAGCGTAAACCACACACGCCCCTCAGAACAAACTCACCTCATTCCACTATTCATGACAAAGCCTAGGCAGCAGTGACCTTGTACGAGTACATGACGACCTTCGAGTTCCACTCCTTAACACCTCGCACTTGTGGGGAGTGATCTGCTTGCCGGGCCACGCCGCCGTCCCCTTGCAGTTCTCTTTGGGGTAGATCGTGATGTGGTAGTCCTTGGTGTTGAAGTTGCCATTGATCGAGCGGATCCCGGACCCCTCTTTCTTGTCGAAGTTGAAGCACCCCGTCTTGGGCGCGTTCTCGATGTGCGTCAGCAGCGAGCCGCTGCAGTTGTCGCTGTGCCAGGCCTTGATGCCCCAGGCTGAGAGGGCGGGGGTGCTCAGGCTGAGGACGAGGGGGAGGTAGGTCAGGAGTTGCATTCTAGTGGGTTGTGGGTTGTGGGTGGGTTTGAGGGTGGAAAGGTTGGGGTTTGTTGGGTTGTGAGCTGAGCTGGGGAGTGTGTGATGCTGGTGATTGAAATGGGAGAGTTGGAAGGGGGTTTATATAGGTTTCGTTGTTGGGAGAAGTAGGTCGCATGGAGGTTAGAAGACTAGGATATCATATTTGGAATGTAGTATCCCGGTGAAGGGTAAGTGGAGATGGGGGTGATAGTTGAGATCCTTCGGTGCTGGGCATTTCTTGGTGTAGTTGTCATGGGTGGTGAGATGATGTTTGGTAGGCATGGTAGGATGGGAAACTTGAATAGCTCGTGTATTGGATGTTGAGTCGGCTACTGTCATTCCTCTCAAGGTACAAATTGGTGATGCACCGAGTAGAGTCGACATGGTAAGTATCTATGCTGCGAAAAGATGCGGATGAAGTTCAAAAGGTTACGGGTAGAGCTCAGGACAGTAGCTGCCATCCTCGGCTACCCCGCGAGACCAGCTCACAATCTTACTCTGACATCCATGGTGGAACGACATAATGTGCATTCGCGATGTAGTATTGCATATTTGGAATTCTCTGAGACATGAGACCCTTGTAGTAGTATAGATGTGGAGACAGCGTCCCACTCTGTAGTATGATCGAGTCGATCTGATACCTAGTCTAGATTAGACTCGGATGGAACCATCAAAGCCTCAGATCTCCGGTCAGCCTAAGCGAGACCCATCTGTGCTAGACCTTTTCAGGCAGGATTCTAAGCGAGCCCTATGAGTACCTTTGCGTTTGGTCGGTTCGTAGGTGAGCTCGGCGCCTAACTAGGGCATTATATGGGGAACGCATATGAGCCTGTTCTGAAACACATTCTTGGATATGTCCCTAAGTGAGGACTGTATCACTTATAATGGCGCAACGGAGGTATCAGACTGTGCCCCCCGCGCGGTAATTAATCTAACCGAGCTATTCATATAAGAGCTGTGACAAAAGAGGCAGGCTAAACATGCAGCCTCGGCAGTTCTGGGCTGTGTAATCTTCCTATGACAGTATGAATATGCCGCGGTCAATACCTTTGATTTCCTCGGACTGGGGAAGTCGACCACGAGACTTGCCGGATGGGTGCTGAAAGCAGGCCAGATCACTGGCCAAAGCATATGGCCGGGTGTATTTCCCATCCTCTTAAGGTCGCAAAGTTGTAGCAACCGCCAAGTAAGTCAATCCACTACTAGATGCATGTTTCTCGTTCAGACATGAACATCATACCCTTTAATGATAAACCTCTGCTTGGCGGAAGCACTAACACACGCTAGTAACTCCGCTCCGAGGAAGTCTGGATCATCTTATTTTCTTGTGACTATGTCGAGCTGTGAGTGAAGAGAGATAAGGGATACTTGTTACCTATAGAAATAGTGGCCTTACCAGGTTCAATTCTATAATATTCTTTGAAGATGGGATAACGCACTCTGCAGTGATTTTAACTACAGAGCAGATACAGGGACAATAGTTTAATTTTCGGCCCGCTGCTGGGACCCACTCCGATTTAAGCATGAATGCCAAGCTAAGATTAGCCCCACACTGTAGACATTCAAGCGGCGGATTCCTACACCGGCTAAGGGCGGAAACGAATGATTGTGGGCTAGGGAGGAAGTCGAACGGCAAATCTTGTGCCGATAGATCCTGGTCGAGTTATCTTACCTCCTCTAACTTGACGTAGTGGCAGGGTACTGACCGTGCGAGCCTTGCTGCCTCAGGCTTCCACAAAGTCGTGCCCCACCGCCCGTCGCTTTCTGCCAAAGCGGGCCCCACAACCGCCTTCCTAATTAGACTCAGGAACGCGGTACTTATAACAAAAACGAGTACAACTGTCAATAACCCAGACCCTGTGGCGCAATCGGGAACACTTGCGGGTTTTACAAGGAAACGGCGCAGTGGTCTGGGTTCGATCCCCCCGGGGGTCGGCCCATTTCGTAGCTGCAAACCTCCTCAGGATAACTGGAAGGGGGGGTTTCGTAGCCTGTCCGCGGTGCGGCGCCTTGCGCCACACCCGACAGGTGAGCTTTTTGATCTAATTGTTTAGTGCTTGATTCTCTTTTACTGATGATCGTGTTTTCTGGGATGATATTTGGCCCTGTCCTGCGTGCTGTGATGCTGAAGTTGTCGCTTTGAAGCCTGGAGATTGCTGGCGACCGCCGACGGCGGGTTTTTGATTTCCACACTTCTTTCTCTTCTTGTAATGTCTTAAACCCGATTAAAACATATTCAAAGCTTCTTCTCCGTATTGGTACTCTATTTCAGGAGATTCTCACCATCTTTTCCCTCCTCTTGAGGACTAATAGCGAGGACTAGGCCGCCTCCTGTTCCTCTACGAGGCTCGGTGTTTCCGCCTGGGCAGAGAGTGACTTCCCCGCGCTTCGTACACTCCTTGATGTTTCAAGCACCACTTGTTCCTTTCTGCACTCACCCTACTCAAGCATTGAAAGGAACAACCATTGTCGTTTGTTTTCGTTCCTGGAACCGTCTGCATTATAGATTACACTAGCTGCGCTAGGATCGCTTCGCTTTGCGCCCCCGCAACAGAAAGAAAAGGTATTCCCTGAGACAAGTTCTGAAAGGTAGTTGAATTTTTACTCGGTCACTGATGTTCATATTTCCAACTTTAGAGCGAACGCTCTGGCTTGTGGATGAAGAATAAAGACGACACTGAGACTCCTCGAGGCTCATACATGCCCATCGACTCGTCTATTGTGGACACTCTTCATCCCATCGACCGACAGGCCCAGGTACGATAACCTGTTTGTCGCCTCTCTCCGATCGCAAACTGACACCGTCGATCCTGTTACATAGATACCGGCATAGTCTGCGCTGCTATGTGTCCTCAAGCGCTCGATGCTCCATCTCAACAACCGCCCCGAGTGAAGCCCTCGACCATATCGAACCGATCGCCAAGCTTAGCTTTCTGCTCCACATTCCGATCGAGTAGACCCGCATAGCCTTAAGTCCGAGCGGCTTCGAGAACCACGAGCGCATTCCATGAGTTGGTTACATATTGGCATCACAGAGGAGGTGTTCTTGAAGTGGGGGTTTCGGCACGCTAGTTCTTTGGAGCTGGAGGCAGCTTTGCGGGGCGTGATTTGTCTTCTCCACCTGAGCGGCATCACGGTCTCAAACATCTCGCGACGCGATGAGAGCCGGACGACTCGTCAATCAGCAGCTACGATCAAGTCGTCCGGGCTGCCAGATCGGCCCGGGCATTGGAGAGCAATAACTTGGAGCGAGCTTCGGATTCCCGTTGGGCCTGATGCTCCAAGAGACTTGCCTGCTTGACTCTACGCGGGGTCAGGCACACCTGTCAATGTCGTAGTGGGTTTCTGGTTTATATCCTTCATGATTTTTTTTTCCATTCTCATGTTGTGGTCGAACGCTATCTTCACGATCTACTACCACTGGTTTACAAGGTCATCATCTTGTCTATATGTCGACCCGATCTTGATGCCCTCCACCCTTTGGAGCTGGGAACACCTGACCATCGCCTCGGATGGAGCATGGTTGGCTAAGCCGAGGCTCGGGTGCGATCGGGTCCACTTTTTGTGGCCGTGTGGGGCGGGGCTTAACTCAAGGAAGCTACTGTGAAATAGAGAGGGTCAATCGTTGATTGTATGTGATAGAAAAATTGAAATCGGCAGAGGGGTATCTTGTTCCGAATGAAACATAACAAAGGGGTGATGATAGCAGCAGCGGTGAGGCGCTGCGGGGTCGATGTGCTTAGCAAGGACTTTCTAGATGATCCCATAGAAGCCAAGGCTGAAGAGCTTGTATGGTCAGGTTTATGTGCTGTCAGAATTCCGGCGTCCTTGGAGTTGTAGTGACGATTGCAGAGACTGACGAGAAGTTCGGCGTTTCTACTGCATGATCCTCGACTGGTGGTGATTGGATCTGATTCATTTGGAGATATGTGAGCTTAAAGCCAGGGTTGTGGAACGGGACGACGAGAAACTCACGTTGAGGTTGAGCAAAATCTGAACAACCACCTTCTTCAACTCCAGCCAGGCGGCGCGGAGCTTTAGATTGGCGCGTAGCCCTGGATGAAAGAGTAGCATGGTTTGATCCATGAGCTTCCTCTGCGGCACGCTGGCAGTGAGCCATCGCTCCGGCCGGAACGCGTGTGTGTCGTCTCCGTAGATCGTGTCACTAAAATGCGCGACATAGGCGTTGCAACTGATGATCATGCCACTCGGGAAGGCGGCTTCCGATCGTAGATCGTCCGAGACCGCTGAGGCTGGAAACTCTTTGTCCATGTTCGTGGTGCAGGTTAGGCGCATCGACTCTTTCATCACGGCGCAGAGGTAGGGTAGACGTGATAGTTCCCTCCAGCGTGGATTGGAGGAGAGTGACCCAGTATTGTAGGCTGAGTCGATCTCATTTTGAAGGGCAGTTAGCTTATCGGGTTGTTGGAGCAAATATGGAAAGACGGAGGCAAAGGCCGTGATGAGGGATTCGGTTTCGGCTGTAAGATCGTCGCTCGTCAGGGAATTGTCGTTAAGGAGGATGTTGGAGCTGTCTGAGTTTGGTTTGTGGAGACTAGCAGGTGTCGTGAGGGCATGGACGGGAATCATGGAACAATGTGTAAGCTGCCGACCTCGGTACCTTTTCAACGAAGATATTGGGCTCTGGAAGAGTAAGTATTCTATTATGGATGGTTTGATGGGAAGGGAGAGGGCGTTTATTGCTTGGGTCTGTATCTGAGTCGTGTCTGGCGCTGGGTCGGATATGCATCGATCAATGAGCGTCGCAGCGAATATCCTGAGACAGGCTACCAGCTCTATACTCTGATGTACTCTCAGAGCGCGCAGAAGCTCTTTCGTTGAGGTTTCGTTGATACCCTCGTATTCAAGAAACCTCGCCCACTTGCTAGTTGGAATTTGGAAATCCCGTCCACTTTGTGCGCAAGCATCGGCATCCCGGGGTTCGAATCCCTGCGAGTTTGAAGAACACTTCTGTCAACAAGACGTCTAGTCTAGTCAAGCGCGTGGTAGACATACGTTGATACTATTGCACTGAAACTGGTATAGCTGAGCAATGATGCTGGGATCTGAGACACTGATCCGGTTTTGTCCTAGATGAACGATTCTTCCATATCTCGAATGAAGTTCTGAGAGCTTGCGACCATCATGAGGCGATTTACGCAGGTAGATGTGCCACCACCACGAGATGCGCGATATTAAGGGGTAGGGGACCAAGTTCAAGTGCGCGTATTGACGGAAAGTGTATGCAAAAGCCAGCATTGCTGACAGAAGTGCAATCACGAGCAGCAACATGGTTGCAGTCGCTCGGAACCGCTCATCCTATCCCTCCAGAAAACCTTCGCATTGAAATAGAGGTCAAAAGGAGTGGTGCTCTCATATAAGGTATCCGGCTGTGTGACGGTTTGGGGGATATAATTTGGGCCCAGCCGCGTTATCCCGAAACCGGGTCGAGAAAATAAAACGGAGAAAACATCCCCTCAACGTCATTGTCGCAGCATCACCGCGACACGTCTGAAAGGTCCCCAAGCACGGGCTGCCTCGGGTGGATTCAGCCTGACAATTAGCTGAGAACCTGATTGGCGCAGACGAGGAGTTCCAAGGCCAGTCAGTCGACTCGAAATTACGTGATGGGAAACACGATTCCCCCGGGCGCGCGCATGGTCATGGGGCGATCGGGCCGAGAAGTTTCATTCTGAAGGGGGTGGCTATGAGAGGTTCAGAGACAGGCTGACGGATCTGCAACAAGGAAATCCTTAACGGGCCGATAATACCTTAAGTTGTAGATTGATTATTGATTGATGAATGTGGAAGTCGATCGCGTGGCATTCGGATGGCTGTAAAGGTAACTGGAAGGAGTGACTACGACCATTCTGGTTACCGCCTTGGCTGTTTCCTCGAATTTCCCCGCAATGTTTGGATGCAAATCTTCTAATCTTCTATCTAGCCTTGCCTCGTGTTTCTCGTCCTGTTCTGTGTGGAACACCACGAGGGCAGTTCGCACCAAGTGGAGTCGGCCTCAGACCCCAATCCTCGTGTTCAGAGTTCCTGTCCGTTATCTACTTGGTCCTGGACGCTTATCAACGTGACCGTGACTCAAAAAAGTCCAACGTGTGCGCGATCTCTCTTATCAGTATCAGTTGCCGTCCCCCTCCGCATTTGGGTTGAACTGGACGACCCCCACAATCTTAGCCTCATACCAACATCTTCCAACCTTTCAGCCATTTTCATGATGCCTATTCTGCCTTGACACTAGCAAAGAGTGCTTGAAAATGACTCATGGGAAGGTCCACCGTGGGTTGCAGCACCGATCTGCCGAAGAGCGTGCAAGCGCAAGGCGATCGATGGTAGCGTATGGACGGACCCATGTTCCCTTCTGCCACGTGGGTGAGACTAACGTCTACGTGCAGATGCAATCGATGTCGCTCCAGGAAGACCCGCTGCGCTGGCAATCCTCCCTATCCGTGTGCTGCGTGCGAAGATGTGGGTTATGATTGTGTGTATTCCGAAGCCGAGAAACGTGTGTCTATTACCGAGAGGTGAGTTGACGACTACACCTACGCATCCATTATCTGACTGAGTAGCTACTTCCGTCGCTTGCTATCCGATGCACAAGCCGCTCGTCAGGGTTTGTTTCGTCCGATCTAGGCTATCGTATTTCCAGCTCACTCTTATCCAGATGGAAATCGCCCTCCACCACCCGCTCCCAGCTCCACATCAGCTTCCCAGAGCACTTCCGTAACCCCAGCGGAGACATCTCTAGAACGAGACGACTGGTGGTACAATGGAGCGGATAACCTCTTTCTTAACCGGTCGGGCGAACATCGTACGTACCACTTTTACCTTCACAGGAAAAATACTAAAGGATTCATTGTTCGATCAGAATTTATTGGAGCATCCTCCGCCACTCATCTAGCCAAGCGTCTCAACCCAACCTCAAAGAATTTAGCGTGGGATGTGCGCCCACTTTATGATGATCCAACATCCTTGCGCCGATCTATATCGCCGGCTTTACCTCAATTACCGCCTTTCGAATACGCCAAGCGTCTTTATTGGGTGCAGTACAGTTACATCGGAACAATCTTTTCCCTTATACAGCCACAGGACTACGAAGATCGACTTTATATAGTCTACCACCAACCTCCAGACCTACTCAACCGAGAGTCATGTCTGGTCTATTGCCAGGTCCTGCTCATTATCTCATACGGGCTGATGTATTCGGTGAATCAGTGGTCGGGAGATGATGGTCCTCCCGGCTTCAAATACTTCAAGCATGCTCTTCGCTTCCTACCAGACATTCATGAAGAGGGTTCCATCTTCTTTGTCGAAGTACTATGCTACGTAGCATATTATATGCAGAACTTGAATCGGCGGGATGCTGCATTCCTCTATGTATGTGGTTTTTGTCACCCCACAACACGACAAAAGCTTACAAGTATGACTAGATTGGCACCGCTCTGCGGATGGCCATCTCATTGGGACTTCACCAAGAGGCGTCGGATCCAGCAATGAGCGAAGAAGACCGGAACCGTCGACGTCGATCCTGGTGGTCCGTGTACAGTTTAGATCGGTAAGCCTGTGTCAGCTAGAAGAAGATATGACGTTACCTGACAAACACTAGGCTCCTTTCCGTGAAATCCGGAAATCCTATAACCATCCAAGATGAAGACATAGGGACAACTTGGCCGCGACCGGTTGTAAGTTTCTGCGTTGTCAAGGGATTTGAGCATGAACTGACTGCACGTAGAACCCCGGCGACGTGGTCCCCTGGCCTTCTGTTGTTCTAATACACTATACCCAATTATCGAGAATACTTGGTCGCATTGGAGAAGGTAAAAGTGGCTTTGCGAACCTATAAGACGCGACCACTAACTTATAGTCGAAAGAAATATATCGGAAGAAACCTCGCTCCGGGTCAAACCTCCTCCTCTCAGTACAAAGTATCATGGACGAACTATTCGACTGGCTACGACGGGTACCTGACCGCTTGCGTATTGATTTCTCAACTCTTGGAACGCATATAAATCGCGAATCAGTGTCGTTGTTTTTACATTTCTACTCGTGTGTCAATATGACAGCAAGACCATTGGTCTTTTATGTCATCCAGCGACGTCTTGATGCAGACACAGCAGGCTCGGTAACAGATGACTGGAAGAAAGGGCTTTCCCAAAATGCCGTGCAGGTGATAGAGAGCTGCATTTCCGCTGCTCGTGCTACCATCATGATCATGGATGCTGCTTCTAAGCAGAACCTGGTTGGTATGTGCATTCGAGTCCGTCGACCCTGATACTGTTAGCACTCTAACGCGGAAGCAGCGACCTACGGATACCTAGATGGAGAGTATATCTTCTCTGCCGCTCTTTTGCTGGTCATGGTCAATGCGGCTTTTCCGCACAACGATTCCAATGCGCGATCCATGGCGACCGCGCTGAACCTTCTCCGTGGGATGGCGGATCGAGGAAATACCATTCTCGAGGCTCGTCACTCATTGCTTCTCGAACTACAGTCCGCCATTGGGCCGAACCGCTCAAGGGATGTGGACAACAATGCTTTGGATATACCGGCCACCCCCGCTAGCACGCAAAAGCATACACCATCTTCTAGCGTCGTGGAACAGGCTGCACGAACAGGACCAAGACCTCAGAACCAGGATATCTCTTCCGTGCAGGACATATCCTTCAATTTCGATGTGAATGATGATCCCGGGCTTTGGGAAGAGGTCCTTCATCAAATTGATATCGACATGGACACCGATTGGATTGAGCAAGCGTTGCGCAAATAGGAAGATCTCAAGAATATAAGCCTTCCTTACTGTCAGGTTTCCTTCATTTTCTTCATTTTCACCCCCACTAAATTATGTAAGGCAACTCTTCATGAGCAAGCACATGAAGGCAAATGCATACCCCTTGGCTGACACGAGCAGTTACTTAAATGTTGCCCATCTTATGATTATACCAGCTAGGCCTGATTTCACTCACTTGTAGAGACCTCTCTGTGTCAGCATCATGTTGCTTCACTTCAATGCTCATGCGTTGTGATTGCTGTTCTTCGATCTTGTTGGATCTGTGATATTTTCCGTAGGATGCATCTCGGGGTGGACTTACCCAAAGCGGTAACCCAAGGGGCGGCTGTAGGCTGCAGCTGGAAGATAAATAAGCCGCTTGCAAGACCACCGCATTTCCCCGCTCTTCCTCTCCATCAACCATCTTAATACCACCATCCCAAGCCATTGATCGTGGGGACGCGCTATCATCAACTCTGTTCAACTGACAAATAGCGAAGACCCCGTCGACGCCCGCACTGTTTGCCACAATGGTTCTACGGCCGAACAACTCTCCCCTGACTCCGGAGTTCGACGCACTGGTTGAGGAGAAACTGGCCAAATGGAAGGTGCCTGGACTCACAGTGTCGGTGATCCATGGCTCCAGCACTTATGCCAAGGTACTGCCAAGTTCCAACGTCGCCATCTAGTATGAGCTAACCCTGGAGTACAGGCATACGGGATTGCGGAATTTCCAGACAAGAAAATGACCGTCGAGTCTCTCTTCGACACATGTAGCACCACAAAAGCCTTTACTGCGGCCCTCATGTCAATGGCTATTGACGACAGCAAGGACACACCAGATCCAATCCGCTGGGACACGCCCGTCTCGTCTCTGATCAAGGATGATTTTGTCTTGGCAGACCCGTACGCCACCGCGAATACCACAGTTGAAGACATGCTCTCCCATCGCTCAGGACTTCCCGGGCATTTCGGCCCAATGTCCCTCGCCTTTCCGAATGAGACCCTGCGCGAAGAGGTGCGGAAGCTACGCCACCTGCCCCTTGCATTTGCTCCACGGACAACATTCAATTACTGCAACCATATGTTCATGGTCGCATCGCATGTGCAAGAGCAATTGTCCGGAACAAGTCTGGGGAGTATAATGAAAGAGCGGATATGGAAGCTTCTTGGGATGAACGATACTTACTTCTCGAATAAAGAAGTGCTCGCGTGTCCATCGACCGCACAGCGTCTGGTGAAAGGCTACACCTGGGACCCTACCACGAATCGCCACGTCGAGCGACCGTACATGGATTATGCGCCTACCACCGGCACAGGCGCTATTGTCAGCAATGTGCTCGACTATGCGAAATGGATCCACACGATGATATACCAAGGAGCACCGATTTCACCACAAGGGTACAAAGAGATTTTATCTCCGCGGACCATCATCAAAGACTGGGAGGACTTAATTGTCCCGCCGGGACCAGTCCACCTCTATGCGCTCGGGTGGTTCGTGGATAACTACCATGGCGAGCAGATATTCTGGCACTCGGGGAGCTGGGAGGGGTTCGGAATCATGGTGGGCTTTGTTCCGAGCAAGAAATTTGGCTTTGTCATGATGGGCAATACGCAGAAGGCAAGATACGCGGAGTTGGAGCTTTATCTCTATCTCCTCGATCGATTGCTGGGCAGGTCGGGCGAAGACAGAGAGGCCTACATTGCCAAAATCGATGCAATCGTGCAAGAGAGGCAGAGAGTACAGCTGCAGAGCCTAGAGGAGGTAAAGGATCGGCTGTTTCCAGGAATTACCCACTGGTTGCCCCATCCTTTGTCCCTCAATGACTATACAGCCACATACTCGCATCCAGGCCATGGGCCCATTACACTTTTCTTGAAGGATGCGAAGCTGCATGTGAACTTGATGGATCGAGTTGCCAAGAGCTGGATGCGCTTTGAGCATGTGAGCGGGGTGTTCTTTGTTGTGAAGGGTTATAAGCCAGAGGCAGAAGGGGTTGATCCTGAGTACATGGCGGCGCAGTTCCACGTGGGTGTGACGGGGGTGGTGGAGAGTCTGGGCTTGGACCTGGAGCCTGCATTGAATGGACAGATGATTTGGTTTACGAGAGTGTCGAGCCGACAGTGATCTTTTACCTGGAAATCACCACGGTTATTTATAAACCCAGGGGACCACTGTTGTAGATCTCCACCAATCTCAGCACTGTGATGGCCTTATATACCGCTTAACATTCCTAATTCAACATCCCGAGATGAAAACATAGCACACGATTCCAGTTGCCCGATGCATCAGTCAAAAAGGTTGAGTTGATCGGCAGACTATGGGAGAAGCAGTGGGCAGCCGAGCGTGTTGCGGCGCCCACAAGGAGGCTGATCAGGGCTGTGCACGCCCGCAATCTGCAGCTGTATAAGGCGTTACCCAAGGCGTACGCGCCGGTGATTATACAGATGCGCACGGAAAGGATTGGGCTTGCCCATTTCCTGTGGAAAATCAAGGCACACGAGACTGGGAGGTGTACGTGCGAGCAAGCCCGCTTGCAGACACCAAGGCACATCCTACTTAAGTGCACACCGCATACAGCAAGCCGCAGGGCCATGTTCACGCGAATTTTGGCCGCGGACACCGGGGGAGAGCAAGGGCTGCGTCTACGCAGCAGCCAGCTCGCTGACTACAATACATTGGTATCATACCCGCAGGCAACCCGCTACGTTGCCGAATTTATGCTTAAGGCAGGTCTTCTGGGTCAATTCAACCACGTCGGTGTGGCTGAAACTGCCGAAGATAACGAACCGATAGGCCTTCGAGCAATGGGTATAGGTGCTGAAGACGGTATATAATTGGAACTACCAGCCCGGGAGTCACGGGGAAGACGCAAAATAAGAGGAAACAGATAACAGGACAGAGAACTGCCGCAGGCAAGGATATAGGGTGCGCGCTGCGCGTTGAGATTGTTTATATTGTTTCTTAAGGAGTTACAGGGCGTCCGGGCATATTTTTGGGTCCACCCATCTTCATAGCTATGCCGCAATAGGCGGGCTGAGCCCTTTCGGGGCTCCTTAGGTTATAGAACATGAATTGAATTGAATTGTATCGGCAGACTATCCAACTGGGGCCAGAAGTCCAGCATCAAATCTTTATCCAATGCAAAGTAATCCAACAAGGACTCTATACGGGGATCTAGGCCAATCGAGTCCATGTAGTGGCCCTGCTCCAATGCAGGTTGAAAAGTGGCGCCTGGTATGTTATCGCGCTCTTCGTTCCCTGTCATCGAGGCACTCGCTTCACCTCGTGTCGGTTGACCGGCATGACTCGTCTTGGAATGAGGTTGCGCAAGCACCATACCTGCTACCGCAGAGCCATTTGTCTCCGTTGCATCCTGGGGATGTGGTGCGTCCGTGTTCGGTAGACCCAGACGAGTCAGTTCTTGGCGTAAGCCCTGGAGAATGACACTATACTTCCAGGAGGGTGCGTTCCGGGCCGTAGCATTGGCCAAATGATCTTGAGCAAGCGTGGACAGCTTGTAAAGCGTCGCTTCATCCAGCTCGGTATCAAGCGAGCCCTCTGGTCTTGGCAGAAAGGAGGGGCGAACGCGGAAGATCCGCCCCTGTCGAAGTTGAATCAAATAGATGTAAATAATGGACAGAGCGTTGAAGGCGATGTACTGCGAGTACCAGAATGCCGTATAAAGCTCGTCATCATGCACGGAGCCGAGAATCAGCTCAATGGCATCGCAGGCTGCCGTAAGGCAGGTGCAGAGAAGCTCCTGGTAGGTCGTCTCACACTCCGGCCACATCTGCCCATAATTCCGCAGCAGCAGCGGCCTCGTGATGAACATCACGGCATGGTATCGAGCCAGTCGGAGTACGGTCAGCTGGCGCCGGAAGACCGGCACCAGGCTGCTTGGGTGGATAACGCCTGACAGGAACGGGGGCAATCCAGCCTGCCACGCCTGTACCTGTTCATACAATGTGCAAATAGTTGCGATCTGCTCTTGGCTGGAGATTCCTGTTTGCACATAAGACTCTTTGACAGCCCGCGTCAAGATACGAGCTAGTAAAACATGAAACACAGGGGCGTCCATCAAGCAGTCACGCTTTATGAGTCGATTCTCTTGGGGCATCAAGTCAGAATCATTGACTCGTGTAGGAAGATCCTCGTCGATGTCTTCATCCTGCCATAAGCGTGGTCGACCCAGCATGACGCTGAGATACTTGTCCAAGGTGTATGAGCACCATACGAGTCGCCGTTGGCATTCCTTCTGCACCAAGTTGTGCCCATCGTGACCCCTTCTTGTGCGTCCGTTGTGCAATCCAAGGGCCATCATCAGCTGGACCATAGTCCCAAATGTGAACCATGCTTTGTGGGGCCTCGAGGAACTGAGCAAATATAGCACCATGAGAAAACGAGCCTGGACAGATGCCATGCTCGGAGCACCTGTCTCACGAGAAAGTAGGTGGTCCGCCTGGGCATAATACATCTCACTCTTCTGCCAGCCATGCTCATCTGCGTCGCGCATACGTCCATCCATGTCTACTCGAAACATCGTTGCAGTGCTAAAAAGAAGTAAAAGAATGGCCTGCGACGCCGCCTCGAGCGACGTGTCTACGGGCGATGAGCAGCACTGGTCATGCGGCGTTTGGCTCTCGTAGATGCGATGAACCAGCCTCTCGACAGTCGGTTGATGAAGAACCCGGTAGGTTGGCGCAGCAAAGTCGAAGTATCTCCGAACCAGGTCTACGGCGATAGTCTTGTCAGGCCATGTAAACCTATTGGCTGATGATAGCGGTACAACACGATCTCCGTAAGAGAAAATCGAGATTCTCGAATGCTTGTCATGGTCATGTTGCTGTGAGGGCGACAGGTGCGTCGCGGGATGAAGATCCTGGACGGCACGGTCTAGAAAGGAATGCGCCGAGATAGGACCCCAGTATTGACCGGTCACCTCAGGCGAGCTTCCGTCTCCTTCCACCTCGACCAAGGACTCTTGGATTGGACGTGCCGACTCAGATGCCTGGGACAAAGGCGGACTGTGCGAAGTCTCGACAGCGGTGTAACGGAACCCACCCGTCGGGGTCTGCCGATTGCGAGGGTAAGGAGAAAATGCATTGCCGTCAATATATCTCCTCCTCGGGTCTGGGGTTGGAGGTTGACGATCATAGTTCGAGGCGGATGGTGGGGGGCTGAGGGCTACCCCGCGATTATAGGCTGTCTGGTAGGTGCATGTCAGATGCTTGCGAGTACATGGACCACAAGGGATATTTCCGGTGCAGGCCTTTTTCTTGGCCTTGCAGGCGTCGCACGCCCTAGTGACCTTTCGAGCTTTGCGTATGTGCTCGTTGGAATCGTCCGACCTCATTTTCCGCCTGGGGCCATTCCCGAACGGCGGTCGAATGCTGGTATCAAGGTAGGAGACAGCGTACTGCCATAGAACGACTGCATCATCAAGTAAGCATACTATCAATTGCCTTGCGCTCCTCAAATGCCGTCTTGAGTTGAAAGCGTATAGCTAGAGCTTCAGAGGCACTACTTGCGCTCGTATGAGGACAGGGTGATTGTAGAGGAACAAGTAGTAAGTCACTTCTCTCCCGACAGTTTCCGCCATTTTTCCGCCGACGTGCCGTGCTATGCTGACACATATCTTACTCAGCGTCAGCAACCGACAAGCAACACTCGGTGAATAGACAACATCCAACAAGTTTCACAGTGAATAGTGCTCCTCCCAGCGAGGTACAGTACATCCTTCCAACGGCTCGCTTGATGACCAGAACCGACCTGCGCGAGATAATGCAGTATTCTAGCTCTTCGACGGCAGCCTAGTCACCTTCACCGAATGTCAACATGTCATTCGAATGCGAGGGGTCCTACTCCCAGGTTCATTACTGGTCAAGGATCCGGCGGCCGGTGGGAAAAAATCAAACCATCGGTTGAGTACCGGCAAATGACCCTGGAATGATTTATCGAGATCACTTGGATATGGGAAGGTGTATACGAAGTCAAGACAAAGATCTATTCGGACCGCAGCCGACCGACTTGGCAGGGCCTATGCTTGGGACCAAGATCTGTGGCGCGGCAATCTTAAGGGAATCACCTCAAGTCAAGAATCCGACCCACAGGCAATCAAGAGTCATAGCGACAAGGATGTTATCGGGCCATTGCCACTCAGAGCCCGACAGCAATGCCACAGCATGGAATGGGAAAAGTGCTACAAAATCGCGCAGAAATTGAGGCCTGGTGGGCCCACAAGTTTTAGCTCATGGCTTCATGAAGTGGAACTCGCGCAGCTGCACAGAAACTATCCAATGCTAGAGAACTCTAGCGCGGCGACTCTGAGACATCTGGCAGCAACTATCCTTCAAAATCACTGGTTACTGGTTACTGTCTGCTCTAAGCCTCTAAATTGGTCCTCATCCTGGGCACTACCCTGGGAACATGACGGAGACAAGTGCATATAATGGTTAGCCGCTGGTGCCGTACTTTCTCGCTGCAGTGGTTCTCAATTGCCATCATTCCCAGCCCGGTACATTTCCGGAACTAGCATTTAAGCATTGTTCATCCGCCTTTTTTTGCTCTGCCGATTGACCTTTTCCTTCCCTCTGTCGGGTTAATTCATCTTCAAGCGCCGGCAATTTTGACTTGGAGTCATTTCACTCAACGCGTTTCGGCCCTCCATCCTAGGCCACCTTTGTTTACCAATGGTCAGCTCGTCAACGGCCAGCGATCCCGTGATCGCCCGTACAAAACCGTCTTTCGAGACAGCAAAGCAAACTTCCCCGGGTTTCAATACTACCTCGTCAACCACCCGTGAGCCGGAGACTGTCAGCACGGGTGGCTCCAGCAAAATCATCCGAACTCGGGGCATTTTCAATAGGGTACTACTCTTCACAACCGCGGCCGCCGTCGCATGGGTCGCTTGGGCAGCCGCCCATCGGGGTGATTGCTCTCTCGTCTCGGGCGAGATCGATGGCTGGCGGTATGAGTACCGTGCTCCAGGCGGCGATTGTGATACTTCCGTCTCCCGGCACATCCTCGAGTCAGCAATTCGCCATTATCTTTCGAAAGATGAAAATAGCAACAGAGCATGTGACACGCAGTGTTTGTCGATGGACCAGGGACAATCTCTTGAAGGTCACGTGAAGATTGGAAAGGCCGAGGTCTTCAATGCCTCCGCCTATTGTGGGCCGACATGGGATTTGGAAGGTTGCGGTTTGAAGGGAGTAAACAACTTTTGAGGGTGTGTGAGGACAGGCTTCGGGATGTTTGATTTCTGATTTGTTGTCCTGCACACATAGAAGAATCAAGTGTGGGGAGTCGTAGTGTACCTGGCTCTCGGCTAGGGTGAGGGTTGGGACTGGATGGAGGGAGCCTTTTTTTTAGTTGGTATATTGGCATTCGTCTGTTCGACGCCATCTTTACAGCATATCTCTTCGGGTCTGATAGTTCGAGCTGAGCTGGACATTACCGCATTTTAGCATGACAATAGAAGAGATACTCTGACTTCGATGGCTATGGCAGATGTCTTGTTTGCAGGATTAGAGATCAACCAAGCTTGAATCCGAGATAATTCAACATGTTTACATCAACATCCAACCACCAAGCCCTCCGAAGCGAGGGATGCATAGCTTGGAGACATGATATCGGATGCAGATTGTTGTGGCAGCGGAAAGAAATCCCAGAAGCTCGCGATCTACCCACTGCTTGACGAGAACTGCATCTCATCCAGGGCTGCCATGCCTGACGTTTGTCCACGTAGAGAGGACTCGTACCTCCATCTAGTCAGGAGAATCGAAGTACTCTACAGTGAATCTGCCATCCTCGCCCTGGGTCACTGTAGCATAGAATTTCCCCGCGCCCTCGCCACCGCTGAAGTCAATGACAGCACCATCTCTCTCCACAGCAGACCGGTCGACAATCTCACCAGGCACCTGCTGGCTCTCCGCAACAAAGAATCTCATCTTAGGAGTGACTTGAATGCTCTGATCATTCTTCGGAGCAACCTTGTCGTAGAGAAGAGCCCATCAGCCGATAGACAATGAACTGCTGGACGTGTCCTTACCGATCCGACTGGAGAAACTTGTCCTCTGTGGTTGACCTTCGCAAGACCAACAAGATAAGTGTTGTTGGGTATACTAAAGTCCGTGCCAGTCTTGACTTCGTACGAACCCTTCGTCGCAGAGGGTTCGATCTCTTGGATGGTTGGGAATGATTCGATAATCTGCATCTCAAAAGTGCCTATTTGGGAAGCGAGGGTACTCAGTTTTCTTTCTGCTCTCTGTTGTTGTCCAACTTCTCTTGGTGAAATAGCTATTCACAGGTACTTGAGTAACATACTCCCGGGTACGCCTTCAGAGCCCAGTCGGGCAAGCAGGCTCATGCCACTACTGACGATCACGCCTGGTGCAGGCGAAGTAGGCACGGTTCCCACCCCTGCACAGCTTCTTGTCAGCTCATACATACACCTCGGAGAGGCACAGGTGGCAACGTACAGGCATAGAAGTCATCGCCAGTGTTAACATCGAAGTTTCCATGGAAGGGGATGAACATGGTGTACCAGACATTCAGCCACGGTTCCTGGTCACCGGTGAATTCTGGGGTGTCCATCATGACTGCATAGTTCGTGTTGGCCCCACGCTGGTTCTCCACCTCGATAGTATAACGATTCATTTTGCTAGTGTCTTCCACACACGACGTACCAAGTAGCTTATCAAAAGAGAGAAAAGAAGATGCTAGTTGAAATTGTTGACCACGGGTGGATGGTAGGTATTTAAACCTTCTCGAGTTGAACCAGGCTTGGGGGCTACCAGACAGCCTTGGTAGTGCACCGGATGTTCATTACGTTTTATGCCCAGGCCTCTGCTACCGTCAGAACTTTTTGTTCGTTGTTCCTTTTCTAATTCGTTGACAAGGCATGGTGTGCAGACGGTCTCCCGAGTAGAAGCAGATACTAGCTTCAGTATACATTGAGAGCAACACAGTGGTGAGACAATCTGGGTTAAGGGTTGCAGGGAGCTATAAGGCCATTCAGAGAAGATTGCAGAAAGAAAGAAAAAAGGAGATGAATAGGATATAGAACTGATTGTACGGCACGAAACATACATTTACCATTAGAGCACCTCAGTGGAACATAACCACATTTTCCGATTGAACTTCAGTTTCCTACCGTAGTTCCAGCCAAGGAAAACAATTCCATATCGTGTCTGCCCCTCACGAGATCAGTTTGGAGCACTGGCTCGGAATCCTCAGTGTGATGGGCAGCAGCGGATCTACAGTTCACTTACTCATGCTCCCACAGATCATCCGTTCTGCTCAATTACTCGACGACTTACTCGCATTGTGAGCTCGATCTTGCAGAAACAGTGTGAGATGAAACGACACTCTCTCTAGCCCGGTCTCATTTCATGTACGATATATTCCATCTCGTAGCTAAGACGATCTGCGCATGCAGTGCATAACGCCGGGAACCGGAGGGCCCGTAGCCACAGTGGCGCACACAAATGTTGCTTTCATCACCCCCCCTTCCGACTCTCCACCTGTTCTAATAGTTCTTCATAAAGTATACAATCCTCGCATTCCATTCCGAAAAATGCTCCATCTCCAGTCTGTCCATCGTCTCCATCTTGCACCGACAGACCCTCGATTGTTGCAATCTCCTGGCTCGGGACATGTTCGTGACCTTGAAACCCCATTCCACCCAGCGGACTGAACTGATGCAGTTGAATCTCTCCCGGGACATTGGCAGTAGTCGGCTCGCGAGGACGATATTTCACTTTCAATTCCATGAACTGGGCGGCCCAGATCTTCTCCTCCGGGTCGTCACCTGTCGATCTTCCTGCCTCGATGCCCACGTGCAGTTCCTGGTCACCTGCATCGGACAAGCCGGTCAGTGCAGCCACCGTGGGATCTAGAGTTGGTCCCGGAATTCCCGTTAATACATGAGGCGAATGCGACCAACCAGCCTTTATACGAGCCGTGGCGATGTACTGAAGCCCCGTCAACAACCATATCCGGGGTTGACGAGCAGTGCCAAGTATGGCGCGGCTGAGGTAGTGCATAGTGCGCGAGACCGTCAATTGCGTAGCGAGCCATCGCTTTGCCTCTGCGGACGGTAGGATTACTTGTTCGAGGAACAAATCTGGGCTGGTCGGATTGAGAATCTCAGTACACAGAGGGATTGTCCGGTGGGTAGTGTCTCACTTTCGAATCGTCACTCGTCGGCTCTGCTGTCCTTCGAGTCGGACCTCAACATTGCCGCCTTCGTCGGTTTCCTGAAGGCTGATGTCAAGGTAGTTCGCGCCCGCAAGCCATTCATGCGAAGCACTCAGATTTAAGGCGCATTTGGTCTCATCACCAGAGCTGCTTATCCATGGCGACAGTTCCGCGTCCCTATCACGAATCAACTCTGCGCTTGACTGGAACCAGTCTCAACTCCAGAAGATTAAGTCACCTACTTGATCGGACATTGGTATATCTTTCGTGAATCACCCACGGGATTTGCGGGGTCGAGACAAAGACTACCGAGAGGCAGGTTCTCCGGTCTCAGTCCCCTGCTGTAGACCAAGAACGGCCGTACTCGATTATGTTCGTTCATTTTGTACGGCCAGAGAATCCACATACAGTTCTCTTAATGATGAGCATGTGGTAGACGACAAGGTCCCCTTTTTTATCTTTCCCCGCAGGGCCATCGCTGCAGCCATTGATGTCGCCCAAATCATTGAGCTGAACCCCTCTTTTGGGCGCCCGAACAAATCACTGATCATCTCGATCCTGCATGACTAGCCGGGATTTTGTGCTCGGGATCACTTGATTGGCTAGGGCTTGATAGAGCACAAGAATGTTGTTAGGTATCGGTGGCGATAGCATAACAGCGACTGCTTCTACCAACTGTACAGTATGTCTGTCAATGTAGTATGATGAAGTTCGCCCTTCAGCTTCAGCACATCTCATTAGCTTCATATTCGCCACTCGAGACCAATGACTCGAATATCTTATGTTTCAGGACTCATATATCGATTCAATGGTCCCAATCCATTTATTGCAGATTTTCAAGAGGTTCATCAATCGGCGAAGTCACTTGCCTCAAACACCGCCATAGTCGTCAAGTTCACAAGCGGAATGATTCGCGAAGCAGACTCAGCATGAATAGGGATTACATTCTTATCGAACTCGCGGTCCTGCAGAGAGCCAAACTCGACGATGAAGACATGGCTGTTATCCTACAACAGTTATCAGTACCCGTGCGAATCCGACGCTGGACACTCAGGCACCATACTGAAGACACTTCTGGGGTACATTCCACCCCGCCTCGTGTACTCCTAATATACAAACTTCCCGAATGATCCTTGCACGTCTAGGAAGGGCCATGAACTCTTGAGGAATCTGACATGTGTTAGAAGAGGTCACAGGTGGGTCGATAGAAGTCTTACGGCTCGCCGACGGCCACGAGGGATCTCGGGTTTGAGTCGGAGGAGGACTAAATGCAGGAAGGCCATGCTGTGAAAGAAAAGGACTTACTGAACGGATACTATGATATGAATGGCTGCTACGAAGTTTATATACCATGGATCCTGTTGGATCTTGGGCCTCGGGTCCGGGGGACGCGGAATTTGCTGGCCCGGGTAATGCTTTTCCGCGCTCTCGGTCAACTGTGTTTCACTGATCTATCAGAGGATAAGTGATGATGAATATGGATCTTGAGATTACGAAGCAGAACTCACCGGAAGGATATCAATATTCTGGATGACAAACGTTGCCGACCATAGACCGGGGGATTTGAGTATTTGCTCATCAGACCGCAGATCAAAGTGTCCGCACCTGGCTATATGGAGGGACTCGGGCCTGCTGATCCTACATCTTCTGAACCTGTCTCAAAAGCACATTCATCGACACAGCACCAGACAATCTTGTTCCACAGGGACACCAAACTACAAGTTCTCGGTTATACGTTCTCATTTTCACCACCAGGCATTCAGATTCTTCCTCTTGCCCAGTATATATCCGGCCATCAGCGAGAACCGCAACATCTTCATCGTGGGAGTCGGCTCCCTCATGTCCAAATCCCTGGCCCGCTGGTTAGCAAGCCGACGATGGAACATTGCCCTGATATCCCGCTCCGTGCAGAACCGGTCAGCCATCGCCTCGGAAGTGCGCGAGGCGCAGAAAAGTCCCCCTCGGCCAAAGTTCTCTACCGCACGGTCCGAAGATCACACGCGCGGACAAAGCGGACATCGTCTTGACGGCCTCAGTCGCGCTATCGGCGTTGCGTTCTACGACCGGATCCCAAGGGTGATTCGACTCCCGTCCTCTGGCTTGGGTGGTCCCGTGGCCGTGCATCTCCATTACCTCCAGTACGGCCCTGCATACCTACTGTACTGTCCAAAGACTCTGGCCGAACCTAATGGGCGAAGGGTATCCATCACCACGGCCGGGACATCCTACTCCATCCCTCCGTTCATCGCACGACAAGCAACCCCCGCACAGACCGATGATCAACGAGGTGCGGGCTGCACGCATCTCGCAGAATGCACCCGCTCCGCTGGAACGTTGACGGCGATAGTGAAAGAGGCTTGAACGGCTTTATTCCCTGGTACGCTGGCTGGCGGCCCGGTCCTTCAGTCCAGTCCAGTGCCACCCAGATCAAGAATGAATCACTCACGCCACGCTCGCAAGAGACCCGCCACCATCACCATCATCCACCCCTGCCTCACCGCAGGCCTCATCCACCTGTGCGTCTGACCCTCCCGAGTCCCGGCGGAACGACCCGACCAAAGAAGCACTTCCTGTGCATCACATCATGCACGGCCTCGACCAGATGAGTACTGCGTGGGTGTGGGCGCCATGTACAGTGCAGGGATTAAGGGAATTCAATCATGTGATTACTCCAGCAATCGATAGTAGGGAAATGTCATTTTTGCAGAGTGACCATTAGTTACATCCTTCCGTACCCACCCACAGAGCCACTCCACTCCACTCTCATGCCCCCTCGAGTGAGCGAGCCAATCGATCCCGACAACACCCTCACCCTTCAAGTTCCGTGAACCGAACCAGGAGATCCGGCGGGGGAGTGGTCGCAAACAACCCGCACGGACGAACGTCCTCGGCGCCGCCCACGGTCTCCAGCCGAAACCGCCGCACCACCACCGCGATCTGCCGCTTCATCTGGGCCAGGGCGAGCTCGCGTCCGACGCAGCTGCGCGTCCCGTGGAAGAACGAGAGCATGCACACCGCGGCCGGGGCGCCTCCGAGCGGATTGATGCGGATCCCCCGCCCCTCGGGCGACCGCTCCAGCCAGCGCTCCGGCACAAAGGCAGCGGCGTCCGGCCCCCACAGGTGCTCGGCGTAGTTGATCGCGCGCGTACACAGTCCCACGAACGTGTTCCTGGGAATGGGTTGATCTCCGATCGTCGTGTCGCGGATGGCTTTGCGGAGCAGGAAGGTGAAGCCCGGGTACAGCCGGACGGCTTCCATGACGACCGCGTGGAGCATGGGCAGCTGGTCGTAGTCCGCGTCGGGTTCGTCCTGGCAGCCGGCGAGTTCTCTCCGGATGGCGTCCTGGCTCTGGGGATGGGCCGCGAGGCAGTTAAACACCCACGCGAGGGTTCCGCCAGTGCTTTCGTATCTGTAGCAGTGATGGGACCTGTCACGGACTTGTGGAAGGGGGGCTGTTTGGGAGCTCACTTACCCTGCACCTAGAATGACCACGATCTGCGCAATTGCGGCTTCCTCCTCGCGAAGCCCATCAGTCTTCTTGAGGTGTCCGAGGAAGTGGAGGGGTTGTGCCTCGTCGGGGTCGCTGGGAGCTCTGCGCTGCTGCCGGATCGTCTCGCGACACACGTTGTACAGTAGCGTGCGGGCCTGGTCCATCTTCCTCGCCACCGGGAACGGTATGAGGTAGATCAACCAGCGAGGCGCAAGGTTGTACAAGAGAAACAACCTCCGTTTCTCCTTGGTGCTAGCAAACAGCGTCTCATGGGCCTCGAAGATCTCAGGTCTCCGGCCGAGGATGGTTTCGAAATCCACCCCAAAGGCGAGAATGCCCGTCACGTCCAGGGAGATCAAGGCACTTAGCTTCACGATTGGGACCACCGCGGAGGACACGCCGGCGCGGCGGAGGTGCGGAGGAGGACTGTCATCGGCAAACTCCGGGTCGGAGATGCGGTCCGCAAACTGCGTGGCTTTCGTGAAGAGGGTCCCTGCCAGTTTGCGCACGTTGCCTTGGTTGAAGACGGGGAGATACGTCTTCCGGTTCTGCCGGTGCTCCTCTTGCTCCTGCGAGACGATGCCGTGGCCCCAGAAGCGGGTCGTGTACGTTTTGAAGGCGGTGGCTTTCTCGTAGTCGTAGGCGTGCGTGGAGAGGACGTCCTTCAGGGTCTCTGGGGTGGTGGGGATGATGTAGGATGATCCGAAGAGGCCGAAGAAGTGCATCAGCCCGGCGGGGTAGGGCCTTTGATTGATCCATTTCGTGATGTTGAATGCGAGCGGTTCGTCGAAGATGTCGAACACATGGTCGTAAAGCCAGTTGATGGACTGTGTCTATGTTAGTGACTGCTGGTCGCCCGAGAATGAGTAGGTACCTCTGGCCCGGGTATTCCCTTGAGGGGACTGGAATGTCGTCGGTTTAATGTTCGAAGACAGATGACGAAACTCTTAAGCACGACCCACAAACAAATCAGGGCTCCACAAGAGACGACAAAGTCCTCAGGAGCTTTGTGACATTGCCGAAAGAGCCATATTGCAGTGGCCCACAGGATCATTCTGGCCACATTGTGGAGAGTTGCGACAGCCATGATTCAGCGGCAGAACGAAATTGAGAGAGAGGGCGGGCTCACGAAGAAGAGGTATTCAATGTCAATAGATAGGAGGATTGTGCGAGGTTTTCGCCGCGAAACAAGATGGGACGTGTGAAGGGAGATGATCTCCTTGCTTGGTTCAATGGGAGTGCACTCAGATGCTGTAGAGCAGTCACTCGACATGCCATCGGAGACAGTTCCTGCCACATTGCCCACCTTCACGGTCTCATCCGCAATCGATCAGTTCGGGCAATACTACTTCCCATAGGCTAACGTAAATGTGATCCGTCAACTCGGAAGTTTAGAGCCATTGCATGTCACTGACCAGGCGTGATCTCGGACAAGAGGTTTCAGTGCATGGAATATCCGGATCATGTCGACGAAAGAGCTGCGAGGCCTTCTGCACTAGTGCTTCATGTGATCCATATATTCCAGGGCATTGCGCATTGGCCATTGACCATTGTGCCTATCGATCTCTGGAGTGCAGGAACTGTAGCACGAAAGATCCTGCCTTGTACATAGAACCGAGCGGTGATGGCGTTTATGCAACGGGAGCCACTGCGGCATCAAGAATGCTGCTGAGCCAATAGGCTGCGGTCCCTTCCGCTTCGTGTGCTCCCTCCGACAACATCGCATCGGGAGATCATCTTGCGTCTTCCGTCCCAGGAACCAGAGATCTAGGTGGAGTGTGGGCGGTAAATAGCCCATGTGAAAATGCAGTACAGAACTTGTGGCCTGCTGCCATCGGAACAGGAAGCATCATGGGCGCAGAACAATATCTGAAGCTTCGAATGGACACTTTGGGAATTCAGCATCCAACTCGGCGCAGCCCCGTGGAGTGAGTGCCAGGTCAACGTGGCGAGCTCTGCAGGGCTGATGACTAGCCTATCATAGGGATTACTAGGAGGGTTCTCGAGAGAACAGCTAAGATGCTGGGGTCGCACATTCGGAAGAGAACCGGATGCTTTTGAAGACATCCTTAGACTGCGGGCAGAAACCACATTTCAAGATAGGATGGCTTCGGGAGCATGCCAGCTCTACAACTTCCGTCTCTTGACGATCGAGCTCCTCATTGGATCTTTGTATGCAGATCATTGCACAGTCCACAGAACAACAACAAAACTACTACTGACCGTGCGGTGAATCAAACTAGGAGCAACCCGCAGTGCGAACAACATCTCGGCTCCTTCGGATGGAAATCCTGGAACGTCACAATTACAGTTTTCTAGAATCCCTGCCCCAAACCAGATAAAGGAGGACCCACTTGGATACCTACAAGCTTTCAGGGGGGATAATGCCCGCTTCGCCTTGGGGAACGCACATGTGAAAACCCCAAAATAATCTCATCCTAGGTCCCGGGCTCAGATACAACAACATGAATCATAGACAGCACAGAGTTAGAGTATATCTAAGGACATTTGTGTCTGATGCAGGGTACGTAAAGACATAAAAGCTTGTCTCTCTCAAGTTTGAAACAGGTTTCAATCCGGTTCTCATTCACATCTTCCTCAACCCAATTGCTCTCCAACCCAAACTCCCACCGGTTGACGACCTCCACCCACACACCACCATCCCTCACAACACAACACCCCCATCACATCCACTCCCCAAAAAATGACCATCTCAACTCCCACCACCACCTACCACCCCGTCGAGCCCCTCATCCGCGACCTCCGGGACTACATCCACCGGCACCCAGACCGCACGACCGCCTTCCACACGGCGATCAACACGGCGCTGTACCCGCACAACGGGGGCGCGCACGAGATGGCGCGCGAGGGCATCCGGTCGCTGGACGACTTCCTCTGTTTCGCCGACACGCTGCTGCGGTGGGTGCCGCGGGTGACCACGACGGGCGACGAGCTGCTCAACAAGATCGTCGTCTTCTACTGGGTGCTCGACCAGCCCGCGCTGCGCGGGTGGCAGACGCCCTTCCAGCCCGCCGCCGCCGCCGCCGACCTCACCTGGCTCAGCTACTGGCTGGTGTGCTTCGCCCGCCAGCAGGGCCAGTTCCTCCACTCCCGGGAGTCGGCGGCCTCGCTTTACACTTTCTATCTGAATTCCCAGTATAATAAAGAGGCGGGGGGGTGGGAGGAGCCGGCCGGCGGGTGGCGGTCGTTTAATCATTGGTTTGGCCGGCGGTGGAAGGATATTGACGCCGTGAGGCCGGTGGCGGCGCCGGATGAGGAGGCGGTTGTGGTGTCCGCGGCGGATGCGGTGGTGCAGGGGTGGTCCGCCCTGACTCGGACGGGGGAGGTGCTGGTGCCCCAGACGATGATGGCAACGGTCAATTGTAAGTCGGTCGTTTGGCCGATCGATCGGTTGTTGCAGGGGGTGCCCAGGGCGAGGGAGGCGTTCCGCGGCGGCAGCCTTGTGCATGTGTGTCTCGGGCCGGCGGATTATCATCGGCAGCATGCCCCGGTTTCGGGCAGGATTGTTCAGACCAGAAATATTCAGGACCAGGTGTATTTGCAGATCGCGAAGAAGAAGGAAGGGCGAGGCCTGCGGCCGGATCGCGGGCTGCGGAGGGATGCGAAGGAGGAGGTTCGGCGCGACAGGATGCCGTGTAAAGGCCCGCGGATTCTGGATGCCCCGGATAATGCGGGCTGTCAGTGGTGTCAGACGCGTGGGGTGATTGTCATTCAGACGGAAGGGTTTGGTCGGGTGGCGGTTGTGCTGATCGGGATGGCGCAGATCTCGTCAGTGGTGATGACGGTGCATGAGGGCCAGTGGGTGAGGAAAGGAGATGAGATCTCGTATTTCCAGTTTGGGGGTTCGGACGTGGTCATGGTCTTTGAAAACCCCGTTCGCTTCAGGGAGGATTTGCTGCCGGGGGTTTCTCGTCTCAACGCTCGAGAGGAGTTGGCGGTCTTCAAATGACTTTACGCCCTGTTTTTTTTTTTTTTTTTTTTCTTTTTTCTTTTTTACTTCAGGAACTACACTGCTGCTATAGACGGTAGAATCATTCCATGTACACTAGGCAATACACATGGCTCAAGATTTCAAAATTGTATATACGTAGCTCTATTCTAATCAGAGTTCATGCAGAAAGAAGCCCCCCCACAGTCTTCTCAACATCCTCAATCATCTCCTCCTTTGAGCAACTGGAGTCTAGCACAATCACATCGCTTTCCCATGGACCCGGGCTCTCCAATGTGTTAAGCTGAGAGTCCACCATTGCAGCTCGCATGTAGTGTGCTTCTACCGCCGAACGAGCGGCTACTCGCTCCTTGAGTTCCCCGTCACGGATCGAGAGAAGCACGAACGTGACATTCACAGGAAAATCAAATAATTCCGAAAGGCGGCGCAGCTCATCGCGGTAAGCCGTGCGTAACGCAGAACAGGTCACTGCCACGGCCGGCCCGGTCGATTGCTGCAACCGATCCATGACTGCACCGCGAATGTGTGCCAGCCAATCCCACCTATCCCGATCCTCCAAAGGAGTTCCGTTTGCCATCTTGGCACGTGCTGCTGGGGAATGCAGGTCGTCGCCCTCGATAACAGGAATATTGAACCGTTGCGCCAAGGCCTGGGCGGCAGTGCTCTTGCCGCAGCCACAAGGCCCAGTCAGGACGATAACCTCCCGAGGTGCCTCTGGAGCCGATTTCGCCCATTGGGTACGGAAATATGACAGAAATCGATCAACCAGCTCTAGTGTCAGTCCTCCGGCCTGACGCAAAGCTGGCGCAGCCGCTTGGGCTTGCTTGGTGTCGTAGAGAAGAACGCGACTAGGCGTGTCCTTGTCGTACTTGCCGGCGAAAAACTCGACCAACTTGATAGGTGGATTGAAGTTGGGATCTGGGTTGGACTGCCGAAGACGACGAACCCAGTCGCGGGGAGACAGTGTTTCAAAGTTCAACCCAGCCTGTCGAAGGAGTGGAAGGAGGTTCTTTCCCCAGTGGTTGAGGTTCGGATTAGTGACATTGAGCACATCACCTGCAACCGGCGCAAGAGTCAAGTCAATAACACTTGCTGCCAAAACATCCACAGGTGTCCACGAGAGAATATCATCCAGTTGTGGAAGCGCTCCGATCGTTTCCGCACTTTGGAAAATCATGGGGATGGCTTCCGTGGCATTCCAGATACCATGAACAGAATCCGCGATGATTTGCCCCGATCGCAAAACGCGAGCCGTCATCCCCGTCGAGTGAGCGGCACGGTTGACGATATGCTCCGTGACGAGCTTAGACTGGGCGTATCCCATTCTCTGTGCGTAAGAGAGCGATTCAGGCAGGGCTTCTGGAACCCAATTGCCCGGAGTTCGGGCCACAGTGCTTACGGATGAGCAGAATGAGAAGCGCGCCGGTTTGGGGCTGCGCACATTGAGGCAGAGATCCAGTAGGTGCCGAGTCCCTGCTATGCAGCTCGCCTCGAAGCTTTCCAGGGACCAGTTGAAATTGACAGACCATGCGCAATGCATGACAGCCGTTACTGATTGCACCAGCTGCTCATAAGTCGCTCCATCAAGACCTAGGGTTGGGTCTGAGAGATTCGATGGCAAAGCCACTATCTTGTGCTCGGCGGCATGGGCTTGGGTGAGAGATAGTCCCCGCGCTCGTAATGACTGGCGAACTCGCTTCAGGGCTGAGTAGCGAGATTCGGCACGGACTAAGCAATAGATAGTGTGGACATTCTCGCGTTCGGCTAGCTGAGCAACAACATGCGCGCCCAGCGAGCCTGTGGCCCCTGTCACAACAACACGTTCAGCGTCGTCGTCCCGCGAAACAGGAATGTGAACATTGAAGTCGGTGCTGTATTTCTCGATTAGGCTTTGCATGCGTTCTTCTACTAGAATCTCAGCCTTGGGCTCTTGGCCCAGACGCAACCGAGTGATTTCATCGACCATGGCCTTCAGTGAGGGATTCTCAAACACAAAGTTTTGAGATAATATCTGTTGTCCAAGATCGAGCGTCCTCATAATAGCGCTGCGCAGTCGGATGGACTGCAAACTGTCAACACCTAAGCTGAACAGGTCGGTTTGATCTTCAAGTATGGAAGAATCAATAGACGGCGCGACTGCGAGTAGCTGTGCCCGAAGGAATGCGAGAAGATCAGCCCCTTCAAGAACTCGATCTCCGGTCGCATCCTCAATATCGTAAGCCTCGTCGATTTGATCCTGGTAATCACGGTAAAAGGCCGAGCGAATGACTGTGCCCTTGTCCGTTTTTCGAAACACTGCGTCTGGCGACAGCACCTTTATCATCTCCCGCGAGATGTAGGCGTAGGCCGGCGATTCTGTATTACACCGCTCAATCGCAGGGTACACGGCATCGATGAGCTCCTCTGCGGTTTTGTAGGGTGAACTTTTAGCGGGTATCAAGAATAGACCCAGACGAGGCTTGTTTGCTCCAAAGGCAATGGCCTCAGCCACGTTGGGGTCGTTGCGGGCAACCCCCTCGATCACAAGGGGATTGGCCTTTTCGCCGTTCTCCAGCACCAGTGTGTCGTCTAGACGGGCGTAATACCTCCAGGCGTTAGGAGTTGTTGGATGTTTCTCGAAGAGGTCTTTCGTGGCATACGAGTTGTCCGGTCGGTTGCTGGCTACTTTAGACGGCCAGCCTTCCAGGACACAAAGTTCATAAATGCCAGGCATTTGCTCCTCCCAGCGAATATATGGCAATAAGGTCGGACCAGGCCGGACAAAGTCCCAGTCCAGGTCATCACGTTCGCGGAAGGAGGTCATCAATTGGCCAGTCTCGGTGGTACCGTAATGGGACACGAGGCGGACTCCATTCTGCACCAGCTTGTCACCGATAGGCTTCGGACAAGCCGAGCCGCCAAACATCACCAGCTCTAACCGAGCCATTACATGAAGACCCTCGGGTGACTCTGATAACAACTTCAGCGCATATGGGACGGCATAAAGAACTTGGATTTTTTGGTGCTCTTGGAGGGTGGTGAGAAGATGAGTGGCGGTCAAGGGAAGCTCGGCGTTGTAAAGATATATGAGCTTCTGTGAGTGCACTGCCCGGAACAAGCAACTAATTCCATGAGCGTGGAAGAGGGGAAGAGTGATGAACCCGCACAAGCCGAAGTTATTGGCGTAGTTCTTGAGAGCCCCGGCATGCGTTTGGTAGATGGGTTTGGGATGTCCTGTTGAGCCACTGGAGTGAATGATCCAACAAATATGCTTTTGTTCGATCTGCCCATCCAATTGAGCTGGTGCTAGCGTCACAGTGGATGTGGTAGTATTGTCATAGTCTCCACGTCCCAGTAATGGCTGAAGGCAAATGCCCGTTCTCTGTGCTACTTTATCACCCATGGCAAGGAAGGTGGTGTGGGCGACAAGATATGAGGTCTTGGTGGTCTCAGCGAGGCTGACGTAGGCATCTTCGGCAATGCGAGTGGATAGCAGAAGCACCGTATGTCCTAGTCTTGAAATAGCGAGCAGCGTGATCAAGTACTCAAAGTCCGAGGGGCCCAGCAAGCCGACCACCTGGACCGGGTCTTCGGATGAATGTCGTTGGGGGATTGACTTGGCATAATGAACTGCCGCTGCTTCGACAAAGGTGTTAAGCTAATGAAGATGGCGTCAGCGATCGAAGAAGCTATCCATGGTTTGACGTGTCTCACCTGTTGGGGGCTGTAATAGACGTAGTTGGTGCCAGATGACGGATAGGCGACAATCGGCTCATGACCAAGACGTCCCTTTGCTCTTGTCTGAAGTAGATGGTTTATTGTATCAAAGTCCTCTTCCAGGCTATCTAGATCATTGACAGAGGTGGCTGGCGAGGCAACGCTCACGGGGGTAAGACTGGTTGGAGGTGAGGGGGTTGGCGTTGGCACCACAGACTGTAATACTGCAGATGCCATGATGAGTGCTTGGTTTGCAACAGAAGCGACGGGAATGGAATGAGGCAAGAGGTACGTTTATTCATTTCTATTTTATGCCATTGTCCAGGCACCTGGATGGCCGCAGGACTTCGGCCGGATTCTGTCGGTCGGCCAATTTCCGGACTGATTGCATCGGAGGATCAATTCGGAGATGTACCCCGCGATCGAAGCATCCAAGGCTGGGGTGGAGACATTGCAGTCATGAGATGTGAGCAAGTGGATTCGAAAGATGAGGGGTTGGAGGAAACCAACAACCGAGGCGTGGGGAAATCCGCTCTTTTTCCGCCACGACTTCCGCAAAGCGCCGCCGCGCTGCTGCCTCTGCCGCTCTCTCTCTGGCCTGGTAAGTCACATGGTCTCTCTCGAGTGGTTTATGCATAGTTATTGCATAGTTATGTCCGCGCTTCGTCATGGTATGCTCGTTACACAACTATTTACATTGATAGTTTAGCACATAACAAGCAGGATGGCCAAGCAATGCAACGTATGGAATCCCATGGACTCTCTGTTCAATAATTTATGATTCACTAAAATTATGTGCGTCTTATATCTTTACTTCAACTAAGCATCTATGCCATGTGACTTGCGTAGATTGTGAGCACTAATTCTTTAATTCGTACAAAAATATCAGATGTGAGAATAACTAATGTATAAGAGCATACTGATGCAGATGACCCCATCTTCCCGGACTTTACCAAGAAAACTAAGCTAGACTGTGGATTTCATTTTATAGACCAGGCCACTTGGTCTAAAGACAGGCATTATCATGCCAACCTCAAACCTAAAATGTCAGGCATCGCTACTGCCGTTTATGTGGAGAGTAGTCGAGTCTAGCCACTCATTCGTAGATGAATCGGTACTCTTACACTTCGCCTGTTCTATCATGAGACCTTATGTGTCTCCAGCACCTCAAACAGGTTAATACATATACTCAGCAGGGCTGAGTAGTACTCTGTGATAAGATGTCTTACGATGAAGAGCCCTTCGATGACTACTACAACGAGCCGTGTTTCGATGACCAGTACTACGATGAGCCAGATTGCGGCGACTCGTACTATGACTATGATGAGCCAAATTACAGTGATCCTTACCACGATGGGCCGGATGACAGTGACTCTTACTACGATGAGCCGAATTACAATGGCCCTTACTACGATGGGCTGGATGACAGTGACCCGTACTGTGACGGGCCATATCGCGGTGACGGGCACTACAATGAGCCAGACTGTGATGGCCCCTACTACGAAGAACCAGCTTATGATCCGTCCAACTACGAACCACCTTATGAAGAAGGGTACTATGATCGACCACACTCTAGAAATCAGTACTGCCATGGGCCGTACTCTGATGACCGGTACTTCGATGAGCCATCTTTCGATTATCAATTCTCAGGAGAGCCACCCTTCGATGATCAGTACTATGATGAGCCACCCTTCGATTGGCAACACTCAGATCAACCTTTCTTCGACGACGAAGACCTCCATGACGAAGACTTCCATGGACCGCCTTATGATAATCAATGTTACGACGAACCTCCGTTCAATGGGTCATGCTCAGCTGGGCTGCCGCCCCACCGCCAAAGCTACGCTCCTTCCTCTTCTACTAACCCAAGGAGTCACCAGCCGCCTGTGAATGTCAGACATGCAAATCAGGTGACTGTCAACATTCAGCATTTCCACAACCTGTCTGTTCACGTCCACCCCGCCGCGAACACGACCTTCCCTACCAGAACACAAGACTCTGAAAATCAGCACCCCAGGAATCAACAACCCAAGAATCAGCGCCCGAAGAACAACCCCAGGGGCCAGTTCCCTCGTGAGCAGTGCCGCAAGAAGCAACCACCCACCAGGCAGCCCGCCCAGAAACTGCTCTGCGACTCACAGTCGGTTGAGAAAAAGTCCTCTGACAAGAAGTCCTCTGACAAGAAGTCCTCTGACAAGAAGTCCTCTGACAACATGCCCTCGGACGAAATCACCACCGACAAACTGCCCTCAGACGAGAAGCCATCCACTGAAGCGACTTCTCATGATAAGGCCACCGAAAAGCAAGGCTCGGACCCCTCTTCTGCTTCTACCAATCCTTCTCCCTCCGACCCATCTCCAACGACTCTCCAGTCCAGTCGAGGTAATCCCTTGATCAAAGTCTCGTGCCCATCACCCTATAGTAACACAGCAAGCAGACTCCGTCTCCCAGTTCCGCACTGAAATTCTCGACTGGTCTCTACGTAACAAAATCTCGTCCGAGACTTTCGTCCGGTTGTGCGAAATCCTTCATGAAGTCGACAGCCCTGAAACTAAGTCACTACCGAAGAGAGAGGATATCTTCAGGAAGAACGAGAATAAAAGACTGAGATCGGACAGTCAGGGTAGCCAGTCCTCTGCTGAGCTGAAGTGATTGCACGGAAGGAAGGGTGAGTTGCATGTGATATTGCCCAGGCGAGCAGGCGCACGGGCGTACGAGGATGCGTGGGCTTTACTCAGCATATCTTATGTACCAATATCGCTGTACTGTCTGGTCAAGCTTGATAGCCTCATATTGTTTCAGATTTTACTGAATTAACTAATCCCTTTTCTACCAGACTTGGTTTGTAGAACTGTACTTCATCAAGTATCTTCACTTCAACCTGCAAAGCAATAAATCCCCACAGAAGGTCAGTTTCATTGAAAAGAAAAAAGAAAATAAACAAACAAAAATATCTAGCAACCGCAGTACACCTCTATGAAAGTACCTTCACCCATCAAAAGAAATCTATCACACACAAAGCCAAAGCCACCCCCGACATCACACATCAAACTTCACCAAATTCTCCTCCGCCGCCTCCACCGCCGCCCGACGCACCGCATCCTCCCCGACCTCCCCAAAGATATCACACCCCCACCGAGCCGGGAAATTGTACCTCTTCCCTCGCTCCAGCCCATCCAACCGCGCCATCACCCCCTCCCCCAGTTTCCTAACCTGCAGATTCGCCCGAATCCGCGCCGGCGTCACGCTCTTCGACAACACGACCGTCCCGCGCTGCACGCCCCAGCTCAGCAGCACCGGGCCCGCGCCCAACCCCACCTCCTCCGCGACCGCCCGCACGACCGCATCGTCGACGGCGCGCGGCGCGCCGCTCTGGTTATTGCCCAGCGGCGAGTACGCCTGGACCAGGATGCCGTTGCGCCGGCAGAACTGCAGCAGCCCGGGCTGCTGGAGGTACGGGTGCGCCTCGATCTGGTTCACCGCCGGCACCACGTCTACCTTGCTCAACAGGTCGGCGAGCCGGGCGGCCGTGAAGTTCGACACGCCGATCGCCCGGACCTTCCCGGTCGCGAGCAGCTTCTCCATCGCCTTGTAGGTGGTCACCGGGTCGGTGTCCGGGGCGAGCTCGAAGATCCCGGAGCGGTCGAGCGGGAACCATTTGTTGCTGGGTTGGAAGGCCCTACACACTGTTTTATGTGTGTGTTAGTGGCGTGTCGGGCTGGTTGGAGGAGTGAGGGGGGTGGTGCGCGGGGCGTACACAGGCCAATGCATCAGGTACAGATCCAGATCCTCGACGCCCAGATCCTGCAGGGTCTGGTCGAGCGCGGGCTCGACGTCCGCGCGTCCACTTCCCTCTCGTTGCGGTAGATCGCCGCGCAGTCGATGTGGCGGTATCCCTCGCGCAGGGCGACTGCGACGGCGTGCTCGACTTCGAGCGGCTTGGCTTGCCAGGTCCCGAAGCCGACGGCGGGGATCCGGGCGCCCGTGTTCAGGGTGAAGTGCGTGGGGAGGGACATGGGGACTGGGTGGTTGTGAGTGAGTGTTTGTGGGAGATCGAAGGGCAGGGTGATGGGTTGCCTGGCAATATAACTTTTTTGCCTGTCTCTTCGCGTTGGCGGTACTATACTTACTGCGCAACCGAAAAGAGTAAGTGGGCGGTCGTCGGTCGGTCGGATCTCCGCCCCCGCAGCCCTAACTGCGACGGAAAAGCGCGCAGCGGAAATCAAGGCGCCGAATGATGGCAATCCTCCACCCCCACTGCCCACTCCTCCCCGCTCTCATGTTCAGACTACGGCAGCCAGCCTCCGCGTCCGATCTTCGGTTCAGTACCAAAGACTGGGTTTGGCAGTCGAAACAATCAAGGTAAATAGCTACGAGATCAGAACAAGCATTGACATCATAGGCTCTAGGAAGCAAGTTTCTTCAAGTTCTGCGCATTTCGGCCACTCTCACTCCACCCCATGGAAGTCTAGTATGACAAGTCAATGATACGCTCTTTCAACCCAATAGAGATGTCTCACTCCAAAAGACGCGAGTATTCTACCCAAGTCCATGATACCAATATGACCCTATAACTAATAAGAGTACCGAAAGTACACATTCTCCCTATCCGTCAGGTCGACCTGCTCCGCGGCATCACCCACACGCACTCCCTCCGCAGCCACGACCGCATCCCTCCGCTGATTGAGCCACGCCATGTAAACCGCAACGACAAGCAAGAGGACAATCTCCACGCAGTACGCCACCAGCATCGTCACGATCCCCGACGTATACGTCGGCGCCTCACTACTCTTGAAGCTGAACGGACCGACGATGTTGCCCACGCAGTAAGCGATGAAGAAGACGGCGTTGACGGTTGACCGTTTCGTTGCGCCCGCCGTATTGGCCGTGATGAGCGACATGATCATCGCGAACGAGGCGGTGTATGTACTCGTTAACTGAATATAGCCTTAGCATCTTTCCTGCGGTATGGAATGACAGTACCATATCTCACCCAGTAGCACACCAGCAACGCCATGGAATACGTTCGGGATATCGTACGCAGCCCCACAGCCCCTGCCACGGCCGGACACACGTAGAGACAAGCCACGATGCAGCGTTTCTGGCCGGGCAGCCAGCGCTGGAGATACATCGCGGAGATGTTGGAGACGAGAATGACCATCCCGTACGGGATCTGGAAGAGTCGTCACGAGGCTCGAGTATCCGAATCCCTCGATGATCAGGCTGCCGAAGTTGCTGGCGGCCCCGTTCACGATCTGCGTGCACACACCGCAGAGGAAGAAGAGCCATGTCTTGGGGTCCGTGAGTGCTTCCCGGATCTGAGACCGTTTGATCTCGTGACAGGTTTCCCAGAATGAGCAGGACCAAGGCGTCTGACAGCAGCTTTTCTTTCTTCTTCGCTAACCAGGAACTAAGGAAAGACGGGTGAGCGTAAAGAGAACCCGGGTATAGGTGCGAGGCACAGACTCACGCATTATACGGCCCGTCTGCCAGCGTGAACATCATGAAGGCACCCCATCCGACCGAAACAGCCCCAAGAATAATGAACTGATACTGCCACGAGGCAAGGGAACCGTAGATATGGCCGATCAGGAAAGCCAACAGACCACCAAAAGAGTTGGCAACTCCCAGGAACGTCGACCACCACCCGATTCTAATGGGTTGCTCTTCGACCGTATACCAAGTAGCCGTGATCAGGAGGTAAGCAGGGGTGGAACACGACTCCAGGCCTCCTAGCAGGAACCGCAGGGCCAGGAAGCTCTGGAACCCATGGCATGCTGCGAGAGCCATCGTGATCCCACCCCAAACAATCATATTGGCCGCAAGCCATTTCGGCACCGAAAGCTTCTGCATCACCAGACTCGAGAGATATTCAGACTGGGTTTATCATGTCAGGAACGTAGTCATATGCCTAGCTCAAGACTTGGGATGGATCATTTACCGCTAGATACCCGAAGTAAAACATACTTGCTGTCATGGTACCAGTCAGATGGAATGAAGTGGTTGAAGAGGAAATCAACTTACCTAGCCAGCTATACTCATCTCCCTTCAAGTGCAGATCTTCCTTCAGCCCGAAGACCACTGCATATCCCAGCATTGACTTTTCTACGTATGTGATGAGGTAAGTGATGCAGATGAAGGGAATCAGGAAACAATCAATCTTTCGCACCACCCTCTTCCGTATCGCTGGGTCGATAGAGCTGGGGTCCCACTGCCGTCTAGATACGCCCTGTTTGTCCTTCTGGATAGGCGGGCTTGCCACATCCTCGACATGGTCTGCAAAGCTCGCTCTTGGACATGTTGCCGAAGTATTCTCAGCGGCAGTGTTGACTGGTAGGTTGAATAGACAAGCAGAGTACCAAGATGCCTGCGTAGACAATGACTGTATCAACCAGGCTGACTATAGCTCAGGAAGTATGAGATCTCAGGCAACCCAGGAGCTGCTCATGAACATAACGCACGGACCTAAAAAGACTCTTCCCCACGGGGCAGGCTCCCCGCGGGGATACTGTACCATCGAGGCTCATGCCCATGCGGAAATGGAGTCGCTCGAGCGAATGTTGACGAGTCGATGCGTAGTGTAGTGCCTTGGAGAAAACCCGTTGTACTTGGAGGGTCTATCTGCTCCACAAGCTCAGCCCAAGCCCAACATGATCCACGCTTTGAAACTCAACAGAGAAAGCCAGTTTGGAGAAGAACCCGACGCGACGGATACGTGTCGGAAACTTCGCGGAAAATGAGCGGAGATGGAGGGGGAGTGGGCGGGGCCATATCTGATCCGGTTTTCGGTGCCGGCCTTGCTTCTGTGCACTCGTGACAGTACCCTCTAGCTCGGATAGGCAGATATGATGGCATCCAGGTAGGTGTGCCCTTCGTATATCAGTAATGTGGTATTCATATGTCAATTTGTGTATAAGCACGCGTTCAACTCACGGTGTGCAATACATAGCTCACAGTCTCGGACCTTGCTGGCAGTGACATATCCGCAGAGTCAACGATGAGCTTCACTGCTTTCGTATTGAATGACGGTGGATGGTTGTGAGAGACCATGACCAGCGGAGAGCGGAGATGGACCAACCCCAGATGCCAAAGTCCCGCGTCTGGGGTCCCCCGCATGGGCCGCTAAGCGAATTGCGAGTCCCGCATTTCCCCGGGTTGTTGTCTGATGCGGCGCTTCGCCAAAACCGGGGAAATGTGTCCTCGTAGTACCCTAAACAAGGTATATAAGCCCTTGTAATGAATCAATTCCTGTGTATATGCCCTTCTGCTGTGACCAAGGCCGGCTCATTCTTCTCTGTATATACTCCCTCCCCAAATTGCGCCTGCGCCTTGCGTCCATTGTTCTCGCTTGATTCTCTGCATTCCCAGTCATTCCAGTTGATTTGTGGAAGCTCAGAACTTGCTTACCTTCCTAACCCAGCAACATGGCGGATGTCGACAAAGCATCATCATTTCATGTGGAATCGACCACGAAACCGTACGATGACCGGGTCTCGGAGTCCTTCGAAGGACTATCGGACGAAGAGACGCAGGCATTAGAGAAGAAATGTGCGACTGCCTCAATGACTCGCCCTTCTTCTCATGCACGAGATTGACAATCTGACACCCGCACAGTGGTTCGAAAGATTGATCTCCACCTGATCTCGTCCCTGTTCCTGTTGTTCATCTTCAACATCCTCGACCGCTCAAACATTGCCAATGCCCGTCTCGGTGGAATGCAGGAAGACCTCCATCTGTCGGACACCCAGTATCAGACAGCAGTGGCCATTATGGTACGTCGCGCATGAATGTGTCAACATTGCATATCCAAATGCTCACGAAAGGCTCGCCATAGTTCGTCGGGTATCTGCTGGGTCAGGTCCCGAGTAACATTCTCCTCACCCGCCTGCAGCCCTCGCGGTACATCCCGACAGCAATCTTCATCTGGGGCGGCATCTCCCTCTGCACAGCCGCCACCAAGAGCTTTGCCGGGATCATGTGTGTGCGAGTCTTTCTCGGGTTCGCCGAATCGCCTTTCTTCTCCGGAGCGTTGTATGTATCCTGTCCAGGACAATTTGTCGTATCATGGCTGACACCTTTGTACAGACTCCTCATCAGCTCCTGGTACAAGCCTTCGGAAATTGCCGTGCGGGTGGCGTTGGTGTATTGCGGAAACACAGTGGCCAACGGGTTTGGTGGCCTGCTTGCCGCAGGCATCATGGACGGGCTGAATGGAAAAGGCGGTCTTGCTGGATGGAGGTGAGTTCTCGTCCGCTTGACTCCACATAAAATTGAAGCAATGCCATACGAGGATGCTGAGAAAATCACCATAGGTGGCTCTTCATCATCGAAGGCGCCGGCACAATGGTAGCAGGGCTACTCGCGGTGGTGCTTCTGCCCGACTTCCCGCGCTCAGGACAGCGCAAGTGGCTGAACGAGCAGGAGCAGCGGCTCGCCGAATGGCGCCTGGCGCGCGCGGCCAACGACGAGGTCGATGAGAACGGGTCCGTCAAGGACGGCTTGAGAGAGGCACTCACCGACCCGAAGGCATGGATGCTGATCTCGATCCAAATCTGCCAACTCACCTCCCAGAGCTGGACATACTTCTTCCCCGTAAGTCGAGATTGAATGCCCACCCAAAACCCTCTTACTGATAGAAAAGCGCAGACCATCGTCAAGACCCTCGGGTTCGACAACACCATCACCCTCCTCATCACGGCCCCCGTGTACGTCTTCGGGTTCTTCACGGCGCTGGGAAACTCTTTGATCGCGAACCGCACCAACCACCGCGCGATCCTGATCATCTGGCCGCTGTGCGTGGACATCGTGGGCAATATCATGGTCATCTCGTCGCACGCCACGGCGGTGCGGTATGTCGGCATGTTCCTAATGTGCGCCGGGTCGTACTCAGCGTTCAACGTCGTGCAGGCGTGGATCGCGAGTACGATCCCCCGCACGCGGACCAAGCGCGCCATCGTCTACGCGTTGGTGAACCTGTTCGGCAACTCGTCCAACATCTACGGCTCCTACTTCTTCCCCACCTCGGACGGGCCCCAGTACCGGCCCGGTGGGATCACGCTGTCGTCCTTTGCCGCGGCGGGGATTGTGTTAACGTGGTTGTTGGCCGTGTACCTCCATCTCCTCAATACGAAGGCCAAGAAGGCGGAGGAGCGGGATGGTCAACAGCGCTATAGGTATATCTGGTAGACAGCCGAGACTGGGGAAAGGTGAATCGCTTTGGCACAAGCATCATGAACTTTCTTTGGGCATAGCAAGGAATAATGACATTTGAATATTGCCTCTCATCTACCTTTATCGCATAGTGAGCAAGCTTTCTCTTCGTTTGATGGGAGAACGATATTGAACCCTGCGCTCGAGACGGACCGGCTTCATGGGGTTATCGTAGGCATTTAGCCTTGAACATCTGGATGCGCCAGGGACGAAGAGGAGACATTCCAATAGATTCTCCATCTTACCTTAGTTATATACGTATCTCAATCCCATGCGAATAGTGGCTATCCCACAATCGGTAGGTGTCACCCGCATGAAGTCGGAGGTGTACTGTGCATGTTTGATCCGCGGGAGGCTTGCTTCCTAGTACCCGGGGAAACCTCTCTCAAGCCCAGGAGAAGCCAGGAGCAGTGAAGTTCTCCTCGAAGAACCGAGCACTCAACTGACGCGTTGACAAAGGTACACGCAGATTGACCCGAGAGCTCTCCAGTATAAGCTATGCTCTTTCCATCAAACTCTCAGGGCGCGATCAGTGTACAGCACCTGCACATACAGTACAGTACATATTTGAGCGACAGCGAGATCCTTGATCGACACAAGCTGACAAGAAGCCGTGAAGGGAAAACAAGGACATGTAGCAACACTCACCGGGCATTGAGTGTCAAAACTCCCGAGTCGGATAACTGCAGCCGGAGCCGAAGTAAAACACATCCCGCGGGTGACGCCCGGTCTCCAACCAGGCACCACCAGATCGAGATTCCCGAATCCCGAGAACGGAGTATGTACACAATTAGTCATCTCCTTCATCAGTCAGCATTAAGCTCACTGATCATCCCTCAGCCAACGCCACGATATTCCTTCCCAAGCCTCAATCCTTAACATGACAACAAACCACAAACCCGAGGAACCTGAAAATCTACACAAATCGTCAAGCAACCGATCCCCGCCACTCATCTTAACGAAATTACTCAACCAACAACACAGACAGTCATCACCCCTCCTTCCTCCAATAACAACAAGTAAAGCCCCACCGAAACTCCAACATGTAATCTTTTCCCGCGCGGCAAGTTTGACATTGCACTCTAGCCGAGCAGGTAAAGATACTGCCATGTCACTAAACAAATCGTCTATCCGGCTTGGAGATTGAACCCGACCCGAAACAGGAGCCAGATGGATGGAATATACTCGGCGGACCCCAAACCCAAGCCCGCATATACCCGACAGTTCACCACACCCTTGCGCTTCGGGACTCGCTCGGGGAAGGTGACAGACATGCCATAGTGCCCATGCCATGCCCATGCCCACCGGATGAGGGGAATCTACGGCAATCACAATCATGGAATCGGCAGGAGATCCGCCGAGGGGTGGCTACTATAGGTACTGTACCAACTACCAAGTGCCGTCGCACTAAACGACCTAGTGCGGTACCTAAGTAGTTGGTCTATCGTCCAATCGTAAACGAACACAACGAATAAGGATAGAGACGGTCGTATTGATTAGGCTGCAACCAATTCTTCGTTGCAAAGAACAATAAAAATGAGGTGATGATACTGGATTCCTGGCCCCCGGAATTGAGTTTCTGGGCTGCGACGCTCCGTCCAACCGGTTGGGTTGAAAGTTTGTCGGAGAGGATACTGTAGATACACTAAGTGAATTCCCACGGAATCAGAAGGTGGACGGAATAGGGAAAAGAAACCTTATGCAACGGGCGGAACGGGCGGTCTGTGTGTGTGTGTGTGTGTGTGTGTGTGTGTGACACTGACCGCTCCCGGCTGTAATTACAGTACATCACGTCATGACTTTCTTTGTTGAAGACATTTTTGGAAGAAGAGACACAAGTCTAAGAAACTCTAGATATTCCAATTACCCAATGGTAGGAAGCTGAAGTTACATGGATTTAGAAGTCAAGGGAAAAAAAAGTTACCGTTCATTGATGCATGCCTTGCATATCGCATCTTCATCATATGAGAAACAAAAATATCAATCGCAGTCTAAATAAGAACATGACACAAATAAATCACTCGAGACAAAGAATCGGTCTGCTTTCTGGTTCTTTAACTGCCCAAGACAAGCGACAACGATGGATATCAGTAGTCCAAACCCGTAAAGCCGTAACAATATGGTGGTAAGTGGTGGGGGGAGAAGATGAAAAATGTCTAACATCAATGGACTTGATCGGTCAAACATGGTGTATGAGAAAATGGGGAATGAGAAGGAAGATAAAGAGAAGGAACTCGACACCAAGATGTCCAAGTCCTTATTTTTGATCGTTTATAGGCGTCCCGTTTACTCGACAGCGGAGGCGTTCTCGCTGTGGAGGACAGGGTTGACCTTGGGGTTCCACTTGAACTTGAACTCCTGGCCCAGTTCCTTGCGGACGGCGGCCTTGACAGCCTCGAGCACGTTGGGGAAGACACCGAAGTTGGCCGGGTTGTTGTCGTCGTTGTCACCGCCCTGGAAGACACCGGTGCGGACCAAGCAAGTGTTCCAGCCGTGCATGTTACCACCGCAGATGTCGGAGGCCGGGTTGTCACCGACCATGTAGATGTTCTCGGGCAGCTTGTTCTCGTTGTGGATCTCCTCCATCCAGGACTTGAGAACCTCATCGGCGTAGGTGTAGGTGGCGCGCTCGGGCTTGCCGTAGACAACACGCTCGAGATCAACACCGGTGAGCGCCTTGTACTGGGCTTCGATGGAGATACGGAAAAGACCCTGGGTGAGACGGGGGGGACCCTTGTGGTCGGTGGGCATGAGCAAGTCACCCTGCGAGAAGTAGATGGGGATGCGGGAAGCAACAGGGTCCTTGGCGCGGGTCAAGAGCTTGCCGTCGTCGGCGAGCAAGAGGTCCATGATGAGCTGCATGTCGGTCTGGTAGTCGCGAGAGTCGGCAAAGACCAGGATAGCGTCGAACTTGACCTGGGAGAAGTCGCGCGGCTTGGCCTCAGCCTTCTCCTCCTCGGTGAGGGTGCTCCAGGGAGAGACAGTGGGGTCCCAAGCCTGGATATCCTTGGGGTGGATGACGTTCTTGAAGCCGTAGTTCTCAGCGACCTCGCGGATCTTCTGGCCCTCACCACCGAGAACCAGGACAGTCTCGTAGTACTCAGCCAATGCCTGCATTGGGGTGTGGGACTGGATGAACTGGTCGGTGGAGATGGGGCAGTCGAGGACCTCGGTGAGCTGCGCGCAGCGCGCTTCTTCGGTCTTACCACCACCGTTGGTCAGGAGGATGTAGGGGATCTTGATGCCCAGCTCGTTGTCGCCGTTCAGCATCTTGAGGGCCTCCTTGGCCTGAGGGATGGCGTGGTTACCGTGAGCCAAGACACCGTCAATGTCGAAGGCGAAGGCCATGTTCTTGGCGGCGGCGACCTTCTCCTTGGACATGTCCTGGACCTGGGAGGCCAGGATATCGCGGGAGACATCTCTCGTGACAACGGAGGACAACCGCGAGACACGGGGAGATCTGGGAATAGGGAGGGAGGTGCCGAAGGAGTTGCGAGAGGCACGACGGTCCCGGGAAGAGGGAGCAAAGCTCAGGTTGTGCATGAACTGGGCAGCATCACTGATGGAGCTGCGGGTAGCGGGGACCTCGACAGTGTTGCCGGAGATGTCACCGGGGATGGGGAGGGAGCCGCGAGACTCGCGGTGAGTAGGGGCAGGAGCAGTCGGGTCAACCCCTTCAGCGTCTTCGATGCGAGGCATGATGATGGATGAGTTTTGTAAATGGTTAAGAGGCGGAGGAATTGAGTTTCGAGGTTGAAGAGCAAAAGAGCACCACCAGGGAGACTGAGGAGGGAGAGAGAGTTTAAAGCGTACGCCGGAGAGGTGATGGAATGATGATAAGAGACGAGGGAGATGATATCACTCCTATTATAAGATGAAAACCAGGGAACGAACCGAAGAGCTCTTCACCTGGAAGGAAGTGGTAGTGATGGAAGAAGATGAGAAGGATAGAAGGATGACGGAAGGAAAGAAGAAAAAGAGGAGGGCAGAGCTGGGATCATATATAACAAGCTTTGAAGAGCGATAGTGGCGGACCAGCCGAAGTCATTGTACTAGAAATGGGGGATGTTTCTGATGGATGGTTCAAGACCACGGACTACTACGTATGGAGTACACACAGTGCTGGTGGTGGTGGTGCTGGGATGGTACGGGCGTACTGCAGCCGATACGTAGGAGGAATGATAGTGGAGTCGATGTTGGTGGTGCTGGTGGTGCTGGGTGGTGGTGATGGGTGCATGTTGCTGCTGGTGCTGGTGCTGGTGCTGGTGCTGCTGCTACTGCGGGTTACTGCTCTTCCATCCGCCATCCGCAGTTGCTCGAATCCACAATCCGGGCTCCACCGGGGCGTATCATCATCCCTAGGAATTATCGTCATCACTCACACATGAATGGTGATTAGTGCTGATAGGGAGGAGCGGGGCCAGCGGAGTCGGGAGGAGATTTGCCATTGGTGAGCAGTCCAGTGGAGTCTTGGAAAGATCCATGGTAATCTTTCCACTCAAATACCACCCGGACCCTGTTTGGTACCATACCGCCCAGCGTGTCATTTCCCTGACAGGCAGAGAATCAGAAGTAACCAGGGGTACTGAGATGTACTGTACGGTATCAGGATGAGGGATTTTGCTCCACCCTCATCACCGACACATCTGCAGGTCTGCAACAAGTCTGCAGTTCTTTTAAGGCTATCACTGACCATCACTGTCATCACCACCACAACCACCACACCACTACTTTCGACGGGCGGGGCGGAACAAGGCTCTCCTGTGGCATCACCGCCAATAACTAATTTCCACCGCAGGACGAACCCCCTAGATGCCTTAGACTAGTTCAGCCAAAAATAGGGGGGGCAGAGAGGATCCTCTTTTCCGACCGGCATGAAGCCACAATGCATGGCCAGTGGACAGGAGGGGGGCAGAACGGACCCAGCAAGTGTCTTGGACTCTTGGGATGGGGGATAATTGGGTCAAGGTCAATACCCTCAGCCATGGGTGAGTCTGAGATCGGTGGAGCCGATGACGATCGAGCGGGCAGTAGCGGGTCTCAAAACGCTCGCGCCGTTTCGCTCTCAGTTGTGAGCCGGTGATGTCATGGGTTTTGGATTGGGATTGGTCTGAAATACGCAGTGGAGAGGGGAGGGGGGCAGGAGGAAGAGGAGCACTGGCAAGAGGAGGAAGAGCAGGGGATGACCGAGGGTTTCATGACGGTTTTCACTGCAATGCCGTCATGTTGGGCCGGGTGAAGCTCGCTCCGGGAAACCAGAGAGGACAAGAAGAGCTTCGGTGGAGGAGGAGCTCCCTAGTTACTTACTTACCTTACTCATGGTCTCCATCGAAGCTTGCTATGAATCTACTGCTATGAGCTCACAATGCCATTGCCCTCGAACCTCATTGCTAGAAGCTTCAGAAAACTCCATCGAACAATGTAGAACTCATCTGGACTCTGTAGAATAGCTCAGAAAAAAGGTTAATGTCATAGTTGAGAGCCAATGGCAAGGTGACAACCACGCCTCGCAGCATCATCCATCATCACCACCACCACCACCACCACCACCATAACCCCTCTTTAGACGCCCTTCTCCCCCACTTCCATCCTTCCTGTTCTACTCACCACAAACCACCACCCCCAGTACCCAAACCACTTGTAGTCAGCTTTATCTGGCCTTTCCTCCCACGACTCCCGACTGAAGCCGGTTCTTCTTTCTTTCTCTCCCATTAACTTTCCTCCCAACAACAACAACAACACCCACATCCACTACAAACCACCCATCATGTCTTCCGGCAAAACTTTCACTCTGAGCAACGGCGTCAAGATCCCCGCCGTGGGTTTCGGTACCTTCGCCAGCGAGGGATCCAAGGGTGAGACCTACGACGCCGTCACTGCCGCCCTCAACATCGGCTACCGTCACCTCGACTGCGCCTGGTTCTACCTGAACGAGGACGAGGTCGGCCAGGCGGTCAAGGACTTCCTCAAGAAGAACCCTTCCGTCAAGCGCGAGGACATCTTCATCTGCACCAAGGTCTGGAACCACCTGCACCGCCCCGAGGATGTCGAGTGGTCAGTCAACAACTCCCTGGAGAAGCTCCAGCTCGACTACATTGACCTGTTCCTGATCCACTGGCCCATTGCCGCCGAGAAGGAGACTCAGGAGAAGCCCAAGATCGGCCCTGATGGAAAGGTAGGATCCCATCCCTTCACCCCCCCCTGGCAGCCCACAGACAACATCCCAGCTAACCAACCCTTCCAGTACGTCATCCTCAAGGACCTGACTGAGAACCCCGAGCCTACCTGGCGGGCGATGGAGAAGATCTACAAGGAGGGCAAGGTCAAGGCGATCGGAGTTTCCAACTGGACCATCGAGGGGCTCGAGAAGCTGCTCAAGTACGCCGAGGTCAAGCCGCACGTCAACCAGATCGAGATCCACCCCTTCCTGCCCAACGAGGAGCTGGTCAAGTACTGCTTCGACCACGACATCCTGCCCGAGGCCTACTCGCCGCTGGGCTCGCAGAACCAGGTCCCCACGACGGGCGAGCGCGTCAGCGAGAACAAGACCCTGAACGAGATCGCCCAGAAGGGCAACAACACGCTGGCGCAGGTGCTGATCGCCTGGGGTATCCGCCGCGGCTACGTCGTCCTGCCCAAGAGCTCCAACCCCGCCCGCATCGAGTCCAACTTCAAGAGCATCGAGCTGTCCGACGAGGACTTCGAGGCGGTCAACAAGGTCGCCGAGGGCCGTCACTTCCGCTTCGTCAACATGAAGGACACCTTCGGCTACGACGTGTGGCCCCAGGAGACGGCCAAGAACCTGTCTGCTTAAGCGGTTTCCTGGCCCGGAAGAAGAGACCAAGCGTTTAATGATTTATGCGGGACATAAAAAAAATGACGGAATGAGATAATCTTCTTATCAGCTAGACGATACAGAATTATGACCTTTTGTTGAAGATTTTGGACCAGAATTTAATTTAATTATTGTAACCCGTAGAGTAAAGCATTGTAATTCACCCCTTCAATAGTCCACCCAGCAAGACAACGCAACAGCCCCCAACCCATCAAATCTCCCAAGGTTGTAACAAATTAGTCAAGACAACTCTGCCCCCAAGAAAACCGACGAAAACTAAAATCCTCACCACACCCACCAATAACCTTGAAAAATACGAGGTAGCAACCTAAAGTCCACAAGAGCACAGAGTCCAGGAACAGCAATGCAATGCGACATCCGACACACACGCGCACACACACCGCGCCGAAAGCAAAAAAACCAAACCCGCTCGAAGCTCGGAGGACAGTCCTCCACGCAGAGGAGCAAAAAAAAAGAAAACCACTAACCTCTGCGGGATGACGTCGGTTTGCTGTCAATCACCGACCACCCCCCCTCCCCAAAAAAAAAAAAAGAAAAAAAAAAAAAAAGGTTGTGTAATGTGTAGCTTAATGTGTAACCAGCCAGTAAACTTAGTACCTTACCAGGATTGGATTATTACTCGTGAAGAAAATCTTCTTGGGTGGTGCTTGGTGGTCTAAGCCTTTCTGCTTGATTCCTGAGTCTAAAGTGGTTATTGTAGCATGAGACGGAAGTAGCGAGTCAAGCAGAGCAAAGCAGCCACCTACAGCAACAGCAACAGCACCAGCACCAGCACCAGCAAGCAACTGAACGTCAACGTCAACGTCAACATCAACATCCGATCGAGAGGGGGATGTTGAAAGCCCCTCACTAAACCCAACCCAGCCTAGCACCCCATCTCCCAGAACGGGACTAGTTTTACCGGACCCGGAGCATCCCGGAAAATCCCGGAAACAACACCTGGCAACGCTCTCCTCTTCCTCCCGGCCCGGTGGACAAATCCGGCAAAGCCCTAACCACCACCTCTGCATTCAGCCTAGCGCTGCCCGGGCTCGAGGGCTCCTGAACTCCTGGCTAAAAAGTGGATCCCCCGCCCTGCGCCAGGTGCGGCTGCCCTAACCCTATCAATTTCCCTTGGGTTTCGGTGGCTTGCAGTTCGGCATTCCAATTAGACCTAAACCAGGGGAACAACACAAAAAAGGGGGCCCGGGGGGAGGGGGGCAGGGAGGCAGGGAACTTAGTGACGTGGAAGATGTAATGGACTGTGCATTGATTGGCATGAATAATGCCTGGATGTGTGTTTGATTAGAATTTGTATAGTGAGGCATTGAGGCATTAATGCTTCCGTACAATTACAAAAAACAAGTGGGGGGGTGCGTTGCTTTGCTTATGATTCGTCGGGTTTGATGGATATCTATTAGAGAAATTTCAGGTACACAGTTCATGCTTCTGGTTGTGTTTATTATTGCACTGGTCTGTCTCTGCCTGTGTGGTTTGCTATCTACACCGGTTCTTTTGTCAGATTCACCAGCATTCGGAATCCGTCCCAGTATGCCCTGCACATGGTCCGATCTCGTCATCTTTCTGATGATGATAGCCATAGATAGCCTGTTCCATTGAGCTAGGATGGAGACCGAAAACCCGGTCAACATGAGTAAGCCAAGCGGTGATGTTTCCAATCCAACAGTCTCCATCCATTATCTCCATCCAACGAACCAAACAAAAGTCCAAACCGGCTTCTCCGAGTTTCCGACACGATATCGCAATCGCAACAACCAAACAACAACAACGACACCAACTGCAGTTCCCACAATGTACTCCGTAGGCAACCGGTTCTTTCGCCAACGTCCACCAACATCCTACCAATCACGACGGAATTAATCTCCCGTACCCTCGATGACAATCACAAAAGAGTAACTAGTGTTGTACCCGACTGAACCCATCCGACTACTCGCGAGATCCATTTCCGTGTACCTCAGTAAAGGTAGGGTTCCAGCGAGGAGCGCGGCGGGGGTAGGAGGGAAATAAAAACTGGAGATCCTCTTTTTGCGCGATTATTGTTGTCTTTGCTACGTAGTACTAGGTAGATTAGAACTTCAAGAATGATTATTTTTTTCTCGGCAGTTGCGCCTAAATCCATTTTTTGGACGGCTTGTCCCTCTGCTACGGTTTATCCGTATGCTATTCTGTTTATGTTTATGTCAACCGTGCTGGATATAGTCATAGACGGAAAGGTGGTTGATGCCAACCCCATCCGAAGTAGTAACTATACTTACTTCCTTGCCTGGTGTAGGTTATAACTCAGGCCCTACCGGGCGACAGTCCTCCCTCCCATGTACCAAGTGCCTTGATAACGGTAGCATATCTCCAGATTTTCACGCAGATCTCGAGAAAGTGGGCGAGAGAGCTGCATGCACGTAGCCTTACAATCCAGCCCCCTTACTTCGTGGCTTGACACCCGCAGGAGGGACCGCTGGTCCGAATTCGGACATCTCATTAAAGTTAAGGTGTGCTGTAGCCTGTAGCCTGTAAGTCGGTAAGTCAGTAGCGAGCTTTAGCGGTGGTCTGACTCATGCTGGAAACGCACATCAAGACCAAGGCAATTCTACATATGTACATGTACATGTACATGTATGTCTGGAAAGGGCTGCAGCAGCCGTGCAGAGGATTGTATCATCGTGCAGGATGCGTCGCGTGCGGGTGTTCTGCTTTCTGATATCGGTCTGAGGCTCTGTTGTGACTAGGGGTTTGTTAGTTGGGTTGAGGGTGAGTGGGGGATTCTCTATTTACTCTGCAGCTCATTCCGGTCGGGTATACCCTGATATCGTCTGTATGAGTTGTGTGGGTATTCAAGGATATACATGCTATCGTTCTCAGTAGTATGCGCGTTCAGGAATCGGAGAACTACGGGCCCTGCTTTCACCTGATGAGTTCTTGTCTTGTCCAGATTGCCTGGACGCTCAGCTTCTTGTCCCCTCGTTTCTTCTTTCTTTCCTCTCTTGTTATGTCAATTTACAACTTCTGTGCGCTTTAGTTTACGAACCTCAAAGACATGGGTTGCTCTCGACTCCGAGCAGTGATCTGGGCAAGAAGTACAGTACTACACCTACAAGCAAAACAGGGGAGGACGAACCTTGACCGTAGAATCTTTCCAGTCTCGCCCCTAGATATCATTTCATCCCTGCGACACTTCGGAGTACAGATCTACAGGGATATATATTAGTTTTTGACTCCTAAGCCATACCAAAGACCATCGAATGATGTTTGACAGATGGCAAGGTGGCCAGGCAGACGTTCATGGAGAAGAAGGATATTATCAAATCTTGACATTTGCAAGGATCAGCTCATGTTTGTCACAATAGCCTTACATACTATGCTATGGTAGCTAGGTTGAAATCATGTGAAGGCCACGTCAACCAACAAAAACATAATGTTGTGTAGAGATATGAGCGAAAATTGGATAACGTCTGCTACATAGTCCTTCGTGGGAGCTCGAAAGAAGATCTATCAGATACTGTATCTTACTACCCTGATAAGGATGAAACTCATTCCTTGAGAACATGACTCTGCATAGCAACTTGGTGTCGATGCTCGTCTCCCGATACACAGGGCCGGCCATGTGGACGGGAAATTATATACAGCGGATATCCCAGGACAGCATCTTCGAGGGCAAGACATGCGGCCTGTGAATAGAAAGCATCAGATACCCTATCTTCCTACCTTCTAACAAGCTCCGCGACTTATCAATCAAAAGACATAAACTTGACATTTGAGAAGTGCACACTGCATAAGAGCTTGCATCCTCAGCGAGGGTCACACGACCAAGTACCTGTACCCGGGATGCGAAACATATCTGTGCCTGAGGCACCAAATCCACTTCCCGAGGCATAACTCAAGGCTCTAGTTGCGAGCGAGTGCATCCGCACAGGATAGATAAGACAAACTCAACACATGCACTCAACCGAAAAGATTAGCAGTATGTGATATTGAGTACCCGAAGAACCGAGATAACAGCCCAAACGCCTATCCTATGCATCCAGTAAGAAAACCCACGCCATCCATGCTAGTATGTACAAATAATCAAACAATCACACTCGACCCCACGACTCTCACGAGCGTGAGCGAATCCGTCTGGCGACCGGCGTCGATCCCGCATTGACCTTCAGCAGACTCGTCTTCGTGCTACTGCTGCGGAGTGATGTCTTGCTGCTGCGGCTCGTCATGCTGGCAGTGGCACTGCTCCCCTTGGACGGGGTCTCGAGCGTCTTTCTGGGGGATTTGGGGATCAACTTCTTGCGTTGACCGAGGGGACTATCGTTGCCGGAAGATGCAGACGACGAGGTGGGAGACGAGGTGGGAGCAGCAACAGCAACAGCCACAGCTACAGCAGTAGCGACGGCCGTGGTTTCGGGCCCGGACGCTCCGCGCACGCGCCGCGCCCGCGGCGTTGCAGTAGCGGGTGCAGTAGTCGCTGCATCGGGGCCCGTCTCACCACCAGTCTTCTGCCCCGTCTGCGACCGAGTCGTGCGGCCACTGGCTGCCTTTCTTTTCACATCGGAGGGTTTGTCCGTGCTGCGCTGATGCGTTACCCCACGGCCCACACCAGCGACGTCATGCTTGTGACCGGTCGCGTTGGCGTCTTCACCTTCGAACTCCACGAGTCGGTTATTGTTCCAAGACACATGCTTCTTGGCCTTTGCATTTTCTCGGGCCACCGGAGCAGGACTGGCTTTGTCGTCACCGATCGGGGTGGTGTAGCTTTTGTGAATTTGGAGAACATGCAGTGTCTGCTTCGGCATGGTGGAGCTGCCTTTGTTGAACCGCGTGTTGCGTTTCGTGGCCAGAGCGAGCTCTTGGGCCTCGGTCCGCTGGAGGAAGACGAATTCGTTGCCCTTGGCACGGCGGAGAGCGAAGGTGCTGCGCACTGCAGCCGCCACGGTAGAGGGGCGTACTGGCGGGGCACGCGGGCGTGTGCTACGGCGCGGGCTGCCGGCCTCTTGATTCTCGTTCTCGAGCGACTTGGTGGGTGATACTTGCTGCGGTTTCTGCGGCGAGGGCGAGTTGGCGTCGAGGTCCTCCAACGCGCGCCGCGACGGCGGAGTCGGCATCTCGACCGGTGAAGCTTCCTGCATCTTCTTGGCTTCATCCTCCTTCTCAACCAGCCCGGCCTTCTTTGCGACCATCTCCGCGACCTCAGGAGCTTCTATCTCAGCAGCAGCCTCGGTCTCAGCGGCAGCGGCAGCAGCCTTGGCGTCACGCTTGGCCTGGGCCTTGGAGAGGAAGTTACTCAGTAGTTCGGCGTCTTCTCCGCCCAACGAGCTGCGCAAAGCCGACCGCACAATAGTCGACTCCTGCTCGACTGTAATATCGGGGACGATAGCAGGGACCTCCGGATTCGATTCCAGCTTCGTCGCGCTCAGCAGGACCTCCTTGATCGTAGCAGCGGCATCACCATCATCATCACTGTCCTCCTCCGCAGTATTTGTAGTCGGCGAATCAGTAAGGGACCCTCCGACAACCGGACTGAACACAGTAAATGGCGAAGCATGACTGATCTCGTGTCCTTTTATGTTTGTCATGTCTCCGTCGAAACCGGGGGACAAACCCTCCGTATCGTCAGGTAGCGTGCGGGGGTAGGGCGCACCGGGCACCAATTTCGTAGGGGTCTCCGGGAGGTCACCGGTCGCTAATTCGTCCGGCTCGCTGATAACAAGGTTCTCGTGCATCGACGTGGACGCGTCTCGCTCGTCGCTGGTACTCTCGATACGGTCATGTGGCTGAAGAAGACTGTCCGTCGCCATCGGCTCATCGGGAAGGTCCACAAACTCGCTGTAAACCAGTGGCAGCTTGCCTGATCATCGTTAGTTCCTCCGTGAAACATGACGTCTTCCACATTGCCAAGAGAGCAGAAGCATATAATAGCCCCCAAAGCCCAAGGTTTAGAACGAACGGAGAACTTACGTCGTCGCCCCTTTGAATCAGACTCCCACTGTGTTTCCAGGAATGACCTCCCTCGTGAGTTTCCGCTGGCAAGGTCATCCGGGTCCAGCGCGAAGCATCTCCGCTTGACTCCGCGGACGAGTCCCAGATTCCTCGTGCTGTTGATCTCGAGCTGGAGCTCCTCGTCGATCGCGTGCCGCTCGCCGACGGTGATCTGCTGCAGAGCTTTCATGCTGTTGAACGAGGAGCGGAAGCGCTTCCAGACTTTGCGCGACCGGCCGCGTGCGCGGAACGACGTGGATGGTTTGCGGTCCCAGACGTGCGGAGCTGAGTGGGTGAGGGTCTTGGTCGGGGTGAATCCGAATTTCGTGTTTTGAGGGAGCTTAAGGTGTGGGGGGCTATTCAAGGTCGCATGTTAGACATCTGGTAACGATGGGGTTTGACCAGAGTGATAATGAAGTCCAAGGTGAGAGGAAGGAGGAGATGCAAGAAAGGGGCCCAGGCCGGAGTGAGTGAGCCAGTGCTGGCCTGTCTTGGATCGACATTGCAACTCTCATCGAGGGGAGCTGCTGAGCCTGACACGAAGAAGATAAGAGTTTCTCCACGTACCATAACGGTTGGAATGTGACGGACGGACAGACAAAGTCCTCCATCTTGATGGTCGCGACCGAGTTGGAATGTGCGGCGTGTTTTGACGTCAAGGAGCGGGTAGAAGGAGCGATACGACGGTGGATAACGGGGGTAGAAGATACACCACTATGATACTGATTAATGTGAGGCGTCTGGAGTCGCGTCAGTTGTCGGGATGCGATAGCAATAAATAAATGGCGCGATAGTCTGAGAGCAGAGTTTCAGAGCAGAGCTGGATGCGATGGAAATGGATAAGTTATTGGTTGGACCGGGGCGGGCGAGCCACCGGGCTGTTTTGGCGGTGATCGCGTTGCTGGGCCAACCAGCCTACATGGAGTCCATTCACTGCACCAGAAGCACTTCAACCTAGACTCTACAAACGCCGAGGTACTCTGCTCCTAGTGCAGCCCTGTCCAGATCTCAAGCCACAAAATCGAGGTGAAGAATACCGAATGCTATTCTATGATTGGATAAATGCAAATCAAGCCCGTAAACGTGTAATCATCGCGGTTCCATCAAAAATCCCGCCCCGCTCAGAACAAGTAGATCACCTAACACCCAGAACTCCAGTCTCCACGCTGTTCATTGGCTTCGATGCAATGCGGTTTCGCAAATAGACCATCTCCCCCGTCTAGGGCCCTTGCTCCATGTCTCTCTCATCGAACGGATCACCAAACTCCGCTGCAAACGCTATGAATCAGTACCACGTTCAAAACCGCAGAACCCATTGATCCCGTAGAAATTCCGGCCAGATGTATTGGAACGTACCCAAGCTGAAGTCTTGATCGATGACAAATTCCATTGCTCGCTGGTATTCCTCCTCCGCCCGCTTGTTCATCCACGACGCCACCGGGGCGGACTGCTGGTCGCCCTGGGCGAGAAGACCCTGGGCTGCCAACGGCGAGGCGATCGGTCCCCCGGGACCGTGGGACTTCCCGGGGCCCTCGAAGGCGCTGCTCTGAGTCTGCGAGCCGGGCGGGGACAGTTCGGAGCCATCAAACTGAGGAATGTGGGTTGGCAGCTTGTTGGTCGGGGTGCGGGTGCCGGGATTGGAGTCGTCGGAGGCCAAGGGGGACGACTCTGGCGAAGAGGCCATCTGAGAATCGCCGTCTCGGTCTGCAGAGACAGTCAGCATGCAGCAGCAGCAGCAGCAGCGGGAGTTGGCTGGGTTGAATTTGGGGATGCTCGAGCTGGGAAGCGGGGCCCAGCCAGCAGCCCCCGCGTGAGGCGGAGGCTCGAGATGAGAACTGACCGAGGTTCATGGTGAGGTCTGTGGCGTGGCTCGCGGGTAATTCGTATCGTAGTCTGCTGTACGCTCGGCAGAAATTAGAGAGCGTAAGGGAGTTGGAATAAGGAGCGCGAGTGGTCGGTGGTTGTCGGAGGTCGTCTTCGTAGTATGAGTAGGTAGTGATGATGGAGGACGATAGTGCGGGCGGGCTCCGGGGACTATTGGAGGATCTTAGTTAAGCAATCCTTCCTTTTCCACCTCAGCATTAATATTGCTGTTCTCCTCTCTCCTCTTGAGTCTGCTCCTCTTTCCCCTCTTTCGAAGCCAACCCTCAGCTCCTTTCCTACTTATATATTCGTACATCACTGTACCAACAGCAAACCTCGTGTCAACCCACCTCACATCCTCGAATCACCATTCCCCCACACCGCTACAGCAAGCCATTGCCCCAAATCGCTTTCAATCCGCCCTCCACCGAACAACGATATCCTGCCATGAGCGCAAAGTCCTCAACAGGCCCCGATGCATGGGCGGAAAATTGGGAAGAACAGGCCGATGTACGTCTAGATCCTATCTTCGAACTCTACGCCCATATTGCTGTCTCCCCCATTGCAGGGACCCCCCTCTCCTCCACACTGTCAGATCGCTGACATTTTTCAAAAATTTTCCCCAGAAACTCGTGGCCGACACCACCACCCCACCCCCGCCGGCGGAAAAGAAGGTCTCCTCCAAAGTGACCAAAGCGCAGCGCAGAGCCCAACAGGCTGAGTTTAACCGCCAATTATGGGCGGAAGCGTAAGCCCTCCCCCATCTCCGCAAAAAAAAATCATAATGTCATCGTCCTAACATGCTCTTCTTTATCTTGTTCCGCCATGTGCAGTGAATCTCCTCAGACATTCCATTTCCTCGAAGCCCGCTCCGATGTGCCCCTACGGCAAGAATTCAAACCCGCAGTGACAGTACTCAGTCGGAATCCCCAGATCGCGACGCGCGGTTCAGGATTGAACGGAACCACGGCGGGAATGTCCCGTCTGGGGCTGAATGATGACGACTCGGAGGATGACGGCAGGGCTGCTCTGCCCTCTGCCGAGGAACGCCAAGCGATGGCGCTGCGCAATTTGGAGGACAGGCAGCGCAAATACGAAGAGGTGCGAGAGCGCTTGTTCGGCAGTTCCTCCGCCCCCACGTCGGGGGCGTCGTCCCCACGCAGTGCCACGCCTCCGACGAAACCGTACGAGGCACGCGGCAAAGGCAGAGGTCGCGGGAATGGACGGGATAACAGCTCCAACAGCAGCAAACGCGACTCTTCCACGGCGTCCGGGAAATCCGGGCAGTTGTATGACCCGGACTCTCCCCGAACGAATCCCGGCTACAATTCTCGGAGAGAGAAACAGCCCGCAGGTCGGACTAATACCGACGGTACCCAGTCGCCCCGACAGCCAATCCGCAGCCCCCGGGGACCCGATAGCAGTGGTCGAGGTGGTTTCCGAGGTGGTTTCCGCGGGGGTCGAGGTGGTTAAACTACGTGCACTATCTATGATACGGCATACAATCCCCCCGCCCGAATAGGGCAAAATACAATCGAATCGTCAGCCATGCGACGCCAGGTCCCAGCCACAAAGATCTTTATTAGGTCGATTAGCATACGAAGAGATCTACCGCATATCATGGAAGCCCTCGCCCAGAATTAATCGCGTTGGCCAACTGTGATGTGTTGGGCCGGTTTTCTGGAGGTGTCAGCAGATCATCGCTCGGACAGGGCACGAATACCTACCCGCGTATCGCTCATAACTATCCAGATAAAGGCCATCATCGCTGGTGGTCGCCGCGACGTGGGGATCTTTCTCGATCGCGTCAACCCACGCGCCCCATCGGCTACCCGCTTCTGGCTCTGGCCAGCCGCGATACGGCTTCAGCACGCGTCGGAGCCGGATGATCCACGGCGCAATCTGTACGTCGACGAAGGAAAGCTTGTCGCCCAGGAAGAACGGACCCTCGGCATGGGCCGCGCCAATCAGAGTATTAAACGAGTCGCGGAGTTCTTCTGCATGCGAGATCTGTTTCTCTTGATCCTGTGCTTGGAGAACGCGGTAGAAGGTGGGCACAATGTGGCGATTTACCTGTCTTGGTTAGGTGGAATGGTCTCATTTTGGACTTTTGCACATACATAATCAGCCCACAGTCGACAATGTGCTCGCAGTTTTGGGTCTCCGGGGGGCAGCAGCGGAGGGCCGGCGTTCAAGTCTTCCAACTAGAGGCGTGTCAGAAAGGGCCGGCGGGGTCTAAAGCCGATCACTTACGTATTCGAGCAGGACGGTGCTCTCGTGCGAACTCCAGTCCCCGTGGCGCAAGGCGGGAACTAGGCCCCTGGGGTTGACTTCAAGCAGGGATTTGGGCTTCTTGTAAGGGTCGACTTCAATATACTGGTACGGAATGCCCTTGAACTGCAAAGCGATCCATACACGCTGGACAAAGGGACTGCAGAAGATGGTCAGCAACATGAGCCGGCGGGTTACAGCGAACCGTCTCACCAAAAGCAACTACCAAACAATTTCAGACCGTTGTCTGCCGAGTGATCTGCAACGGTCTCGGCCGCGAGTCCGGTAGCTTTGGTGTGGTACGACTTCTGTGGTTGGTTCTGGGTAGACATGGTTCGCGTCTGTAGACGGCCGGCGTTAGAACGGAGATATGCTGCTGGAGCGTGTACAACTGGCGGTTGAGTTCGAGCGATCAGACCCTTCCACAAACAAGGACTCGTCTGCCAGACAGATCGAAGGAACATAGCGCAAGAAGAAAAAACGATGGAGGAAAAAGAAGAGAAGGGGGAAGCGGGGAAACGCGTGCGGTGGGCATCTTCATCCCGCCGCACCTGTGACGTAACCCCCATCAACACCACCGCCCACCGACAGTAGTAGAACATAGAGAACTAAATCGATGGAAAGGGCGTCTTGGAACTTACCGGGACAGCCTTCTTCCTTTCTTGCCTCGCCTCCTTCGCCAGAAACCGCTGCACACTATTCTTCTTCACGCGATCACTTTCTTCCAATGTATGCCGATGCCCCCCACCAACCCCATCATTCTTCCCGTTCGCCCCATTCCCATTCACCCGCTGGATGGTAAAGAACCGCTGCCCCTGCAAACCAGGATGCCCCTCGGGCAACAGCACGTTCAGATTCGGCGTGAGCATCCCAAATTGATGATTATAATCCAAACCGGAGGCTCCCTCCATCCGCTCACCAGCCGTAGCAGCAGCAGAAGCCGAACCGTTCCCCTCCCCAACCGACAAACCCTTGCCTTCTCCCCCCTCCCCCACCCGCCCATCACTCTCCCCCACCCCCACCCCCATCCCCGATTGCGGAAAATACTCCGTGATCTTGATCTTGACATCGCACAGATCCCGCTCGCGGGCCGTGCGCTTCCGCTTCTTCTTGTTGGGGTCGGTGGACTTGGGCGTGCCCGGCGGGCGGCCCTTGAGCCGGCAGTCCCAGTAGTGCGAGACGAGGGGCTTGCGCTTGTAGTGTTGCGTCGAGCGGTGGGAGTAGACGTTGTCGATGTGCGGGAAGTAGGTGAGGAATCTGCTCGTCGCCGGTTTGGGGTTTAGTATAGTATGTAGATTTGGCGTTCGAGGGGTAGATGCGCGGAGAAGAGGGGGGAAGGGGGGAGGGGGGCAATAAATGGGAAAAACGCACTGTTCCTCACTAAGGATGATCATTTCATCCACATTGAAGAGGCGCGTGCGCCAGAGGTCGAGGTCGGGGGGATTGAGGATGGTGCGGATGTCGAGGGGCTGGCATTGTGTGTGGAGTTGGGATTGTGGTTGTGGTTGGAGCGGAGTCGAGGTGGAGGGTCCGGGGGAGGGGTGGGGATCACCGGCTGATGTAAAGGTCTGACGGTGCGTGGTATGCTGGTGGTGGTTGGGATGGAAGTTTGGGTTGGGAGAGGTGAATTGGTGGTGTTGTTGATGATGCTGTGGATGTTGTGACGCAGCTAGGGTGGCTGCGTCTGCGGCGACAGAGGGAAGGGAGGGTGCTAGATAGCTTGAATGTGGAGTGGAGTGTTGTAGATTTCCGGACGAGATACAGAGGGAATTGTCCATAATGATAAAGCAGCCAGCTCGTATATTATACTGTATAGATAGTGGATGCGATCTAGATGGATGGACAGGCGAAGAACGCTGCTTTAATCGGGGCGGGGAGGAAAGGAGGCTGGGGTTTGAAGCGGCGGGCGGTGAGTGGAGCACTGCCCCCGCTTCTTTATTGGTGTCAATCCCGCCTTTAAGTTGTGCCGAACCACCAACTCATACATCCGTAGATAATTCTGGCATTCCGCGGCCCAGAGATTAGAAGAGTCGGGAACGTCTCCTCCTCCGGGAACAGATACGGGTAGCATCATATTCATCGGCGTCCATCAGCTCTTCCTGCTCTGCCTCGGTATCGACCTTCAACTGGAACGCACGGCTGCGCATCGCCGACACCAGCGCCACCAGCTCCCCGTGGAGCAGCGTGTTCTCACGGCCTACCTTGGGCTGATAGGCGAGCAGGGTGAGGTGCGGGAGACCTGGTCTTTGTGGTCATCGGGTTTGACATAAGACTTGACCGTCCAGCGAGTGCGGTCCGCGTAGTAGCCTACGTCGTGGAGGTCGAGGAAGAATGGATCCGGTAGGCTGAGGTACCGCAATAAGGAAAGGATAGTGTTGTGTTTTGTGTTTGATCTTCTATGTTCATCGTGATGATGACAAAACCTCTAAGTGAGAGCTACTTACGACATTTCGTGCAGACCTAATTGAGCGAGCACACGGATGCCCCACGCGAAGTCGTAGATAAAGTCACAGCATAGGAGCGGGTGGTCTCGATATGGATCTCCTCTTGGGGATTGGGAAGGTCGGGGAATGGTCGGGAGATGGGTAAGGTTTCGGCACAAATCTGTCTGATGATGTCGACCTGGGGCTGGAAAGAGAGCTCGGGATGGGGGCTCGAGGAGGACCGTAAGGGGTCCAGTAATTGCTCGAAATCGTACAGCGTGGTGTGGCGGATGTCACTGTCTTCTTGGAGGTTCACGTGTCCGTCTCCCGGAATGGCGGGCTGCACGTCGAGGAGTCATTTGAGGAGCTTGTCCAGTTGGATTTTTTTGTGCGCTGGTTGCGGACGCGGGGTTGGCGCGTTGCAGAAGCAGAGGAGGCCATTGTGATGTTCAAGGGAGGATTGACGAGTTATTGTCAGATGTTAGAGAGAAGTGGGAAGAAGAGGCCCAAGAGAAAAGAATGAAACGTGCGAAATGTAAAATGATAATTCTTGACTTCAACACGGATCTACTATCCTGCCTTGCCCAGTGGTAAAGCAAGCAATCATGTACTGTACTTGGGGTTGGCTATGCTACCATGGTTTGGTCGTGTGGGGTCGAATTAAGCATTTGATACTGACTTGCTATCCTTAGAGGACATTCATCTTTAATCCACCAAAACTAAACAAAAAGAAAAAAAAAAAAAAAAAAGAAAGAAAGAAAAGAAAAAGAAAGACAAAAAACGACCATACTAGTTTTTGATGGATGGTGTAGACTAATGCATTCATCGCAGATTCACTTTAGTCTATTAGAATTGACAGTCATGATTGATATACAATTTTCCTTTCGTACCCTCTCACTCCCCACCTCCAACACTCGGTCAATATCTCCCATGTTAATTTGAGAAAGACTGAAATGTCTAGCGGCACATGGGGACGAGACTGAGATGACTCCCCAAGTATAGCGCTGGAAGAGTCGGCCCATGCAGGTTCCGATGGTCTACCTTTTCCAAACAGAACAGACCGATGAGGGTTGTCGTTCGCGAACGGGTGGTTGACAACGCAATCTTATTAATACAGCCCAGCCAGTCCGGTCCAGGTCCATACTCCAGGCACCGAGCCATAAGCCTCGTCGGCATTCTTCGAGCTAAGAGTCCGGCTAAGCCGCGTTGTCAGCGAGATCATTGATTCGGTGCGGGGTTCAAGTTACAGGCGCAAGCCAGCAACGACGCTGACATCAAGAAATTCCTTCATGCAGGGTTCCCAGCCCGGACATTTCCTGCATCCTAACCCTTTCTCCCCAGAAACCTCGAGACTTGGCCTTGCACTCGACTGGTGCGTGTATGTCTGTGGTAAGTGCATCCGGCAAGGGCTCCGTCCACGTCTGCCGGGAAGCGCCTTTTCTGGCCGCTGACGGTACCCCAACTGGCGCAGAACAGGGCAGAAATGCATGCGCTTAGAGGACCACCATCGCTGCACATTGGGGGTCAGGTGTGTGATGCTGTCGAGGAAACTTATCAAGCTGAGGTTGGCGACATTTTCGTCGGTTTTGCGAAGCGTGGCCGGTCCGGAAGCTCGAGAGTGCGAGACGGCAGTGTAAGAAGAATAGAATGAGGTGCAAAACCACAGAAGAGGTTTCAAGAAACTTAATTATGCTGTGGGTGACTGTGGGAAGAATGGTGTGTAGAAAGAGAGAGCATATTCCGCCACCCAGAAATAACCAGGAGCTTGCCTGAGGAAGAACCATCTTCTATCTGGATATATGCAAGGCTATATTCACCAGGATCGGGGCTAAGAACACAATAGGAGCTGAAAGAACCTAGCAAGATCTATAGACACTTTGAATGGAGCTTTGCATTCACAGAAAATCTTCTTGTTTGAGTTTCCAGGAAGAAATGCTCACAGGCATTATAGCTACCTTTGATACTGGAGCCAGATGGGCTGGCCAGTTAACTGACTACGGAACGTTGGTTTGTATTTAGGGTTATGCATGTGAGCACCGAAGACATTGTCGATGGTGAGACTAAATCAGCATGAAAGAGTCACAAGAATCAAGGCAACCCAATTGGGGTAGTGGGGCTTGCTTTGAATTGTGAGTCTTGGATCAAACTTGCCCAGAACACTATACCTGCTGGAAAGCACTGATATGACTGAGTGTGACTGCGTGCAAGGCACAAGATCAGATCAATTCTACACACTTGCTGGACTAGATGAAGAAGGAAGCCCTCGCTGAGGTTGGTATTTCTCAAAGCATCCTCTCCTCTGCCCGTAATCTTGCTTCGCGTGTTTATGAGTTGCCGGTATTTGAGGCCCGAGACTATCTCATCCGCCAGTTGCGAACTTAATCAATAAACGGACCCCCTTAGAAAACTAGTTGGGATGTGGGAATCCCACCAGATACAATCTACATTCATCCGTCTATCTCGGGCCCTATTCATGTTGACCTCCATTGCCGCGAGATCAACCATCCGATGACTCCTATCATAGCGCACAGAAAGACAATTGACTCACCCTTAGCTGTAATGTGTCAAGGAGCTCAACCTCGCCACCTCGACACTCAACTCTTGTAGACTCTTCTCATTGAAGTCGGCCTTGTCCAAGGTCATCCCCAAGTCCCTGGATATCCAGGTCCGAAATTCCATCTCAATGAGCGAGTCTACCCCGTTTTCCCGCACCGAGCGTGACGGGTCAATCTCATCTTCGGCGATGCTCAGAATTGAGGACAGCTTTCTCTGGATCCCCGCCAGCGCCACCTCTACGGCGGCTTCCTCGCTCTGGGCTGTGGCCAGTAGAGTCTGCACATCATGTTGCTTGGTCGAACCTGTCGGCACCCCGGTCGGGGACACGTGATCTCGCAGGTTCATGAACAATGGATATTGCAGATGGGGCGGAAGGGGGATACCCCGTTGCTCGTACGCGGATCTTGTGGCTAATCCGCAGACGAGTTGGCAGGTTTGCGGGGTTCGCTTCAATCGTGGGTCTAGCGCGTGGTCAATGATGGCCAACATCTGGTCCTCGCGGTGCACGGTAACAGCCCGGAAGCTGTGACGTAGAGACTCTCGATGCTCGGCAGTGAACCCCACCGAGTCGACGGCGCCGAGGTCGATGCTCACGCCCGGGAGACCCTGAGACACACGCAGCCGGGCCAGTGCATCTTGAAAGGTGTTTCCGGCGTTGTAGTTCGCCTGGCCGCGATTGCCAACCACGCCTGCCACCGAAGAGAGCATAACAAAGAATTGAAGATTGTCAGCTGAGAGAAGTTGGTGAAGGTTCCAGGACCCCTGCACTTTGGCCTTGAGAGGCTCCTGCCATTGACGGTGGCTCATTTCCCCGAACGCACTGTCCGCCAAAGCCAATGCGCAGATGATGCATCCCCGAATCGAGGCGCCGTTCGGACCTCGGATGCCTTGGAGAACAGCCTTGGTTCTCTCGGCGTTCGCAATATCACAGCAGATCACTTGGACCCGGCAGCCCTTGGCCTCCAAGGTAGATACCGCGGCCTGCCCAGCGGCGTGCAGCTGGGGAGTCCGATTGAGGAAAACTAAATGCTTCGCTCCTCGCATAACCATCCAATGGGCGATACTGCGGCCGATTCCCCCCATTCCACCCGCCAGAATGTAGGCAGCAGTGGGGTCAAGAGAATACGCCGCTCGGCAATCAAGAGCGCAAGGAATCTCGTCAGTCTGCTGCGGAACGCAGACAATCTTGCCCATATTCTGGCCAGTTTGGAGAGATCGTAAGGCAGACTGTATCTGCCCGTAGGGCACGAACGTCACCGGCTCTGGTGGATGAATCTTTCCATCCTGCCACAGCTGCATGAGTTCCTGCAAGAGATCACCCACAAGTTTGGGGCGATCCTTCGCCAATTTGAGCGCATCCACCCCTGTAAACATTTTATTGTTTGAGAAGTGACCCATGTCTAGCTTCCCGCCGGCTAGGATATCGCGCTTGCCGACTTCAATGAAGCGTCCCAGCGGCGCAAGACAGCCCCAGGACTCGTGCAAAGCCTCTCCAGATAGTGAGTTTAGGATAACGTCTACCCCTTCTGGTGCTAGTTGGCGGACTTCGGTCACAAAAGCTAAGTCGCGGCTGAAGAAGATGCGGTCCGCCGAGATCCTGTACTTGTTGACCAGGAGCGTCTTCTTCTCGATATTCGACACAGTGGCGAAGATCTCAGCTCCAACCATCTGAGAGTATTGGATTGCCGCTTGTCCAACTCCACCAGCAGCCGCATGGATCAGAATCGACTCACCCGGCATCAACTGGGCAACCGTCTTCAAGGCATACAGAACCGTGGTCCATATGACCGGCATACTAGCAGCCTCCTCAATGCGCAAGGCTGCTGGGACACGTACCACCAGGTCCTGCTCAGCTCGTCCCAATGTTCGTAATGCACCCAAAGTGACCCCGTCGTCGAGATATGCCACTCGATCTCCAACTTGTAGCTGCCTGCTAACGGCTACTCCTATTCGGGTCACGATGCCCGCAGCCTCAACACCGATTATCACTTCCGGAAGCTCTCCCATTACTACAAGTAAGTCCCTGAAATTTAACCCCACCGCACACACGCGGACCTCAACTTCCGTTGGTCCCAGCGGACATGAGACATCTGTGTCTGACACCCAGTGTAAACTGTCAAGTGCTCCTGGCCGTCTAATCTGGCTCTTAACCGGCTGTTGCAATGAATTCCACTCGGTGAATTCAATTTCCGGATCTTTCCACTGAATGTTTATCGAATGTGTTGCCTCGGCGTTCTCGACGATCCGGGCGGTCTGGATCTGGGCGCCATGAAGTCGATACTCCGCGTTGTGATGGTAGCTCCCCGTGCATTTGTCATGTAGATACTGATGCGAGAAGATCCGCGCGACCCCGTTAACCACGTCCTCTGCCGAGCTTGTTGCAAACTCTACCGCCACAGTGACTAAGTTCAGGTTGTCTGAAGCACGTTCTATGCGAACCGTACGAATGAGACCTACTGCCATAGTCTGTCTCGGGTCTTCCATGCCAGTGACCCATTGAATGCGGTCGCAGGTGGTAAACAAGTGCTTGACGCGGTCGAAATTGGCTTCATCCATGTCATATAATAGTGGACAGTGAAGATCCAATAGTGAAATGCAGACAATGTCCCGCAAGGATTTGCCATCTAATGATTGGAGGCGATCAATGGCACATTTTGCAACTCCCGTGCTCATGAGTCGTGCTTGCAGAGCTTGAGCAAGATCCTCGTCTTGATGCTCTGCGATTACAATGACAACTGCACGATCACTGGCAAATACTGCAGGTACAACTGCTGTCGATACCATGATATTGAGTTGGTTGAATGCTGGGTACTGAGAGCTCGGGATCTCAACGTCCACACCTGAGAACCCCGATTGGGAAATCACTTTCTGCCACTTTTCGGCTGGGACGTAGGGACACCATTCTCTGAATGGTTCCGTTGCTGACCACCATCCAGCCAATGCACTGAAGATTATATTGACATACGCGATGTCTTGACGGGCACCCTCTAGAGCAACCATCTTGCCGCCAGGTTTCAGCAGCGACCGAGCATGCCTCAGAGTCTGGAGGATATCCGGTGTGGCATGAAGAACGTTGCTGGCGATAACCATGTCGTACGATTCCCGCGCGAACCCTTGCGTAAGAGGGTCTACACTAATATCCAGCACTTTGTACCGGAGTATGTGCTCCCTGTCTGCAAAACGAGACTTGGCCTTTTCAAAAAAACTGGATGACAAATCGGTATAGTCGTATTGCGAGATGCAACGATTGTTGGACCCCCTATCGTCTCCTCCGGGACACAGAAATTCCAAGACTAGATTGGTGAAACTGCCAGTGCCGGCCCCAATCTCGAGGATTTTCATGTCTGAGTAGGTATCATAAAATGTGGACATTAGCTGAGCGAAGCGAGTTCGTATGTGCCCGGTCTTTAAAACCGAGTCATAGTATCTGGTCATTAGATCATCTTGTCCAAACATGATATACAGAGGGTCGCAATCTTGCCTGAGAATTGAGCCCAGCTTCGTACCCACGCGCAACAGAAGTTTTCCGGTAATATCACGCTTAGCGACTCGTGCAAGGAGAGCCCTCCTTATCTCGTGGTCCTGTGAGTACTTTTGCCACTCATCCGAATTTATCCCAGGGACTAACCCCTTCGCTGAGTCCCGAGCCAGTTTTTTCATGTATGCATAACATCTCAGATAGTGCTGTGGGACCGTGGCAGGAAAATGATACTCCTCCAGCTCCGACAATGCGTTGCTAGCCAATAGTGCCGCCACTAACTGCAGCTCCGTGAACCAAATACTTTCTGTGCTATAGTCGTTCTGCTTCTCCTCCCGCGTATTGATGGATGCAGTAGAAAGAAAATCTGCATCGTTGCTCCATTGCACGGAACAGCAAATTTGATCGTCAATTCGCCCGGCAGTCTGAGAATGAAGGGGAGAGAAACGAACACCACTGAAAGACAGAACTCCATTTGTGGTTTGAGCATCCCATACGCGTGTATCAACCGTATAGATGTCATGAGAAAAGTAGCAGGCTTGTCCATAGCAGCCGAGGCTCCCTTGATGTGGGACAATCGCTGATATCCAAACGCGTTGTATGAAGCTAGGGATATGGCCGATCTTGAAAGTGATAGTGCCAGTTAGATCGCAGATCGCAGCAAATCCCGCTTGCAAAGCATTATCAAGCGTAGTCGGGTGTATGAGATGCGGACGAGCAAATTTCTTAGGCATAGCCTCTGCAATATCAGGAATGGTGATCCTCCCGGACATTACGCCCGCTTTGATTCCTGCCGTCTTCACAGACGAGAGATTTCGGAACGAGGGACCAAGCCGGAGACCAACAGATTCAAGATTGTCATAGACCCTATCAAAATCCATTGATGTCTGACAAGCAGATGCTTGGTCTTGAGTTTTATCCCAGGCTTCGCGGTCGATCACAAGTTTGCGCCCATTGGTAACGGGATTGATAGAGAAAACAATGTCACCAGCGATAAACCCAGTGCAGTGCTCAGTCCATTCATCAAGCTCGAAGTTGTACGAGCTCACTGAAAACCGGTTCCAGACTGTTGACTTTGACAGATTGGACTCTTCCGCCGGGCACATGGAGAAACAAGTTTCGATGCCGTAATTATCAACAGGAACAATAAGTATCGCCTTCAGATTCACGTCTCGAATACGGAACCCAGCATGAGTGGTTCCATCCCACACTTGTCGGATGGCCTCTATGGCCATTACGAGATATCCGGCGCCAGGAAACACGATCCTTCCTGAGATCTGAATTGGTCAAAGAATAAGAATTATGCAATGACGAAGTGTCCAGTGTCACTTACCATATGATCCCGTAACCATGGATTTTCATTCACTCGCAGGTAATGCTTCCAACTTTGGTGCAAGCTGCTCGAGTCCGGGATTGGAGCGCCGAGTAGCTCATGTCGCGGGCACTCCCTGAACCGTAGCGCTCGGGTTAAGCGGCTTTCATAAAGACTTTTCTCAAAGTGATTGAAGGGGTACGGAGGCAGATCAACCACCAACTCAGGGCTCCTGGACCCCGACTGCAAGTGGCTGTTCACTTCGAGCAGGTTGACATTTGCGCCCCCAGCGACAAGATGACCGACAGTATTTAGTAGTGTTTTTGTTGTGGAGTCCATGCGGTTAAGTGTCATTCTATAGGCGATGGAACCCTTGTCAGCTAGAGTCTCCTTGATTGCGCTCTGAAGGGCACCATGGGGCCCGATCTCAATCAGATAGTCAACTGTGCTATGACCATCCTCAAAGCACATACGTCGTAATGCTCCCGCAAAATCAACAGTAGAAACAAGGCTGTTGACCCAATATGTCTTGTCCAGTAAAGGCTTCGTAGCCTCTTCGCCGGTACTACTCGAGAACATGCGGACAGTGCGTTTGGAAGATCTTATATAGCCTGCCTCCCCGGACACACTGTCCAGTGCAGCCTCATAGGCATCCGCAATGTCTTTCATTCGGGGAGAATGATAGGCGTTTGGGGCTCTGAGGCGACGCACAAAAACCGATTCCGTGCCCAGCCTCTGCTCCAATGCCAAAACCAGCTGTTCATCCCCGGAAACCGTATTATTTTTGGGACTGTTGTAGCATGCGATAACAAGTTCCCCAGAAATTCTGCGTCGAACCTCCTCCACATGCGCGAGTAAGGTAGCACCATCAAGGCCGACGGCTAACATTGCTCCCTTTGGTTTACCCGGAATCTGCATGGTCAGGCGTCCGCGGTGGTACGCAGCATCCCACGCGGCTTCCCGAGAGGTTTTCCCTGCACAATATGCTGCAGCAATCTCGCCCGCTGAATGACCCACTACGCGATCAGGCTGGAGGCCCCAGCTTGCTAGCAAATCCACCAATGCAACTTGTATTACAGTGCATGAAATGTGGGAAGTTTCAGCTGAATCGATTTTCGAACACTCGCTTGGATCGAATATTGAATCTACACGCGTTGCTCAATTCAGTCATAATTCAGCTGATGGATACACAATACAACCTTACCTATGATTGAGGATGGACACCCTTTACGTTGTAAATATGCTGATGCAGCCGCGAGTGAGTTCTGGAAGACGGGATACCGGAGCATTTGCTGAGGCATCCGAGGATCCTGCGTGCCCTGTCCGGTGAAAACGAACCCGATTCGCGGCGGCTTCAGGCTGTATTGAGACTGTGAGAGGCCTCTTCCCATCGCCAGCTGCATTCTCAAATCTTCACATGATGTAGCTAGTATATAGCTATTCCAGCGGAATCGAGAACGCCTCTCAGAGAGTGTGTACGCAATATCCAACAATGCACTATCGCTGACTTCTTTCCCGGCTTCCAGATAGGACAATAATTGTTCAGCAGCACGACGAGGGGCTCCTTCATCAAAGCCAGAAAGTAGAAGCAATCTGAAGGTCGGGTCGCGCTCCCGCTGGCTTATCGTGTCCAAATGGGTTGGTGGTCTTTCTTCGCCCCTGTTCCGCTCAAGCCCATTGGTAGGAAAACAGGTTAACCGGGTGTTATGGCGCCCAACTAAACCTTTTCGCTTGAGATAACTGTGAGCATCCTCCATGATGCAGTGACCATTTGTACCGCTAATGCCAAAACAGTTGACAGAAGCCCGTCGTGGCTCCATTCTGGGCCATGGTGTGACTTCGAGTGGAAAGCAAATATTCCACTCGTCGTTCTTGATTCGCGGATTTACTTTCTCGAAGTTAACATTCGGGGGAATGACACCAGCTTCCAGAACCAAGACAGCTTTGATGATACCCGCAAGCCCAGAGCTACCCTCAAGGTGACCAATATTGGACTTCACCGCGCCGACATAGAGAGGTCGGTCTCGCTTGGCACTTTGGAAAGCCTTGGCCAGAGACTCAACCTCAATTGGATCTCCAACAAGCGTACCTGCCCCGTGCGCCTCAACGAAAGAGGTTTCCCGGGGGTCGAGACCACAGGAGCGGTATGCATTCTGAATCAGGAGCACCTGTGCGTCTCTACTAGGGCGAGTGAGACCTGGGGTTCGGCCATCATGATCCAGGGCTGTGGAGAGAACCACGGCGCGAATAGTGTCACCATCGCCAAGTGCCTTTTCCAGATCCTTAAGAATGACGGTTCCTACCCCCTCGCCCCGGGAGTATCCATTAGCTCGATGGTCAAATGTAAAACACCTCCCATCCGCACTAAAGAATCCCGAGTATCCCAAGCTAAGGATATGATGGAATGAGCTGCACACATTTGCCCCGCTGACAATGGCCTAGATATTTGAGGTTTTGAATGAGCACAGCGTTCGAGTCCTGAGCGTGGAGACCACCTACCATATCACTTTCTCCCGCGTGTAGACTCTGGGTAGCCAAGTGAAAAGCAACCATCGAGCTGGAACACGCAGTCTCTACGGTCAGGCTGGGACCCTTGAAGTCATAGAACCAGCTCACTCGACCTGAGATCATGGAGCTCTCAGCCCCTGTGGGCTGATGTTTTAAGGCTATATCTGGATCGGTGCTCAGTCGATCACGATGATCGTGATTAAAGCCAGCCGCAAAGACAGAAGTGTTGGACGACACGAACTTGCTCATTGGGAGCCCGGCTAGAACTCAGTTAGGAAGAAGTCAGCATAATAGTGAAATGCCGCATTCCATACGCACCATTCTCAAGTGCATGGTACACATTTTCCATAACGAGCCGTTGCTGGGGATCGAGACTTTCAGCCTCGGTTTTGCTGATCGAGAAGAAGGCAGCATCAAAGGCATTGGGATTCCTAGAGAGAAACTGTGCCTGTCGAGTATGGGTCTATTCAATACTAAGATTAGGTATTCGCCTATAAGGCTGGCATTCAGGCTCTATCAGTGTGCCCACCGTTCCAGCATGTTCAGGATCTGGGTGATAAAATCCCTCGTGATTCAGTCTGTCTTTTGGGTAGCTCGTAGTAGCTTCTCGAGCTTCAAGAAGGAACTTCCAGAATCGATTGACATCTGTCGCTTCCTGAGCGTATTTGGCTGCCAAACCAATGATTGCGAGGGGTTTCGACTGCTTGGTCGTCGGTGTCTCCATATTCGGGTGGGTTGTGGGGTAATAATGACTGTGCAGCTTCAGGAGGATGACTAGATAAGAGCGCACTATGTGCCGGATGTCGGTTTACAATGCGAGAAGATAGAAGATGGATCACTGGAGGTTTCCATGGCCAATGACCTAGTGTTCCCGGAGTGTAAGATAGGTCCGGGCCGGGGCGCTACTTGACTCAGGTCAGCACAATGCGGTCACACAACGTTTGGCACAATCGTATCGGGACCATTCTATGGCATCTGTATGCTTGCCTCTCGCATAAACCTCTCGTGGGCGAAACCTTCACCTTCATCTTGAGCAGTGAGCTCTACCCTGTCGGTGGCGTGTCGCCTTTCTTCTCTGATTCGAGACATTTGATGGAAACTAGTAGGACTTGGTGAGAAGTCATTGATACTTAAGGATGGTTTGTTGACTTCATATCATGCAAGCAAGTCCTTCCTCGTCGCCCTTGCACCAACGCGAGATATCTCGTCGACCAAGGTAGAGAACTTCGAAAAAGATTCTATAGGCCAGAAAGAAGATGGATATTGAGATGATAAATAGAGGGAAGGATGGTTGAGATGATGAAGATTATGGGGCGGGAGAGGTTGAAAACTGAGTGACTGAAGGGTTCTTTCTAGTCAAATGAGAGTCGGCTCCTTCCCTGGCGCAATCGTGGCCTCAGGCTGAAACGTGCCGAGTACGTAGCTACACTATTGAGTTTGCACTGCATACCAAAACCGAATGGATCAGTTGACACAATTATTCCAGTTACCTCGAATTTATATGTCAATCCTGGATATCGTTCGATTTGTCCAGACAGAACAGGGATAAAGAACTTCATATCCAAACTTGAATCGTAGATAAATACATATACATCATAAATCACAGAACGCCTTGTGCCAGGGCTTGGCTATGCAGAAATCTATGTGCAACAACCATAATTCAGGGAAGCACGGTGACCAGACTCGGCGCTTCTAGAGTTGACACTGAGCTTCTCAAGCTAAAGACTTCGGCCTATGGCTCTTCCACCGGCAACTTTGCATTCGCCGCATTCTGCTCCTCGGCAATCACATCAGCGGGGATCTGGTCGGGCGTGGTGTTGACTAGCATGATCATGGGTATTAAGGCAGCGCCGAGGAGGCCGAACGTCACGCAGCTGGAAGAAATCAGTTGATACCTGGGACATTGAGAGAAGATAGACCATAGGAATGAATAAAAGGAACTATACGTACAAGCCAACAAGCGGACTACTCGACGTCTGAGTGTTCATGCCATAAGCGATGGCTTGGCCAACAGCCTCAATACACCGGAATGCTGCGCCGTTGCGGACGTTTTCTAAAAGCTCGTTAGTAAACATGACCTAAATCTGAAACGATGTAGCAGATGAAGTCACCTTGCGCATCCGTTGCAAAGGATGAGAGCAGCCAGTACATATACGACTGGGACAGGGGGCCCGTCGTCTGCACGAAGAAGTAGGGTAGGAAGGCTGTGGCGTACAGGCCATCGTTCCAGTCGATGTTACCAGGGTCGTGACGGTCAAATTTCACCTGCATGATGATAGACCAGATGTACACGCCGATGTTGAGGATGACGACGGTGTAGAGACCAATCTGGGCGCGGCGGCGCTGGCTCATGCCCTTCATATCGAGGATGAAGCCGAGACCAAAGCAGCCAATACTAGAAATATGGTTAGGTTTTGCATGGTGTGATAAGATTATCGAGGTGTGGAAGACGTACATGCAGAAGAAAGGTGAAATCAGGGAGGAGAGGGAGCGAGCGCGGACAGAAAAGTAGTCGGCCAGATAGGTGCTCCAAGATCCTCTATTATCACGGTTAGGCTCTGGTCGGTTGGCTCAATTGGAGTGGTCAAGAGTGTTGCTTACGAGTAGAAGAACGACCACAAAGCCCAGAGGGCGGAAAGCATGATGAGCTTGGAGGTAATGGTCTTAGCGATGCGTCGAAGCTCCATTCGACTGGAGAGCGTCTCTGCTGTCACAATTCTAGTGCCATCGGAGCGGACAACGTGTTCGAAGGGAATGATCAATAGAGCGAATGGTAGGCTTCGAGCGTATGTTAGCTTCAACCTTGCAAGTAGATTAGAGTGGCCGAGAACTCACGCAATGCACTCAATGATTACAAACGCAATGAAAGTGTCAGGGGTCACTCCACCCTCCGCTCCATCCTTACTATTCTTCGCCAGGCTGTGCAGACAACCTCCAGTCAGAACTCAATCACCAGTATATTGAGAATGTGGGTGATAACTCACTTGATCGCCCCTCCGACCAACTGTCCCAAGTTCCGCGACACAATCCACAACGCTAGATACTTCCCTCGGGCACCAGACGGCGCCAGGGTCATGATAGCGCCAGCCTCGGCGACATACCAGCAAGCAGTGCCGATGCCGCCGATAGCACCGCTTAGGATGAGATACCATTGGTTTCCGAACTTGCTATTGCAGTAGTATGCTGAGCCCTGAATGGGAAAGGACAAGGAACCGATGACAAGGGCCCATTTGACGCCAATTTTGTTGACAATGGGACCGCCCAGGAAGCAGACTGCGAGGTTGCGGGTTCTCTCGTTAGCGTACTCGACATTCCTTGCTGGAGAGAAAGTGTATCTTGAGAGGAAAAACATACCGACTGCAAGCATGGCATATCTGATTGCATTGGAAATGTTAGACACCTGGGGACTTGCAAGACCACCACCACCCAGGCCTGAGAGGGATTAGCTGCGCATTCTATGACACACCAGGATGTCATTGAGGAGCTCTAACCAGTGATTGCGTCCGACATAGCAGGTCCACAGAACGCTTGCACGCTCAGTAGAATCATCTGCGTCAAGCTGTGACACCATAATCGCTTCCACCATGGGAGAAGGAGCTCGCTGGTCCCTACCACGGCAGTGGAAGGAGGATCCTCATGGGTATCTGGAATAACGGCTTTTGAGTCGGTCATTGTGATCGGGTAACTGTACGACTCCTACCGCCTGTATAGTATCGCTCGAAGGAAAGGAGAACTTGAAGAAAAGGAGGCAGAAACCCGAGGCATGGAGGGCCATTTAAGGTCCTGTTGGTAGGACATCTCGGCTATACGAGATAGCATATTCGCCTCTTACCGTGTCGATAGACCCGACAAGAGATTAGGCTTATCATGGGAACCTCTCGCCGGCGAGATAGCGACAGTGGGTCGCCTTCCCCATGGGGTGAGTCTTGAGCATGGGAAGGTCCACGCGCAGAAGAAGAGTCTAGCAGTCTAGCAGTCTAGCTCCCTGCTTGGCTCGTCAATAGCGATTGGTGGCTTTATCGTGATAAGTTGGAGCAGTTGGAGGTTCTTGGCAAGACTTATCGCTTATCGTGCCTCATGACTGATAAAAGAGCGGGGATTCCCTCCATCTGGCCGGCAAGGGGGGGTCGGAAGGTCCACGCGATGGCATCCAGAGAGATAAAGTGATTATGATATGCTGTACATGTACTGGTTTGATTCAGGAGCCTTAAGTTTTCTTGATGTAATTAACTTTATGTCAACCTTGATTGTTGGGTTGGGTCACGGGTCGTATCTAAGTGCCTGAGGCTGTTGTGCCTTGTTGCCTGGTTTGGAAGGCACCCAACTAACATTGTATGCGCCTCGGGATATGACTCTTCAGCGAAGAGATAGTGAGACCAGGGAGTTTATGACCGTAAGTTATAGAAGCGCATACGAGGAATGTCATATATGCTAGCCCGGTGTCTCAAGTCGAAACTCAAATCATCCGATTATAGGACAGATGAGAGTGGCTGCTATAATAGGGTAGACAGGAGTTCATACGAAAACTGCCTCGGTGAAGACATTTGTTCTCTGTGTCCGAATGAGCAACTGACAGTAGAGTGAGCATATGCGGTAATAGTGGCAGTGCATGGAGGAATGATAGTGGAAGTAGTCATCCCCTCTTGAGTGAAAGACAACAGCCCATCAGTCGGTATAGGAACAGAGCTTTACAGTGCATGAGGGGGAAGAATGATAGTTGACGATGATTCCGTGCAAGGCTTAGGCAGAAATATAGCTGGAGAGATACCATGGAACAGGTCTGGTTGAAGGAAAGTAGTCAGCCCGAAAATCCCTTCAGAGTCTCGCAGCTTAGTCTCCCTAGAATCCTTGAAGGGGATCATCTTCAAGAAACCCACTTGCCACAGCGGTGCAGGTCACTACTGGAACGGCTTTGCGACATTAGACTGCAGATATACCAAGAAAGCCGGCAGCAAGAGCCAGCGCCTTCCGCTGCATTAGAGGCTGTTTATTATAGCAAAGGGATGCGTGATTGAATTGATACGTTGACAGCTGACGCATTGGGCCAAAGAACAGATGTGCTATTATCCGGGAACAAAAGACAAGAAAGGGGAAGAAAGAACTAGCAGTATCCGAAGGATGATATTTATCGGATGTGAACTCCGCCTCTGCTGAGAACCATAGTTGAGGTAGCCAGGGATAGTGCTTGAGTAGGCTCTCCCGTGGCCGTCATCCCCAGTTGTTCCGCGCCACGAGGTAATGCATTCTCCGCGCTTAAACTTAGCTGGTCCGCGTCACTTTAGCCCTAGTACTCGATTCCGAGCTTGAATGAGTCACATAACCTGCCATGGCAACATGCCCTGCGCAGAGATTTCCGAAGGCCATCGGGCCCCCTGCGGGTATCTGGAATGGAAAAGTGTTGGTTCCATGGCGCGGTAACCATTCCATCGATCTCATAATCTCATGCACAGCGTTTGCCTGTCTGACGCGGTCTGTGCTGTACCTTTGGGCTTAAATAAACGACCTGTAATGGAGCACATCGACGCCTCTCATGATGACACCACCACGGCAACAATGTGTATTTGTCTGAATCGCATGGTGCTCATAGGTAGCGCTGCTGGACTCGTCTGCTTAGCCTGCATTGTTGTGTGCTGTTATATGACCGAGCCTTCCAGCAACAAACAGCATGTTCGAAGGTCGCATTGAGGTATCGATCCGACGCGCGGTTGGAATAGCTTGTCCGTCATATGTGCCACCTCAATCCCGTATCTTGAATATTCCTAACTTGGAAAGCTACAGAACCACGGTGAAACTGTACTCAAAAACACGCTGGATATGGCGTGCCTGAAACGTGGAGATATGCGAATGATATACTGAAGTTCCAACGGGTGGACTTTTCCTATCAGCTGATACAATAACATGTCAGCGCAGTCACTGGTTTAGAGTTCTAGCTTGATATAAAAAGGCTCCTTCCAATCGAGAACGAGCAGATGGCCAAGTCTTCTCCTTCCGACTATAACCGAAGGAAACCATGCCTACAAACGGCGATTGATCATCAACTTTCCCGACGCTTCATCACCCATGCAAACCCTCAAAAGAACCGCTATCAAGCATAAATCAAGCATACGAATCCCAAATCTATTGTTCCACGGGGAAGAAAAGTTCATAGAAACCGCGACTACATCTCACGACTCACGAGAGAATGCCCTTGCTGAGGTCAGACATGAAACCCGAGCAGGTCGAAGATTGTGTCGAGCGGCAAGCGTCGTTGCAGAGGGACCACCGGGACCTGTCCGACGCCGCTGATAGGGTCTTCGGCTTTGGCAACTGGAGTGAAGAGCTCTATCCTCCGGAGTGGCTCAAATTCGAGGACAATGAGACCGATCCTTCGGTGACGGTGGGAGTTTTTGTCAAGGTCCGGGTCTGGGTTACATCCCCACAATATCCATGCTGTCGCGACGAGATCAGTACTACGACATGCACCTACACTATACCTGCGGACGACACAAGGACACGGGCTGAGGTCCGGCATTGGCTCCAAATGGTCGCTCTGAAGACGGCAGTTTTGCGAGGTAAATGTGGTGCCTTGAGGCTCTTTGAGCCCAGACTCCTTGATGGCCCCGGAGAGCTATGAGCTTGGAAAAGGGATTGGAGGTATGTCAATCTCCTGCCACTATGTCTTCGTTTCCTACCCATGTGGTTGCCAGTGCTGTTCAGGGCGCTGACGGTGTCTTTGTAGGCTAGAAAGAATAATCCACGCCGACGAGGGTGGAACTGATAGCTATTGCTTACTAGCTTTGAACCATACCGCCATTTATCTCGATGATTGTGGCTCGATATTCCGCCTTCAAAGGTGGTTTGTTTCTATATTACCTCCCCTTACTGGGATATTGCATGGAAGATGGGCGTTCATTAGAAGGTTTCAATATTTTATCATTAATCCGGTTTCTCTAGCCTCTATTGAGGTAGTTAGCAAGATGTGCTATTACTATTAGTCGGTCGCTCGACCAACTCCCAACTCACTGTGCTCTATTGCTGAATTATGTTTGGAAAAAGCCATAGTAAGAAGTATAGAGTTGTAGTGTGATATTGTATTCCATAAGTCTTATTACTATCACGGTGTCATGAGCTCCTGGAGACCATTGATTTTCTATGGGAGGAAGTTTGTGGGCGACGAAGAGACTATTCTGTCGTTCGGAGGAGTTACATATTTCCTCTGTCCAAGTCCGAAGAGCCGGAAGAAGGCTACCGCAAACTCAGCAGCATCTGTTCCGGATTCTCAACCAGCTCCCGCACTCTGTTAGCCATACGCGCCATAGTCGCGCCATCCACCACCCGATGATCGGCACTCCAGCTGAAATTGACGAGCTCGCCTTTCGTGACCTGGCCTGCGTCGTCAAAGACAGGCAGAGTCCTGACCTTTCCAATGCCCATGATTGCCACCTCGGTCGGAACTAGCACTGGGGCAACATAAGTGCCTCCGATATTCCCAATGTTAGAGACGGTGATAGTCCCGCCGTTGAGATCCGCCGGTGTGATCTTACCCTCCCTGCCCAAGGCACTAAGTCGAGTTATCTCCGATGCCACATCCAAGATAGAGCGATGGGCGACATCCTTGATGTTGGGTACAATCAGCCCTTGGGGAGTGTCCATTGCAATGCCGATATTATGCTTCGAGCGCATGATGAGCTGTGGCTTCTCTAGATTGGTCGCGTCAACCCTTGCGTTAAGTAGGGGGTACTCGTTGAGAGCAAGAGACACGGCCTTCACAACAAACGACAGAAAGGTGACTTTCCGGGGGTCCTTTGAATCAGCGGCAAGTTTCCTTCGCATGGAATTGACAGCGTTGATGTTGAGCTCATCAGCGAACAGGAGATGGGGAATTGTGAGAGAGCGAGTCATCGTCTTGAACATCTGCGACTGAATGGGCGTTAATTTGACTGCCGTTTCAGCTTGTGGCTCTTCGAGCACCGTAGACTTTGCAGTGACCCCAGAGTCTCGCCTCACAGCGAACCGCTGTACATCCTCTTTCAGAACCCGGCCATCCTTGCCTGTCCCTTGTACATCTTCGATGTTGACATTCAGTGTCTTCAGCAGCCCTCGGACTGCGGGGGTGGCGAGCGTTGCATAGAGTGATTTTGACGTGCTCGCGTTGACCTGTGATTGTATGGGCTGAGAGGCTTGCTGAGGTTGGGCCAGTGTGGGTTGCGAGATTGCTGGCTCCGGAGCTATTGTGATCGGTTCGGAGATGGGCTTAGGCGGGGGAGTTTCGTCGGGGTATTTCCCATCTTCGACCTCGATATCGCAGAGAGCCTGCGCAGAATTACTCAGTACGCTGGTTTATTAGTGTCCGTCTGTAGCATACCTTGCCTGTGGGGACGGTGTCGTCGGCTTGAAAATGGAGCTTCTTGACCACGCCTTCGTATCTTGACGTGATCTACAAAAATCAGTATGAGGTCAACATGAGGGTCGGGAATTCAATCAACTCACATCATCAACTGCCTTATCAGATTGGTATTGACAGAGTGGCTTCCATTCCTCGATACGCGCCCCTTCCTCGACGTACCATTGGATGATCTGGACCTCCGTTATCCCTGCGGAGACGTTGGTAAACAATCGATTCGGGTTGGGTTGCACAACCACGTCTGGAAAGTTTCAAGTGAAATGATTAGGGTGCTCATACCCTCGCCGACATCCTTCAGTACTTGTGACTTCACTCCCCACAAGGGCGCAGCTCTGTGAAATTGCCGGCGAGGAATGGTAAGTGTTTTGGTCGGAAAGGCCCTCGACTGTTGACCAGAGCGAAGAGCCCAGGAAAAGCTTCCACTGCACCGTAGCACGTTCATAATAATCTAAACTCAGTCCACACAGTGGAAGAAAGAAGATGGGTTACAAGAAAGAGAAACCCAGGCAGCTTGCCCGCTGCATGGTGGGTGATGGGGGAGTAAGTAAACGCGGACTCCGCCGACGATAACCGACGCTCGGCGTCATTGCACGTGACCCGTCTCCGCATCTCCGCATTATCTCCGGGCCGTTCGTTTTTCCGCTGGAGTATGCATAGTTGAGGGAGTGATCGTGATGGATCAACCGGTAGAGTATCATTGAAGGTTCATCATTTTGCGGGATGGACTCATGCCTGATCTTATAAGAGAGTTTGTTCCGGTGCATGACATACCCGTGCGTTAGTCAGTGACATGGTCATATTTCACCCGACGGATCTCTTCTATTTCCTTCCCTTATTACCTCTCCAGCGGACTAACCTACCCAGCTTCATGCCAATGACATGCCTAGCCAAACTGATATGTGACAATCATGCTCACCTGGAATATGCTCACAGAAAAGGCTATTTCCAAGACCATTTAAGTGAGCCTCATGATTCTACTCGAGGATGAGTCCCTGGACCCATGTTTTCCCCACCACGGTCCGTGCTTTATATATCAGTGGAGCACGATTGCGAATCAGCCTTCCGCGATTCCATGTCGATCATTATCATGGCAACACCTCACTTGTCAGAAAGATGTGATACTCTAGAGCCAGCGACACCAACCGAATGTTTGATAGAGGGCTGCTGACCCTTGGCATCCCTGAGGTTTCTGGGTGCGGTGGATCGAGTCTTACCTTCCATTGGCGCCGAGCCCTTCATTTGCTTTGCTGCTTCAGCTGGGGGATCTCCTTCAGCGCTAGCGACTGCCAATGATAAGCTGCGCCCCAATCGTTGTTTTGAAAGGCTGATGCCTACCGGTAGGCTATTTCTTTGACTCGCCCACAGCTTCAGCCCTATCCGAAAGTTTCTTGACCTAGGTCTCAGTTGCAAAAATTTTCCCCTTTGTGTCCTAGTCCTTTCGCCTTCATCTACATTGATTGGGGGCAATCTATCCTTCATCCCGAGCCACTCTCATGCACAAGTGAACGCTACAAGATGGTTGCCGAACACCTCACCATCCGCAACGTCACATCGACACCAATCCGGCTCAAGCGCATTGAGCGGTTCCGCGCGCCGGAGCGGTCATTCGATGGGGTACAAACATTCGCAAGGAACTTCACCCGCGTGCTCACCAACGTGACTCGCGCCACCACGCCCGTCGCCGCCATCCACGACGACACGACACCATTCACCCACAATGAAGCTGACTTCGAGATCGCGCCCTTCCAGACCGTCCACACTGAGATCCGCGCGTTTCTGGAGTCGAAAAAGGAACGCCTGCGCTGGATCTTCGAGGTCGAGGGCGAGGAGCACCAGCTCCAGACCCCCGTGCCCACCACCGAGTCCGCCACCATGAAGGCGATGAGCGACGACCCCAAGTTCCGGCTCACGGGCGTCTTCATCACCCCGGAGTCGCACCTGACCATCTTCTCGTCCGCCCACCTCGAAGCCTGGATGCGGGAGCTCGACGGCGACGTGCTGCTCTCCTCGCTCTCCATCCCGGGCACGCACAACTCGCCGACCTGCCATGTCGCGGCGCCCTCGGTGCGCTGCCAGGCGGTCAGTCCGCGCGAGCAGCTGCGCAACGGGGTACGGTTCTTCGACATCCGCGTCCAACCGCAGTATCCGGACGACGCAGACCGCGACGAGCTGATCCTCGTGCACAGCGTGTTCCCCATCTCCCTGACTGGCAGCAAGTACTTCCGGGACCTAATGCACGAGGTCGAGGAGTTCCTGTCCGAAAACCCGTCGGAGGCGGTGATCATCTCCCTCAAGCGCGAGGGGCCCGGAACCCACACTGACGAGCAGCTCAGCCGCATCCTCAGCGACCACTACACCTCCCAAGACGGCAGCCGGTGGTACACGGAGCCCAAGATCCCGACCCTCGGCGAGGTCCGCGGCAAGGTCGTGCTGCTGCGCCGCTTCAACATCCAGGACAGCCTCAAGGAGCTCCACGACGGCCACGGCTGGGGCATCGACGCCAGCGGCTGGGCCGACAACTGCGCCGACGCCACCTGCCCCAGCGGCCAGCTGTGCATCCAGGACTTCTACGAGGTCCTCCTCACCCAGAACATCGACCAGAAGATCCAGTACGTCCGCGACCAGTGCCAGCGCGCCGGCGGCACCGTGTACCCGTTCGGCGTGCTGCCGGATTCGTCCGCCACCCGCGACCATCCCATCTATATCAATTTCCTCAGCGCCAGCAATTTCTGGAAGGTCGGCACGTGGCCCGAGAAGATTGCGGCTAAGGTCAATCCCGCCACGGTGGATTATCTGTGCAGACGGCATGGCAGCGGGGAGGATGGGGACTGGTCCACGGGCATCCTGGTCACAGACTGGGTGGGCTTGGATGGGGACTGGGATCTGGTGCGGTGTATTGTAGGGATGAATGCTCGGGTGCGGGAGAGGCGGCTGGCGCAGGTGGACGATTGGTAGGATGGGCGGGGATGTACCTGATGTAGCAAGATTACCACATCCAACCGATAGTGGACGTTTAAATAGATACCATTTACTCTTATTTCGGGAGCTTCGAGCAGGCACGATCAACGTTCATACAGTAAAACGATTTCCAAAAAGAAAGGTCATTGTATCCTAGAGCAGTAGACTCCGATCTCTAATCGATCTCATATGCTAAAATGGGTTGAGAAGAAACACAAACAAGAAAAAGTTACACATGGGTGTTATTATACACAGAAAAAAGAAAGGGAAACCTTGGACATCCCCCACCGAAAACCACAACTGGATTCACCGCCCTGTTCAAGCGGACTCATCCTTCTTCTCCTCAGAACCCTTCTCCTCAGGACCCTTCTGCTCCTCCTCCAGGACGCTCCGACGGCTCTCCAGCGTGAAGTACAAGCTCTTACCAGCGCCCTCGAGGGTGTTGGTGATGCTGGAGCCGATGCTCTGGAGCGCCGTGACGAGCTGTGACCGCAGACCGTCCATACCGCCCTCGATGCTGCTGACCCACTTGGACTGCTCGACGTCCATGACCTGGCCGTCCATGCGGGCGGCGATCAGCGACAGCTTGCTCAGACCGTTCTGCACGGGGATCTCATGCCAGCCCGGGTTGGCCTTGCGGGTCGGGGCGGGCAGGCCGACGACCTTGGGGGCCAGGATGGTGAGGGCGGCCTTGAGGTGCTCCGGCGAGACCTGGGGGATGGTGAGGACGGCGGTGGGGCCGACCAGGAGCGGCGCCATCTCGTGCTGGCCCTTGTGGTCGAGGACGGCGTCGTGGGCGGCGCGCGACAGGTCGTGCGTGAACAGGCTCGGGTCCAACGGGATCTCGGCGGAGGTCTGCGTGACGGGGTCGACGGCGTCCGGCGTGGCCGCCGCGGCCGTGCTGCTGCTGCCAGGCCGGAAGTACTCGACGATGCGCAGCGCCACCTCGAAGATCCGCGTCTGCACGATCTGCACCTTGATGTGCGGCGCCAGCGCGGGCGCGTCGCGGCCCTCCGAGGCGATCTTCTCGTCCACCTTGCGCATGGCGTGGCCCAGCTCCCGGCGGATCGCCGTCCACTCCACCGACTGCAGGTTGTCGTGCTGCAGGAACACCATCAGCGGCGCCGTGCGGATCATCGAGGTATACTGGCGCAGGAGCTGCGAGCGGCGGTACTCCGGTCGGCGGTATGACGGGGGCTGCGAGGAGGGATAGTGCGCGATCGGAACGTGCGAGCGGGTCATCTGTTCGTGGGAAGCGGCTGGGGTCGTCGCCGTGCTGGCGTATCGGGCTGCAATGGCCATTTCATACTGGCAGAGTCTCTGGCGTCGGACTGGCTGGGCGAGCCGGCCGCTGGAGACACGCATCCGGGGAGGCATTGTGATGGTGGGAGGAGGTGGACGGAGGGCGTGAAGAAAGAGGAAACAAAGACGGACACAGTAGAGGGAGTCGGTCCAAGAGCTAAATGCGAATCTCCAAGTCCGGTGGAACTGACAACGCCGGCGACAATCACAATGTCTGGGGCAGGATCGCGGACTGGCGAAAATATGGCACGAAATCTTGTTGTCCCGAAGTGGTTAGACGGAACCTGGGGCGGTGAGATTCTGCAAGTTTGCTTGTGCAGCGCCGGAGGGGACCGAATGACTCTTTCGACTTCGGTCTCTTCCATTGTCCCCTCTTATTTTGGTATATTCTCCATTTTCCACCTTTGGGGAAAGCTATAATACCTGGCTAGTGATATTTTCTCTCGTCGTCAGGAATAATGGCTGCTCCGCATCAGGAAACCAAGCAGGGACAGGTCTCCATCTCACCCCTCCTCAAGAGACTCGCCTACCCCGCTACAGAGGTTCAGGTCTCCGCGACCGAGATTGCTGCTGCTTTTGCGCTGATCTTCGAAGACGGGCTCTCGCAGATCCAAACTGCCGCGCTTCTGACACTCTTGCACTCTACCGGACTCGATCGTGATGCAGAGGTGATTGCCAAATGCTCCCACCGCATGAGAGAAGCTGCTGTGCAGGTGGATAAGGCGGCTCTCAAGGCGGCTATGAAGTCCCGTGGTAAGAAGGAGGGACAGTACAGAGGTGGTCTGGTATGTCATGTCTAGTGATCCGATCCCTCCTCATAGTAGACTTATTTGACGGTTCCCCCCTCTCGAGCTATAGTGCGATATCGTCGGAACCGGTGGTGACTCTCATTCCACCTTCAATATCTCGACCACCTCCTCCATCATTGCCTCTCCCCTTCTCCTCACAGCGAAACATGGCAACCGGGCACAGACGTCTTTCTCCGGGTCCGCCGATGTCCTGCAGGCCGTGGCACCCATTCCTCCGAAGATCGATGCCGTCACCGCCGAGAACCTGAGCAAAGTGTACGCCGCGACCAATTACTCCTTCCTGTTTGCGCCCAACTTCCACCACGGCATGCGGTACGCCGACACTGTGCGACGTGGCTTGGGCCTTCGGACGATTTTCAACCTCATGGGACCCCTGGCCAACCCTGTTGATTGGGCCATCGAAGCCCGCGTCGTCGGCGTGGCCTACCAGAGCCTGGGACCGGTCTTCGTGGAGGCGCTCCGCCAGAACGGATGCAAGAAGGCGATGGTCGTCTGCGGCGCCGAGGACCTGGATGAGATCAGCTGCGCGGGGCCGACCAACTGCTGGAGGCTGTCGGAGTACCCTAACGCCGCGTACAAGCAGCCGGAGAATGAGGATGACGAGTGCTCCTGCGACGAGGACCAGAACCCCCGCACTCTGGTCAAGATGGAAATGTTCCAGCTGCACCCGTCCGATTTTGGCCTGAAGGCCTACCCGCTGACGGAGGTATTCGGGAAGAAGATGCCCAAGGACAATGCGGAAAAGCTCATGAGCATTCTGCGCAACGAGCTGCCCCGTGACGACCCGATCTTGAGCTTTGTGCTTCAGAACGTGGCCGCCCTTTTGGTAACGTCCGGGATCTGCGAGGCAGAGACCAGCAACATGGGTCCTGGGGACGATGGCCAGGTGATCACCGAGCGGGGACCTGGCGGCGGGCGCTGGAAGGAAGGTGTCCGCCGGGCGCGCTGGTGCATTGAGAGCGGCGCCGCTCTCCGAAGCTTCGAGCACTTCATCGAAGTCACCAACCAGCTGTGATTGACTTTTGTTATGTGAATACGTGTGTATGCGTTATATAGTTCGGTTCCTCTACGGACAAGCATTGGGAGATTGGATTATGTTGGTCGGATAGACCGGTCTGATTGGAAGTTGTGAGTAGCATAGGATAGTGCAAGCATAGGGCAGCATATGACAAAATGCCGAATTGATGAGGCATAACCCAGCCACTTGGCAGGAAAAGCCTCGCTAGACATTTTCTATGCACAAGCAGTAAGCTGCTGCAGCTTGACCATGGCCACGGGGACGGCCACAGCACACGGACCCTTCCTGTCGAAGCTCGATCTTCAAGCCAACGTGAAGACAAAGAAGCCTGCCCAGACTACTCAGCACCTCCGCACCACCACCACCACGACGCAAAGAGAATGAGAAAAATAAGTGGTATGAACTCCCAAACACCACAGGTGAAAATGCACATCAATCGTAATCAAGCAGCAACCCCTCCGCCCTCCTCGACCTCCTCCCCATCTCCTTTTTCAGGTCCCGATGAATCTGCTTCTGCTTCCCTTCCCCATATCACCGACACCCCACCCAGCATCCAAAGTAACATCAACTCTCAAAGCGCCCAAATCACCGCGCCTCAAACTGCACCATTCTATACCCCGCAAACCCCCGAGTCAGCAAAAAACCATCCTTCACCCCGGAACCCCGAAGGGCAAAGACAAAACAAACCTCTTCGTCCGCTCCTTATACAGAACACGGTGTCCGCACTCCTTGCACCGGATCTGGTCGCCGCGCTTCAGCGACACCCGCGAGTTGCACTCGCCGCACAGGTAGGCGACCATGGGGCCGTCGAGGGCGCCCGCCGCGCCGCCCGCTCCGGCGTCGGCGCCGCCGAAGGCGCTCTGGGAGCCGCTGAGGTTGGAGGGGACTTGGTAGGCTTCGCGGGACATGTTGCTTTCGTAGTGTAAGATGAGGATTTTGGTGAGGGTTATGGCGTGGATGGAGGTGGGAGGGTTGCGATGGGCTGGTAGGTGGATGGCTCTGGAATTATCGCGGGAGCTTTTTTGCGGCGCGGAAGAGATAGAAGGATCTGGAGTGGTTAGTCAGCTGATTGTTGGTTAGTTAGTTATCGGGATGGTGGATCGGCTAGCTTGTTGGGGTAGGCGGTGGGTTGATGGTCTATATCAGTTTCCCTATAATATGGTAGAAGCAACAAAGTTTTGGCCTTATGGGCGTAGACCTCATGAATATTACAGCATTTTTTATTGCTCAGAGGAAGGCAAGAATAGTCTTTGAATAGGTTGACTGTTCAACTATTTATTTATCTATATCCGTAGCTATGCAGATGCAGTCCTAATGCAACCGTATGGAATCATATATGCAAACATCACAGGGTATATGTCGTCATCAAATGTAAAAAATCACCAACCTCCACCGATCTTCCCGGCCAACTCAACCACACGAGCGGCATCCGGTGGTCCCTGGGGCTTGCCCACGTCGCTCTCAACCTCCCGATATGTAGTATAAGCCAGCTTTGAAAGAGGCACGCCCATGAAGGTAGCCCAATGGTTCAGGGCGTTATGCACCCTGGCCTCTTGTTCCGCAAGAGACAGGGGCTGTGACTGAGGGTTGACCTCACCCTCCGAGTCCGACTCGGCAGAGTAGTATGCCTCGTCCACACGAGCGAGCCATGCGCGCTGTTCATGCGGGGAGGGCTTCGGCGCCTCCCCAGAAGTCTCAGTCTGTGCGCTTGTCGCATCCCTGGCGTCTTCAATGCGGATTTGTCCTCCACCATTAGTGCAGCCCCCGGGGCATGCCATGACTTCCACGTATGCGTAGTCCGAGCCCGATCCACCTGATGCGGCATTCCGTCCCATCGGCTGCCGTCTACTGCCTCCCATTGCCCCATTCGCTGTCCTCGCACCCGGGAGTCGCGAGACTCGAGCTGGCTTAAGTTTGCGGACAAGGTTCTGAATGTTCCTGAAACCGTAGTAACGAGCCGCCTTCATGATGGGCTGACGTTCAGGTGACATCAAAAAGTACTCCACGACGTCCGCGTTCCTTCCTCGTTGAATCTCAATCTCGCTACCTGGATTGCGTGATTGGAAGTACGTAAGGACGTGATAGAGGTAGCCTCCAGAGGTACCTGTCGTAGCATTCTGGGCAGAGTTACCCTTAGAGAAAAGGAAGTCGTTCAATACTGGGTCGGGGAATTGTGGCTGAGAGGTAGGCTTCAAAGGCAAACTGGGCAGCGAAATGCCTCTGGAAGACGCCAATGAAAGAAGCTCGCGCGTGGTGATGACGCAGTCAACGTCGCGAACTGGCGTGGTAGACTCAGCAGCGGAAGGAGACCATGCTGCATCTGTGAGTTCTTCTCTGCTGGCCTCCAGCTTCTTATCAAAGCACGGCATTATAGCCAAATGCCAGATGCGAGAAGTGGGAATTCCCAAGGACTTGCTAAGCACCGTTTTCAGAAACGTTCCGGTGAGTGCCTGGGGAGACTTGAGGCGCGACAGGTGAGGAAGGATGAAAGGATGCGTCTTTTCGGCATAACAGATCCATCCTGGACAGGCGGAAGACAAGATAGGGCGTTTCGGTGACGACGATCCAGTGGTGTCTGAGGTTGCAGCCAATGAGTCGCTGACCTCGTCCGCGGTGAGAGATAGAACGGCATCCCTCATTACATTGGTGTCGACTACCCATGTGAAACCGCTGTTCTTCGCTCCTCCAGCCCGTAAACCCTGCGGACCACTCAAGAATTGGTGATACATGTTCTCGGCATCCTTCTCTGCTATTCCGTAGGTCGCCGCCAAGCTCGCCCTCACTTGTGGACTGACACTCGCAACGAATATCCGACTCTCGCCATCTTGAGCGTCAACGCCACTTAGCGATAGTTCGGGATATGTATCGAGGGTGTTGAGGACCTCGGCGTGTGACTGCAGCGAGATAAGCACTGCTTCGGCGGATGTGACACATCCAGAGCAGGCGAGACAGTCTGTCAAAGATATCTGAGCCGGAGGGAGGTTCTCGGGCTCAACCTTGTCTTCTTTGGTCACTTCATAAGGATTCTATACAATTAGAAATTAGAGGCCTATCATTGGACAGAGCGGGGTGGAGGAGGAAAGGAGTTGCTCGCGCACGTACGTCTGAGTTGGATTCCTCTTTCTTTGGAAGGGTTTCGACTGGCTTAATACAGGCGACACCAGGGGAAATGAAATCGTTGAGGTCGTCTGCAGAGAGAATTGCACTCATTGTGGCAGACGCCGGAGGCCGACGCAGTAGACTGGGATTGATAGAGGGATCCGCAGCTCGTAGAGTTTCAGGTGAAAGCTTCGTGAATTGAGTCTGAGGTTACAAGAAGGCACGCCGTAAGCCTGTTGTAAGCAGAGAAGAAAGTTATCTTGAAATGATCAGAGTTGCTGAGAAGAGAACTCGGATTGAAAGTAATCGTGATAGAATCAATGCTTTGTCATCGTGGCGACGGAACCGCATTTGAAAGGCGGATGAGATTGAAGTGGTTGCCCCGCGATCGGCGAAGATAAGCCCACCGCCTGCCACTTTGGTCTAATCTTATCGCGTCCCTGGTTGTTCTGCCGGCCCACCAAACACGAGGCACCAACCGTTGGAATGCGCCTTCCTTGCTGCCTAGGAGCCTGATTTTAGGAAAAACAGGGCACATTCACACAGAGTAGTCTCCGATTCATTTGTCTAATCTTATTGAAGCTTCAAGAGTCCTCAGACTGCAATCCTTGAATGGCTTCGAACCTAATTACTGATTATTTCCGGCCGGTGAGCGGAAGGCGGAAGCGGCCGCAAGCAAAAGCACAACAATCGTGGCGAGGCCGAAGAGAGAAACTCAGGTTGGTCGCAGAAGAAACAAACGCATTGCTCCCAAGAATTTTGTCGACACGGCCCGAGGCACCTCCTATCGGGCAAACATGTCACGGCTCCAAATATGAAGCTCTTGATCCTAGATTCAGCCCGAGGCTGACGGCCCAAGTGGAAATATTGCTCGGTGATACTTTCGATATTGCTACTAGACTGGGACCTTCTCTATACCCCTACAATCAAAACAACGCAGAGCACGTGTGTATTCTCAATATGGCCAACGAAAAAAGGCCTGGCGGAGGATGGCTCAACGGAGCCCTTGCCCAAGAAGAGGCACTCTGCTACCGGAGCAGCTTAAGCTCAACACTCAAACATCATTATTACCCTTTGCGATTCCTCGGCGCTATTTATTCACCATCCGTCCTCATCTTCCGAGAAAGCATTGACCAAGGCCATGAGCTGATGGACCTGGCGAAGCCTGAACTTTTCCCGGTAGTGAGCGTGATTAGCGTGGCTGCTATTCAGGACCCAGAACTAGACCACCAACACGATCCGCCGAGGTACAAGAGCCCGCGCGATCGCGAGGGCATGAAGTTGAAAATGAGATTGATTCTTCGGATCGCTGCGTATAAGAAACACCGCAGGCTTGTTCTAGGGGCTCTGGGTTGTGGCGCCTTTGGAAACCCGAACGCCGAAGTTGCTGATTGCTGGGCCGAGGTCTTGCGGGAGAAAGAGTTCCAAGGCTGGTGGGAGAAGATTGTCTTCGCGATCCTAGATGATGCAAAGACAATTGCGCAGGGTAACGGGAATTTCGATGTCTTCAGAGACAAGCTTCATGGGATAACAACATGAGCGTTGGCGCAGCAAGATATTGAGGCCAGAGGGATAACATGTCCTGGTCGAATCTCATCTCGAAATCGTCACATTATAGTTTATCTTTGACAAGGTGGTGACGATAAACAGGATAGCCCAGACATGGAATCACTTTCTCACCCTTGTTGAGCGCCGTCTGGTTGTGGCTGTTGATTCCGAAGGCTTAGATTCCTCCTCATCTTCGGTTTTAATGGCTTTTTTGTTTTCTCTCTTGGAGCTAGCTTTTCTTGGCTTAGATTCGTCTTCGCTCACTGGTGCTTCATCCTCTTTCTTCACGACTGGGTCCCTCTTTCGCTTCGAGTTGCTGCCGCTATCACTGTCAACTTCTTTTGCCACTGGACCAGTCTTCTTCTGTACGCTGGGAACCACAGCACTTGTTCTACCGCCCACGGTGAGGAAAGTGATCTTCTCTCCGTTGGGCAGGACAGATGGGACATTCTTCTTGCCCTTACTCCATCGATGCTTGAACAACCAATGCTCCGGAAACTTTTCAGAGTCGGCTAGCAGTTCCACTGATGTCGAGCAGACATAGTGCATAGCGGTGTGGAGCTCCTTGATCTGGTCATCATTCAGGGTGTTGCTATACTGCTCTGGGTGTATCTTTGCGTGATACAAGATTTCATCACTAGAGCTAGTTTAGCCATCGAATGTACTTAGGAGCTAGAAGAACAATGAACATACCCCATCCAGTTCCCAATTCCGCTAATGTTCGCCTGATCGAGCAGAAGAGCCTTGACAGGAACCTTCTTACTCCTTAGTTTCTTTGCCAGCCACTCCTCTGTGACAGTATCTTTATCAGCAACCGGATCCGGGCCATTCTCTTTCAATGGGCTGTGCTTGCGGATCTCCTCGGCAGGACAATCAACGAGCCGTACGCGAGCAAGCCGACGAGGATCCACAAAGGCCGCCTCTGTCTTCGGATCACCGTCGGTTTCCAACAAGAACTTCCAGTACTTGGGCGGCCATTCTTTGTCCTCTGGTTTGTCGGTACGATAGTAGTATGTGTCGGCATCACGGATCTTAAGCCAGCCAGCCATGCCAAAATGCATCACCGCATGGGGCGGCGTCGACATGGTAATCCAGAAATACTTGCCCTGCTGTCCGGCGCCAACGACCTTCTTTCCTTCCATTAACTTCTGAAATTCGGCGGCAGTAGTTCCGACTTTGCCGTAGACGATATCATCATGCTGCGCAGACACTTTTGTCAGAGTCTTGCCGACCAGATGGTGGCGTATGAAGTGGACGATGCGCGAAACCTCCGCTAGCTCAGGCATTGTGTGTCAACGGATTGGGCCGATGCAGGATTTCGAAATTGCGTGATAGGCACTAATCAAGCTGTAGAGGAGATTTTCCGGACTGAAAGTGAATTGCATTAGTTTGTCCTGGAAGAAATCCCTCGTCAGGCGAGTGTTGCAGCAACACGCGTCAAGGAATCACGTAGTCCCGTGATTCGAGATTGCTAACCGGTTCCGGCAGTAAGCTGCTTCTGCTGATGGTCTGGACGGCATGCGGGCCGGCCCTCATGCGCATTATTCCCACTTCATCGCTTCAGGTCCTGGCTAATCCTCACGGACATCTGCTCCCAAATACGCTTTGAATTACTCTCGAACTATCGCCAAGGGTGCTTGCAACTACTGAAAGTGCTTCCTTGGCTTCCGACTCAAGTTCAGCGATACTCTCTTCTCGCTGATCGACTCGCCGCCAACAGACGGGATTGCCACCGACAGCCGCCTTGACCGCATTCCCAACCTACAAAGTGGATTTATTCTGGGCCGAGAAACGTGCGTCGGACGGGGAAGCTGGGAAAGCAGAGGGTCAGAAAATGTCTCACCAAACTTCAACCGCGGCCCCTGCGTTAAGCCCCAAGTTTTGTTTCAATGAAAGGGCACTCCGAGGTATGTAGACTTCCGTCGCCACCAAAGCGTGCAATGGCACAAACAAGCGCTGATGACGGTCTCCACGGGTAACTAGAATTTCTGCGCCTCTCACGATCGACAATAGACGACTCGATCACGCAGAATCTCAATGCATTGTATACTCCGGCGCGGGACGGTTTCGACCCCTCCTCAACGGCCGCCCGCCAGATAGACCCCGCAGCGGAGCGAACAATCGATCCGGCAGCCTGCGAAGGCTTCAAGAATAAAGTGTTGTTCCCGTCATGGCAGGCGAGATCAGATGTGCTCAGCTATTGCGCTGGTGTGGCAACGAGCCCTGACCCGGAAGATCCGGACCTTCTCCTGCGGGAAGTCGAGTCGGCCAAGGACCGCGAGCGGGTGGTCGACGAAAGACTCGATCCTTACTCTGCGCGGTTCTTTCCTCGCGAACCACGCACGGAATCCCTGGCATACCTCGTCCGGTACCAAAGAAGCGTTGAAGAGATCATTCGTGCGCGGACCTGGGGTCTTGTGACGGAGCGATGCGAAAGCTCATCAGAGAGCTGGGAAGAAGCGCTGAACAAGTGGCGCGAAACCAAACGACAACCAGCGAAAGACTTGTAGAGTATCATTGGTAACAGGGTCGATGGTGTCTCGCTTGGGAGTCTTCTACTTTGGAGGGTCGGGTCGATTCCGGCCAGCACAAGCGGTCATTTGACCATGTTCGCTAGTTACGTATGTAAATGACCATGTAACAATAGCATTCAAAGGCGTTCTTCACTCTTTCAACATTCTCCCATTTGGATGAACCTAGTCTAGTGAATGGACAGGCTGTCTGTCCAGGGTTGCATATGCATGCAAGCGCCGCTTCGGATAAACATTTTGACTATTACCGGGCAGCCCTCGAGGAAAGACGGGGGTCGGAAAAGAACCTTGAACTTTGTGAATGAATAGCTTATTTGTAGCGTTTTCAATAGGGATTGCTCGACTCAAAAAGCCTCAGATTGTCCATTGTTGTTTGCTGTTCTTCTTGTGATTTTCTGTGTAAAAGTTCTTGTTGTAGAAAAGGTCAGATCTTATCGCTGCCTAAGCAATCGTCATTTATCGAGTCCGTCCCTCTTCTCTCTCTCTCTCTCTCTCTCTCCCCCCTCCCCGCGCACGACCACCGCCCAGCTTCCGTCTTCCGCACACAGTCAGTCATCTGGCAAGTCCGCAAGTCTTTGCACTGCACCTTCCACCTGTCACCCACACGCACCATGCCACAACCATTGAGCTCCAAGGATGCGGCCTTGTTCCGCCAAGTGGTCCGTCATTATGAAAACAAGCAACATAAGAAGGGTGCGTTCTGCAATAATACTCCACAATGAACACGCTTGTTACTTTCGCAAGTGGGTAGCAAGCACTCAAGTGCAAAACAGCTAACGCAATGCTCGCATCGCACAACAGGCATCAAGACCGCCGAACAAATCCTGAAGAAGAACCCCAACCATGGCGATACCTTGGCGATGAAGGCTCTGATCATGAGCAACATGGGCCAGTTGGAGGAGGCTTTCGTACTGGCCAAGGAGGCCCTCAAAAACGACATGAGGTCGCATATCTGCTGGCACGTCTACGGGCTGCTGTACCGTGCGGAAAAGAACTACGAGGAGGCGATCAAGGCATACCGCTTTGCCCTGCGGATCGAGCCCGAGTCGCAGCCCATCCAGCGGGATCTTGCGCTCCTCCAGATGCAGATGCGGGATTACCAGGGTTACATACAGAGCCGGACGACCATGCTGCAGGCCCGCCCCGGCTTTCGACAGAACTGGACCGCCCTGGCGATCGCGCACCACCTTTCCGGCGATCTCGAGGAGGCCGAGAAGGTGCTCACGACGTACGAGGAGACGCTGAAGACCCCGCCGCCCACCTCGGACATGGAACACTCCGAGGCTGTCCTGTACAAAAACACAATCATGGCCGAGGCCGGCAAGCTGGAGCAGGCTTTGGAGCACCTGGAGAAGTTCGGCCGCAGATGTGCCGATGTGCAGGCTGTGCTGGAAATGAAGGCGGACTACCTTTTGCGCCTGGACCGCAAGGCCGAGGCTGAGGCCGCTTACACTACTCTTCTGGAGCGGAACCCCGAGAATTCGATCTACTACGATTCTTTGATCCGGGCCAAGGGCCTTTCCAAGGACGATACCAAGGCTTTGAAGGCCTTGTATGATTCCTGGGTGGAGAAGGCTCCCCGTGGTGACGCTGCTCGCCGGATCCCTCTAGACTTCCTCGAGGGAGACGACTTCAAGCAGGCTGCCGATGCCTATCTGCAGCGCTCGCTTAAGAAGGGAGTTCCTTCACTCTTTGCCAACATCAAGGCCCTTTATACCAACGTCGCTAAGCGGGATACTGTACAGGAGCTGGTTGAGGGTTACGTCTCGACTCCTCAGTCCAACGGTTCCGCTGAGGGTCAGGCCGACAGCGACAACACCGAATTCCTTTCTTCTTCCCACTACTTCCTCGCCCAGCACTACAACTACCACCTCAGCCGCGACTTGACCAAGGCGATGGAGCATGTCGACAAGGCTATTGAGCTGTCGCCCAAGGCCGTGGAATACCAGATGACCAAGGCGCGGATCTGGAAACACCACGGCAACCTCGAGAAGGCTGCTGAGGAGATGGAGAAGGCCCGTCTGCTAGACGAGAAGGACCGTTATATTAACTCCAAGGCTGCCAAGTATCAGCTCCGCAACAACGACAACGAGAAGGGTCTTGACAACATGAGCAAGTTCACCCGGAACGAGACTGTTGGAGGCGCTCTGGGCGATCTGCATGAGATGCAGTGTGTGTGGTTCCTGACGGAGGATGGCGAGGCCTACCTGCGCCAGAAGAAGCTCGGCCTTGCCCTCAAGCGCTTCCACGCCGTCTACAACATCTTCGACACCTGGCAAGAAGATCAGTTCGACTTCCACAGCTTCTCGCTGCGGAAGGGCATGATCCGCGCGTACGTGGACATGGTCCGTTGGGAGGACCGCCTGCGCGAACACCCCTTCTACACCCGTGTGGCTTTCTCGGCCATCAAGTCATACCTGCTCCTGCACGACCAGCCGGATCTGGCCCACGGACCTATGGCTACCAACGGTGTCGGAGAGGATGAGAACGAGCGCAAGAAGGCCCTCAAGAAGGCCAAGAAGGAGCAGCAACGCCTGGAGAAGCTGGAAGCCGAGAAGCGCGAGGCAAGAAAGGCGGCCAGCACCGGCAAGAGCGCCGACGGGGACGTCAAGAAGGAGGACCCTGATCCGCTTGGCACCAAGCTGGTCGCGACCCAGGACCCGCTCAAGGAGGCGATGAAGTTCTTGACTCCCTTGTTGGAGCTCAGTCCCAAGAGCATCGAGGCTCAGACTCTCGGATTCGAGGTTTATCTCAGAAGAGGTATGTCCACCGCCTTGCGATTTGCTTATATCACCCCTGCTAATTTCATCCTCGATTAGGTAAATACGCGCTCGCTCTCAAGTGCCTGACTGCCGCCCACTCGATCGACGCCGCCAACCCCACTCTCCACGTTCAAATCCTCCGACTCCGCAAAGCTCTGGACAACCTGTCCGAGCCCCTTCCTGCGGAGGTGGCCGAGGCCGTCAACGCCGAATTCGAGGCCTTGCTCCCGAAATCCACGAACCTGGACGAGTGGAACGAGTCCTTCATTTCCACCCACAAGGACAGTGTCCCTCAAGTCCAGGCCGGTCTCACCAGCCGGCAGCTCCTGAAGCCCGACACTAAGTCGCAATGTGAACAGGAGCTTACCGCCACCCTTGACTCGAACGACATCACCATCGACACCGCCCTCACCGGCCTGGAATTGCTGACTGCGTGGGGCAGCGACCAGGCTGCCAAGACCGCCTACGCTCAGAAGGCCAGCAGCAAGTGGCCCGAGTCGTCGGTGTTCCGTCTGGAGTAAGGGTGAAGTGAAACGAAAAAATCGAAAATGCTTTGAGTTTGGATGGGTAGAACACTGTAACACGATACCCGGCTCAAACAGCCAGGGCTTGTTGTGTGTCATCTCTTAAGAACTGGATATCTGTCTCCTTTTTGTTTCTGGTGATTAGCCTGGGTATAGCTATTGCAGTCGCGTGTTTAAGAGTATACCTTGTACGCATGGTATGGGAACCCGTAGAACAATGGGAGGGCAAGCAACTGTAGCTAGACGTTATAAAAGAGCTTTCATTCTTAAGGTGTGTATGACTAGTCTGATTGTTTGATTTGTCAAAGTAGCTTACCTGCTCCAGCTGCATCTTCCAGATTACAAACTAATGTCGAGTGGTTACTCAAGCCGGTATTTGAGAACTGACCACGCTCGAAGCGGAGAGCCCATCCTCTGATACATAGTATATTTTAGACCCCGCAAAGGAATACACGATCTTTACACAACAAACAGGAAGCATGCACAATCAAAACACCTCTAGATTGGAATAATATACACCTCTAAGACGACCAACAACGCAAAGAAGATAGAAATACAAACCAGAGCAGCGACGGTTCCGTTTCCCATGCATAAAACCAAAACCAAAAGAAACAAATGACATATCATATCAACAAGGCCGACAGCCCAAGATGGAGGGTGGTTGGGCTGGGCTATCCGATCATCATCCACAGAAATCACATCTATATACTGGTTTCCCTCGCCTCGCCTCGCCTTCTATCCCAGGTCAAAAAGAAAATCTAGAATTGATATAGGGATCCCGTTTGCGTCAAAGAAAGAGCTCTTATACATGCAGAAAGAATGGACTTCTACTCTACTCGCCATCCTCATTGTCGAGGTTCCCCAGAATCGGCCGCCGGCGGAGGGTGGCCTCGTCCTCGCCGTAGCCGTACTTCACCCATAGGCGCTGCCACACGGGCACCGGGGCGGGCCGCTCCTCGCCGCGGATGTATTCCTCGCCTGTGGCGATGCGGGTCGCCCGGGCTTCTTCCTCCGGGGAGACGGTGTACCGGTGCATGCGGGACGCGAGGCGCGGGTCCAGCACGATGGGATCGAGCCATTCGCGCTCCTTGTCGGGGTGGGCTTCGTCCGTGCGGTGGACGGATTTGTGCCAGTCGCGTTCGGCGGCCGCGAGGATGGTTTGTTGTTCGGGGATGGGGTCAGAGGTTGTAGGGGCGGGTTCGGATGAGTCGGTTGTCGGGGTGGGGGTGGTTTCGGTGTAGGGGCGGCTGGAGGAGGCGAGGACGAGGGCCGCGACGTCCCGGCCGACCTCGTCGGCTAGGTGGCGCCGGTTCAGGTAGCGGTAGATGCGGATCGGGGTGTTGAGGAAGCCCAGGAGGTGCGGGAAGGTGATGGGGACGGAGCCGTCGAGCGTGGCGGGGAGGGTCGGCGGGAGGGGTTGGAGGTCGTAGGCGCTGGTCGGGAGGTAGGTTGGGGTCGGGCCGGTGGGTTTCTTCTTCTTCTCTTCTTCTTGCTTCTTCTCTTCGGTGGGCGTGTCTTCTTGCTTCTCGGGGGTTTCGGGGGCACCGTCTTCGGGCACGGGGGAGGAGGGTGGTTGGGGTTCGTCTTCGGTGGGTGCAGGGGGAGGCGGGTCGAGAGGGCCGAGCCAGCCCTCGTGCAGACCCCGAATGTACTCCTTCCAGGTGTGTCGGCCGATCACCAGGTCGCCCTTGGGGCCCGGTTCGTCCGTGATGCCCAGGTGCGTGCGCGTGTCGTAGACGACGCCCTCGACGCTGGGCTCCTCGACGACGGAGCTGGGCTCGCCCGCGCGGCGGCGCGTCTTGCGGATCTGCTCGGCCAGGCCCGCGCGCACCTCGCCCTCGCGGCGGCCCTCGATGACCTGGTAGTCGACCGCCGCCGCGACGAGGATCGGCTTGACGTATTCCTTGAAGTGGTCGCGCGCGACCCGGAGCCCGTCCCCGGGCGGCGCGGCCAAGAAGACGGTGATCTTGCGGCGCATCTGCTCCACGGGCAGCGTCTCCTTGGACAGGTGCGCCACCAGGTCACACCATTTCTGCTGGGCGCGGCGTTTCTCTCGACGGTCGTAGATCAGAGCCGCGGTGAAGGAGCCGGTGATGGTCCAGAAGATCATCCAGTTCCGGGAGGGGAGGCGGAATTTGATGTTCGGGAGGCCTGGCAGTCCGTTTATTAGTTTGTGGGGGCTGCATACAAAGAGCTTATGGAGAAGGTGCGAGTGCCATACCCATCATCCTAAAGGCAGGGTTGGCAGGCTTCGAGGCGGGCTTCGAGGCCGCGGGCTGAGCCGGGGCTGCAGTCTCCGCAGGGTTGGGGTTGGAGGAGTCTGCCATGATGGTCGGGATTTTCGACTGGCCGGAAAAGTCCTCGGTGTGTACTGGACGGAGGAGTGAACACAGAGGAAGATCAACTTCCTCGTAATTAGGTGGTGATTCCCGAGGTCAAGAATCTACTACTACTATGGCGGAGGACCGAAAAAGTTCGGGGATGGACGCTACAGCTCCGTCGGATCCACGTTGATCCGTCCGGGGGCGAGAGTATACTATAACTTACTCATGTTTGTATGTACCAATGTACACAGTCATAGTGCTCGGTAAACAATGATATTCTTAATTTTAGGTAGCTATAACTTTCATAGCTGATTAAATTACTGGACAGCCTCATTATTGGTTGCAACCATCTGATAGATATCCTCCATTTACCTTTGCGAGCATAGCAGACGCCTTCCGGTGATGTACTGTACTAGTAGTACTGTATAGTCCTATAGTCCCGTGATCGGAAGGGCCCTGGAAGGCAGAAACAATCAATCAATCCCTGATGGAGACTAAGACTAATTACTGGGTGATCGGAGGATCAGAGTCTTCGCCTGATAGGGATAGTGAAACCACGCAACTGGAGACCCTGGCATGCCGTAGCGAGGGAGTCTGGCCTCTTTATGTCTTGGTGATTGATGGATACTCTCCAGATTGTTTCAGATCGATCCAGTCCTTTTTGGGATGTTGTGGTTATTTGCAAGCCTCGATGCTGTTTGTTGTGTCTGGCTTGCTCTGGGAATGTCAAAGATAAAAGATAATGTGACATGTCTGTTCGACAACAGTCGGAACTGTTTCATCTCTTCCACGTTATCAAGCATGAAACACCAATATCATGGACAGTGTCAGTCAAAAGGCAAGATTTGCCTCCTGAGACTGTACTGTACGTACGGAGCTGTAGAGTAACTTAACTAACAGCCACCGCTCCTCTCCCGCCCGCCCCTTAAAGTTGTTTTCCTCCCCTTCGACTCTTCCACTCTTCCACTCTTTCCCTTAACCGCCCCTCCGTCTCTCTCCTCTTTAGTCTAGCCCAAACCAAAACTCCACTTGAACTTCCACCACCACATCTTCCACATTCTTGACTCCTCTACTCCTCTTACTCCCCCCCCCCCCCCCCTCCCTCCCCTCCTTCTCCCCCCTCCCCCTTGGCTTTCTGCTTATCGTTCGTTTCTTTTCTTTTCTCCCCTTTCCTTCTCCTTCTCCCCCATCAACCAAACTTCTCTCCCCGCCCATTCTCTGTCAATTACGGCTATCCAGCCTCGGGGAGGACAGTTCTGCTCATCATGGATCCCAACAACAATCGTCTCCACCTGAATTTCGGGTACAATGATCGCTCCTTCAACAACCCGGCTGCCAATAATCGCGCTTATCCCACCACCCCCTCCGCATTCCCTCAGCCCATCTACCAGAACCAGGGTGGTCAGGAATATGTCGATGCTCAGAACGGTGCCTATGGCCAGGGTTATTTCATGGCCAACCCCTACCAAGCCCAGGGGGCCTACGCCCAGCAGCAGCAGCAACAGCAGCAGCAACAACAACAGCAACAACACTACGGCCAGAACCTGCAGTCTTCTCAAGCCGCATACGGGTCCCGCATGGGCTACAACGCCAATGATGGGACGAATGGTCTGATCCAGCAGTTCTCCAACCAGGACCTGAACTCCCCGCGGTCGGGTTTCTTTGGTCGCGCAGCCTCTCCCGCTCAACGACCTCGGACCGCTGGCTCCCCCGCCGCCGCACAACAGCAACCCGGCCATCTGGCCCCTCCCATGCCACGCAGCCCTCGGACCCCCGCCGAGAACGAAGAGCTCCAGCGCTACCCGGAGCGATACTCGGAAAACGTTCACAAGCGTGGTAAAGCGGCCAAGGAATTGGTCAGTGTGTTTTTCAATGAGAACATTGAGCGCGCGCGTGACCGCAACTTGCGGTGAGTATTCGTCTGATATCAGTGGAACTCTCTGAAACGGGCAATGCTGACTTTGATTCCTTTCTCCAGGTCTGCTGAGCTCGATAAGATGATTCGTGACCCTGGTGTTCCCAAGGATTCGAAGCGCAAGGAGGCGGAGGTGCTTGCGAAGAAGGAGTCGACGTTCTTGCGGTTCTTGCGTACCAAGGAGACGCCACAAAACTTCCAGACCATCAAGGTCATCGGAAAGGGTGCGTTCGGAGAGGTGAAGCTGGTGCAACGGAAGACCGACGGCAAGATCTACGCGCTTAAGTCGTTGATTAAGACCGAGATGTTCAAGAAGGACCAGCTGGCCCACGTCCGTGCCGAGAGAGATATCCTGGCCGACTCCAAGGACAACCCGTGGTTGGTCAAGCTGCACGCTTCCTTCCAGGACTCGGCTTATCTCTACCTGCTGATGGAGTTCTTGCCCGGTGGTGATTTGATGACTATGTTGATCAAGTATGAGATTTTCTCGGAGGACATCACTCGCTTCTACATGGCAGAGATTGTCATGGCTATCGAGGCTGTCCACAAACTTGGTTTCCTTCACCGGTAGGCCGATCTATTGTGATTTGCGGAAGCAACGCTAACTCCCTGCAGTGATATCAAGCCTGATAACATTCTTTTGGATCGTGGAGGTCACGTTAAGCTGACCGATTTCGGTCTCTCCACCGGCGGCAAGAAGACGCACGACAACTCATACTACCAGAACCTACTCAAGAACTCCACGTCAAAGGACAAGAACCGCAACTCGGGATACTTCAATGACGCGATCAACCTGACTGTTTCCAACCGTGGCCAGATCAACACGTGGAGAAAGTCTCGTCGCGCTATGGCCTACTCGACCGTCGGTACACCCGATTACATTGCGCCGGAGATTTTCAACGGACAGGGATACACTTACCTGTGTGATTGGTGGTCTGTTGGTGCTATCATGTTCGAGTGCTTGGTTGGCTGGCCGCCATTCTGCGCTGAGGACACGACCGACACCTACCGTAAGATTGTGAACTGGCGCGAATGTCTGTACTTCCCCGAGGAGCTTGTCCTCTCGCGGGAGTCAGAAGGTTTGATTAGAAGGTACGTTTTTTCTCGCTGCATTGTGAGGATCTCTACTGACAAGCTATAGCTTCCTGTGCGATACCGAACACCGTATTGGCAGTGAAGGCGGCCAATTCGGCGGTGCGACGCAGATCAAGAACCACCCCTTCTTCCGTGGCGTTGTTTGGGAGCAGCTGCGCAGCATCCGGGCGCCCTTCGAGCCGCGGTTGAGCTCGAACATCGACGTGTCTTATTTCCCGATCGACGAGATTCCTCAGGAGGATACCAGTGCCATCCACCGCGCCCAGGCTCGGGCCATGCCGGAAGAGCAGGAGGCGGAGATGAGTCTGCCGTTCATCGGCTACACGTACAAAGCGTTCAACGCCTTCCAGGCAAACTAAGTTATAGACGTGGATATTGCATGTTTGTTGGTGAACCCACGATAGACGTCATTGAAGAGTCCGAAAGCGGGCGGGCTTGCATTGATGGATTTTCAGTGGCGCACTCGGCATTTCGTCTCGGTATTACCACATTGTGCATCCGTTTCATCGAGCATATAGCGCATTTCATCATCTCTGTTGGTCACGACCCAGGCATATCCGTTTGATTTCATTGCATCCTTGTCGCGAGACGACTGCTCACTGCTAGCCGTATATGTAGCTACAAATTCGAGTGACATGTGGACTTCACGGCGACTTACTTAGACTCAGAGCTAGCCTTGACTTGTGACTCAGGTAGCTGTATTCTTAGAAGTAATTGTGAGTAATGCTATTATGGCTTTGGGAATGTGGAGGATGTAGATGGAGGATCATTAGGGCCATGATAAGCTCGATACGAATCATTGTGTTGTTGCTAGTGTCTGAGTATCTGAGAAAGGAGTAACCCCTGAAATAAAACGCCACCCAGAAGCTAGAAATGATACATGCATTTTGAGAGAAAAGAGAAGAAGAAAAACCTGGTCCACAAAACACCAGCATCACCCAAGTCACCCAACCCAAACGAAACAAAAAAAAAAAAAAAAAAAAAAAAAAGAAACAAAAGAAAAGAAAAAGCTCAAGCATTCGGCTCCAGCGGCGCCAACCCCGGCACACCGGAAAACCGCTCCTCGCGCTCGGTCTTGAACATAATCTGCACCCAGAACTCTTTACTGTCCTCATCGAACCACGTCCAATACCGCCCCTCGCGCCGATCGATCTCCCGCGCCTGCAGCTTAAACGCACAGGACTGATACGGCTCCGCGGCGACGACCAGATACTGAAAGCTCTTGTCCGGCGGCTCCTCGACCTTCTGCTCGAACGCCGACATGAACCGAACGCGGGGCGTCACGCCCGGCGTGATCTCCTGGTACTGGAGCTGGAACAGCATGCCGAGCTGCCGCGTGAGCGGGTCGCGGATCTTGGTGATCTTGTAGCCCGGCCGCCCGATCTTGATGGTCTGCTTCTTGACCTGCACGCCCAGCGCCCCCGGCAGCGCCGCCGGGTCCTGGTGCTTGCCCTCGCGCTGCTCGCGCGCCGCGCGCCGCGCCAGGTTCGTCTGGTGCTTGCGGCCCTGCGTGTGCGCCAGGTACGAGCCGTCGTTCTGGTGCACCGTCAGGCACAGCCGGCACTCGAACGACCCCACGTGGTTCTTGAAGAAGTACGGGTCCTTGTCCAGGTCGATCGTCTCCAGCGCCAGTTTCCGGAGCCGCTCGCGCCGGTCCGCGTTCGTCGCGCTGTGCGAGGCGACGCCGCCGCCGCCGAATTTCGAGCCTGCGCGGTTCTAGATTGGGGAGTTTGTGAGTGGGTGGGTTGTCGGGGATAGGGGGATAGGGGGTTAGAGGTCGTACCTGGTAGTCCATTTTGGGACTTGCGCCTTCGGGCTCGGTTGCGGGGTGGAATGGGAGGGAGGGAGGGAGAGGTGAGTGTGTTGTGGCTTGGATATGTTGGTGTTGGAGGTGGATGGAATCATCGATGGCAACTGAGGCAGTTTGGCGGAGAGGGAGCTCGGATTAGGTAAGCAGGCCGGTGGCGGTGCTATTGGTTCGTGCTGTGGTGTGGGTCCCGCGGTATCGTCCATCAATGGATATGCATTGCACCTTCAACTACGGAGTATCGTCTTGATATTCGTGACTGAGATCGTTTTGGGTGGTCCTTGAAGATAGAGTCTGTCATGGATACTCCGGTCGTTGGTCAGCGACGGTCCTATGCTGGGGATCTGTGTACTGTTCGCTATGTTGGTCCCGTAGAGGGGACCACCGGCGACTGGTTGGGTGTTGAATGGGACGATCCGAGTCGCGGAAAGCATTCGGGCGAGCATAAGGGAGTGAGATACTTTACATGTGAGTTGTTACCTGCTCCTGCTGAAGTCTTTTCTTGTCGACGAGTATGTACTGACAAACACAGGCCAACGCAATCACCCCACAGCCGGGTCGTTTGTGCGTCCGTCGCGCCCAGCGGACAAGCCGCGCGGGCTGGTCGAGGCACTGCGCGAGAAGTACGCTTCGGAGTATCTGGAGCAGGAGCTTGCTCGACAGCGCCAGGAGACAGATCCTGTCGCTTTGCACAAGCCCATCCAGATCAGCGGAAAGGTTGTGGAAGAGGTCGGGTTCGACAAAATCCGCAAGCAGCTGGCAGAACTCCAGGCACTGAAGATTGTCCTGCTGGATGGCTTGCGGGTCGCCGGCGTGCTCGGCCACCAGGCTACCGCGGACGAAGTGGATTCTGCGTACGAAGAGATCGAGACGACGTGCCCTAAGATCACGGAGCTGGATTTGAGCCGTAACCTGTTGACTAGCTGGAGTGTCGTGGCGAGGATCTGCGAGCGACTCAAGCACCTCAAGTCCTTGAAGCTGGGGTATGCCCCTATCTTACGAAATGGACAGGACGTGTTCTGACAGTGACACAGTGGCAATAGATTCGGCCCCGTCGAAGAAGGCCTCACATTCCACAAGATCACGGAGCTATACCTCGACGAGACGCTTCTCGCCTGGGACGAGATCTCCGCCATAACGCACCAATTCCCCTCTCTCACCCTGCTCTCCGCCTCCGCCAACCAACTCTCCGCCATCACCTCCCCACTGTCCGCAAACATCACCCGCCTCACCCTCGAAAACAACGACTTCACCTCCCTCTCCGCCCTCCAACCCCTGACCTCCCTGCCCAATCTCCAACACCTGTCCCTCCGCTCCAACGCCATCAGCACCATCAGCACCCCCGAAGACCCCACCCCGCTAGTCTTCCCCTCACTAACCTCCCTCGACCTCTCCCGCAACAAAATCTCCACCTGGCTCTTCCTCAACCACCTCCCCACCACGTGCCCGGCGCTCACGACCCTCCGCATCTCCACCAACCCGCTCTTCGACGGGCCCGTCGGCCCGACGTCCATCACCGGCCTCCCCGAGAAGCCCATGACCGTCGATGAAGCCTACATGCTCACTCTAGCGCGGCTCGCCAACCTCCAGATCCTGAACTACGGCGCCGTCACGCCCAAGGACCGCACCAACGGCGAACTGTACTACCTCTCCCTCATCGCGAAGGAACTCTCCGCCACGCCCGAAGCGGAAGAACCGACCATCCTGGCCAAGCATCCGCGTTATGCGGAGCTGTGCGAATTGCACGGCGAGCCGGAGATCCGGCGGGCGAGTGCGGAGGACGCAGCCGGGAAAGTGGTGAATCCGCGGTCTGTGGCTGCGCGGTTGGTGAAGTTTGTGTTTTGTTTGAGGCGAACCGAGGGTGGTGGGTCCGAGGGGAAACCGGAGGAGGTGGTCCGGACGAGGGAGATTCCCAGGTCCTTCGATACGTACCAGGTTAAGGCGATTGCGGGGCGGTTGTTTGGGCTCCCTGCGTATGGGCTACGGTTGGTGTGGGAGACGGATGAGTTGGATCCGGTTAGTCGGGAGAAGCTGGAGGATGAGGAGTGGGATATTGAGGCGGAGGATGAGCGTGTAGCGGGTGTAGATGCGGATGGGGATCGGTTTGTCAAGAGAGAGGTGGAGTTGGTGGAATCGACCAAGGACATTGGGTTCTGGGTTCAGGCTGATGTGTCCGAGGTGCGGGTGAGGGTTGAGGTGGTGGATTTAACCTGAGGTGATAGATTAATGGTCGGGCTGAGCCAAATTTCTGTATAGACTGAACATGTTGATTAGAGGTTGTTCTAGAAACTCCATGACTTATGTTGAATCACACTAAACAAAGATCCACTAAACACAGGACTCGATTATCTAGGATGAACTTGGACAAGCGTGCCATTACTACCCTAGAGATGCTGAGTTCTGGTCAGCAGCCATAACCACGCTCCATTTCCTACAAATTCTTCCAACCAGCCCGCCGCCAACATAGCAAGCCTAGAAGCATCTGGTCCCAACCTATCTAATTATATCCCGCAAGAATGTCTGAAGTACCTTTTTCGCCATCCACGAACATATCACCAAGAACGTCACTCCTCCGCGCGCGCAAAACCATCTCAGTAGTTGTTCTCTCGGCGAGGTCAGCTTAGCATAGTGTAGTGAATATCGGCAATAAAAAAAAAGGGTCACCCATTCTTCTTCAGGTCTGGTAGCCATCCATCGACCGATTTCAATCTTCTGGGATTCCCTGTGCGCCCCGTTTTGCCTCCAGTAACCCCTACACCACGTCTACCAGTATCTTGTGCTAAGCTGGCACACAGCCGGCGCGAAAGTATATAACGTCCTCGCGAAGTATGGCCCCATATTCGTCCACTAGAGAAGACTGTGGTATATCCTCCATCACCGGGTACAAAGCCTAAAGCAAAGCCGTCGTTCCACCCCGTCAATGTCATGGCCTTTGGTGTGTTTATGTGGAACTATGTTTGAAAGAATCTTAATCGGTGTGTCATTAATAGATATGGTATAGTATAGTAACAGCGTCATTTTCAGGAATGGGGCAAGCACCCACTGGCGCTGCAAAGGGAGAGTTTTTTTTTTCCCGTACCCTTGCCCACAACGAATCGGAATGGGCGATGTGTGAAAGAAAATATGTGGAACCTAGCCGGAAACTGGGCTTCGCGTCGACCATTGCATGTAGGTATATTAGTATAAGGATCCGATCGTGTCTGCGACTGTTCTCCCATTTTATTCATCCCCCTCCCCTGGCCGGTCGTAGCTTCTCTGATGCCACTGTGCTATTCTCTGATTCGAGGATGAGGTTCCGTTTTCGTGGTCCTGTGACCCGGGCAGTACATGTTCGTGAGCATTGTATGGCTCCTCCAAGTGTTGATGAAAACGGCCTTGCTCGTCATTGATGCACGGGTATGTCTTAATGAATTGAAGTGAGGCAGGGTGGTGAGGGGACACACAGTGTCATCAAATTTGCGCAGTTTTTGTTGATGTTGCTGCTCTGAAATTACATCTGCTTTGGTCAATTGTGTTATCTGACCACCGTGGGGAGTCTTCTCTGTCTGCTGTAGATCCTCCCACGCTGCCCCGGGGGTATTCATGGTCCTTCCCTGCGGTCTGCAGTCTCTGTATCGTGAGGTGATGACAAACTGAGTTATTCTTCTTCTTATTTGCTTTTGAGGCCCTCTTCTCTACACGTTGCTCGCATTCGTTTGCCTCATTGGGAGGGTCTGGCGTCCAGATACACTGCGGATGCGGATTAGCAAAGACCATAGCTTCCTCCCATCTTGAATGACCCATCCCTCTGCATCAACACGGTCTTCTGACGTATTCATGGTAGCGGTAATTGACGGGGGCAAGTCAGCCATCAGTTCCGGTAGAGCTTTCTCCATGGCACTACTCTTCAGTGAGATCTGGAATGTGTTGGGTGTTGAATATTCGTATACGACGACTGCAGCCTGAAATTTCTTCGCGGTTTCGATACGCTCAGTGAAAGCCTTGGCGGCCGGAATCACGTAATTCTTCGATTTCACTTGGTCCTGCACTTTGTTTGCCCAGTTATGGAGAAGTACTCTTCTGGGAGGCTTCCCGTAACCGACTTGCCATTCGGTATTGTCTTGGATAAGGGCGTCTTCCTTCAGTTCGCTGAGTTTCTCGGCGGGCAGATTCACGGCTGCACGAATAGCATTCACTTCCCAGTCCACGACTTCTTGTTGCCATATGGATATGTCTTCGTCGTAGTCCTCCATCGCTTTCTCGGCTTGTGTAACTGGAGGGGTTTGACCCCCTCGCAGGAAGGGGCCAATTGCCTGCTCTCTTATTATAGCAAAGCACATTTCGACTGAGAATAAGTTGGGGTTGACTGTCGGATGGCATATAGGCACAGCTGATGTCCCCAGCCTTGGCCACCGGGAGGTCCCGTGCCGCCGGCATCTCCAGCAGCTGGCGCTCAAACTGGGTAGCATCCCTTGCCCAGTATTCAAATGGTACCGGAGTCTTATCGGTGCACAAGGGAAGCCCGTCAGGGGCGGGTCGCCTGTTCCTGGGGTTATCAGGCGTCGCCATTTGGATCGGTCTGTAAAAGTAGTAGATTAGAGTCCAGCCTCATTCATAGTCAATCCTGTGGACGACTGAAAGGCGTTACTGGGCTTGCTTACATGGCTAGGTTCGGATGCTGGTCAGAAGAACAGAATGGAGCTGGAAGAGGCCGGACGGAGCTGGAAAAGCCGGACGGAGCCAGATGGAGCGGTGCGTGCTTTCAAGAGGATTGGAAAGACAGCTGAGCCGGGACCGTAAGAAAAACAGCAGAGTTCAAATCCACCAGATCAACTCACCGCAATACAGCCCTCAGTTCTGTGGGTGGTTTAGCCCGTAGCGACGACGATATGGCGATATCTCTGTAGATTGACGTCTGATGAGTGTACCTGGTAGCTGAGAATCTGGCCATGCAGGAATCTGGCTTCCTAGTAAGTTCGTCAACAATCTTGCCTCGCTCTTGTGTTGTCATCCCTGTAAGTAGAATTGCGCAGTCAAATCCAGCAAATCTGAGAGTTGCATAGAGGATAAAATTGCTCGTCCAGCTAGGACATGTTCCAGGATTTCGGTTCCTTCCTGTGAAGGGTTTATAGGCAACCATTGGAAGAGCTCGCTTTCGAGCAGATTGGTGAGTTGTATTGCGTTTCTGCTGGCGTCAAGATGTGTGTTCAAGTATACGGTAGCTGGCCGAACCCGATGGGTTGCTGTGGGTGAAAGATGGGCGGTGACGAAGGTGGACTGGACGACATTGAGGTGTAATGGAATACGATTTCTAGATGACAAGGTTAAAGAGCCTCCACAAACTGAATCTAAACAGAGATGATCGAAATTTTGGGCCCAGAGTGACCGCGGATCCACGGATCCACGGGTGTTCCCATCCCAAGGATTTCCATATCCAAGACATACTGTAGACTAGGTACTGCGAAGATGAACCTCCAAAGTTGTCTCCTAAGATGTCCGCGTGCGGTAAAGTATCGCGGGTGGGTTTTCCGAACTGCAGGTTTCTCCTTGAGCATCGATTCCAGCTCTGTACTCAGCAATGGGCTTTCGTTGACAAGTGGGTAGGGCAGGCCCTCCAGTGTCCCCTGGGCTATCAGAGCTTCAAGGATTCTTATATAGAGTCTGTACTTGCAGTCCCCATACATTCCGTGGAACAAGCACCGGCCACCCGCGTTCACGAAGATCTGCTCAGTGTCCGTCAGACATGCGTGCACAACAGATAAGGCAGTGACAAATGGTTGCATACTTGCTGTGTGGCAGGCATAGCGGTGGTGGTTGTGGTGGTGGTGGTTGTTGTGGTTGTGGTTGTCGTTGTGCTTGCGCTTCATCAGCTTGGACAGGCAACAAAATGTCACTAAGATGGACTTCCTACCAGTTCCTACCAGAGGGACGATGATTTGGGACGAAGAGGAAGAAGACAAAGGGAAGTTCGAAAGAGAGGCTGGAATGCGAAGCCATATATACACGCAGCGACCTGGGAAAGCCGCTTCCCCCTGCGGGGGCAAACTCTATTGGGATAATCACCTAGAGGATCGGCCGTAAGTCTTCCGCAATAAGTCATTCATGTAGAACAGCAAGATTGGCTGTGCTTACTATCGAGGGAGTGAGGCGTCTTTGGGTTTTACCATCTCCAAACCAGCTCCGAAAATTAGATATGTTTGAACTTGACAATGTCCGGGAATAAGGCACAATGAGATACCCATCCAAGTGCTCTCAAAATGCAGGCATGCGAACCTCCAGATTATAGGATCATCGTTTTCTAGCTTTGGTTGCCCTTCTTTGGTCACTCAATGAGATTCAGAAACCTTTTCTGCTATAGAACGCCTGGACTTCACACCAGCACTGGGATTCTCCGATTGCTGGAGAGGTCGTGCATCTGAGTCGGTCTGAGAAGCCTTTCTATAACGCATTATCTCCTGGTTCTCCGTACAAGTGAAGCATCTAAGGAGACATCAGCGAAAACCTGGATGGTGCTTACACGATCAAATAACCTCTTCGCCGCTCGTCAGCCTCATGCTTCTTTTGCTTTGCAACCATCGAGCCCCTGGACCACGACTGTCAGTCGAAGAATCCGGCGGCGATGAATCGCTAGCCTCCTCGGGCATCCGGTCAAAGGCTTTGAAAATCTTATGCAAGGATTTTCGCGCAGTCTCGACACAACACGTTGAACCAGCAGGTCAAGCTTCCAAAACTATCGCTAAAGGGATAGGACCGAGTAGTCTATGTCGATCATGGTATTTTCAAGAAATAGGCCAATGGTGCTGTATCCTGCTAGGGGCAATCAGGACCGACAACGATGCGAGTAGAGCTCGAGAGATGTCGGACTCCGCTGCAGCATGAAATAGCCTGTAAAATGGGTTGCGTATCTCATGAGGCAAAGTCTGGCTTCATCGGTGGTCGCATGAAGTGTTGGGCGCTCGTGTATCGCCAGGAGCAGGGTGAAAGGTCGCTCACCAGTACACAAACTTGACTCGATTTTCATTGCGCCGGGATGGTAACGCAGCAGGTGTATGGTCTACTTAAGCTTTCACCTCGTCCCAGGCGATCTCGGCCAAGTATTTTCTGTTTCAATAGCATACTCGAAAGCTGTGGAAAATGGTCCCGAACACCTCGGGAGAGACAATGTAGTCGCATCGATGGTACTGAGCAGGTGCCAATTGCCGGACTTCAAAAGCCTGGAATTCTTCGCGTGATATGGAGGATGGTAGTATGCCTCCATAATGCGTCCATCAGCCTCGTAAGGGCAGGTACACAATTTACACCCGAGGAGTTTTGTAATCAGAGGATGGACCGCGTGTGAATGGCACCAAGATAAAGACTCCTGCCCTCCAGTAGACGTGTAGCTTCTTACTCAGTGTGGTGATGTTTCTTGGGCTCGCACTGAGCCAGTCACTTGTACTGGCTTTAAGCGCCAGTTCTATGCTGCGCAACCGGATAAGGGCCGTGATTAGTCATTTCTGAAGCATTGAGAATCCGCACGAGACTGGGATAGTAGTGTATCGGAAAGGTTCCTAGGGCTTCATGTCCTGGTGCAGAGAACCAATCAGTGGTTGATCTACCCGCAGAAACGCCTCTAGGGGGCTTTGAAGTGCTCGGTTCAAGGTTGGAGTGTGCCATTCCCAAATCAAGTGTATATAAATCTATTAGCAAGCGCAGACTGCAAAGAGTGTCACTAAGGTTGGGGGGCGCAAACCCAGGGCATTGCCCAGTGCTGTCTGTCACGATAGCAGCCTACTCTGATTAGCCCATGAACCAATACCTGGAGATGAAGCTGGCTGATAGTCCAACCATTGGTGCAGGTCTGCAATATTGTGAGATGCTCGAGGAATTGACGCAGTAAGATATGCACCTTCTCTTATTTTATAGTGCCTCCACGTCCTGCAAAATGCATTCGTGGTAAGGTCTCGATTCAGTGAGATACTCGACGGAATCTTCCAAGGTCTTCAAGATCAGACAATGCCCAGTAACTGAGGCTATCGTACTCAAAGTTTATGAAATGGAACTTTGCCCGAGCATCTGGCCACCGGAGGCCATCTTCGCGGTCGACATTCTGTTGCGGAGCTGGCGCAATGCAGTCGCCGCCATTAGAGTAACTTCATATCGATTAGCCAGGGATCAGATTACCGTTACAGAAATATAAGGCTTACTTGAGGCGCACGATGCCCTAGTTCATTTGGCCAGACTTGCGAGGCTCCTACACGTGCCCCATGCTTGACTTCACACTCTTTCGCTGCGCGTGTCTGTGCGTCGCTGTAACAGAAGCCATTGAGATTGAGACCTGATTTGAGAGCTCAATCTGTATAAGCAACAAAGAAGTACTCTTCTGCTTGTGCGGACCATGGCAAGAAATGGCTGGTTGAAGCAGAGAGAACTTGAAGTGCCTGGAATAGGCTTTATCAGTCAGATACCGTCTTGTGAAGGTGTCGTTAGTCTTACTTAAGCCGAGTATCGCGCATGTCTCGGCTTCCCTTCTGAGATGGGCATCATTTACTGGGATGGGATGGTCAGTAAACACATTGCCGTCCTCTTGATCAGAGTGATCTACGACTGAGTCAGCCGCATCGAATAAAGCATCATCGTTGTCACCTTTCAAGGCCTCATCGGCTTTGTCTGGAAATTTTCTTGGTCATATGATCTCCGACACCAACTAACTCAAGCCAGTTGGCTTCGTCCACATGAATAAGGGCCTCAAAATTGTCGTATGACTCTGCGACTTTAGCGACATTAGTAGATCGTTTCAAACGAGCATCTTCATCCGATGGCCAGCAGTGTCGAGTCACAAGTGTGAGCATGAACCTCATTCTGAGGAGTTCGGAACGAGAGTTGAGTATGAGAGGTTACAAACTGTGTGACCTCTCCGCCATGATCGCGATATATGTCAGACCTCTTATCCAAAGACATAGAACGACTTATCTTTGAGTATATGGGGAAATGTCCGTGGCTTTGTGAGCATTTCCTCTTGTCACGGCATATTCCATCGGCCCGCTTGCGAGGGTGCTTGTTTGGATTTGATACTGGTTCAAAGGAGATGGGTTTCCTGATTTGTCACTTTGCTCGTCACCGTTGACAGTCAGGTCCTGTCACCAACAGCCACAATGCCGTACACGGTTGACAAGATCTGACTGCAGTTGTAAACGCCCGTCAGGCAATGCTGCACCTGGCGCTTGACCATTGACCACCATATATTTTCCTCTCTACTAGGCCGACTGTTGCGCGAAAATTGTTTGGGCTTTGATGATTACCACCTTCTGCTGCTTGTGAGAAGCACATTGGCTGTATATCTGGCCTTCTGGTGGGTATATGACTCTCGCTCCACGCTATAACCATCGTAGAGAGGAGATTAGCTGAGAGCATATCTTATCTTTCTCGTTGCTATCTGCACTGTCTGCTGATAGAAGGAATTGGAGTCCCATGGGTCAACACGGAACCCCATACTTTGAGCAGCAACAGCATCTCAGCCCTCCAATCAGGACGGATCACTTGGGGCAAGCCTTTCCTGCTGCAGAGCGTTGTACAGATGGGCGGTGGACATGGTCGCCCCCTCGATGGTGAGAAATGTCCGTTATCTCAAGTGAAATAACCTGGAATTATATCATGCGCGATGTGTTTTCATATAGTCGCTTGTGGGAGTGATGCATGGGCCTGCTCTTATCGAAGAGGTGGCATATTCGTTCAAGGCTCTGACCGGAGCTGGGTATTCTTACCTGACTCGGTCAATTCCGTTCCCTGCCCATATGATATTGGCGGAATTCTCTGATGCTGGGTGAAAGAGCTAAATATCTCTTCTAGTCAAAAGTCCGAACTTTTTCCTCGCTGGAAACGGTGACAAACTCTTTCTCTCTCGGACGGCATTTTGTAAAACCATGTAAGCACTCTTAGTAACGGTCAATGTAGGCAACTTCCATGTAAGAGGTTTATCTTGGATCCATTCGTACAAGATCAAGGAATCCAGATCGGCCGGATGGTCTAGTACTTTGTCTTGATCCTTTCAACGGTCTTATTTCCCCAATTGTGAAGCACTGCGCGCTTTGGTCCCACCGAAAATCCCGTCATCCAAAGGGTAAGGTCTTGTTCGAGGGCGACAGTCTTTAATTCCTCGATTTAGTCGTCAGGGAGTCTGAGGGCAGCCTTGAGTGCTTTTTCTTCCCATTCAATAGTCTCGACTTGCCACTCCGAGAAGCCCATTACTCTTTTTTTACCTACACGGCACAACCTCAACCACCAGCACTGCTCTGCGCGCCAGTGCAGGGCGGATCCGGGAGGGAGTTCTTCATTCTCCAGAGCTTTAATGGTCTTCTGCAAAGTGTCGGTGCTGTAGAGTATCTTGCTGAGATCGGATGGGTCGAACAGGGCTTTAATAATGCGGGTCCACTCCGGTTGCTGCTTCTCGCACTGGGCCTGGGCCGCATTCGTCCGCCTGGCCTCATCCTCTCTGCTGGTGATCAGAGGCGCTGAGGACCGTCCAGCGGACGCGTACCATTCCCAGTCCACCCGTCCCCGATACACCAGGCGGTCGGTGCTGCCCCGGAAGAGTGCAGTAATCCCCTCTGCCCCGTACTTCGGGGTGTAGTAGCACTCCCGGCTCAGAAGGCCAAGGGCAAGGTAGAGGGCCAGGTCGAGGTATGCGGACCACTGCTCTTCGTAGTCTTTGAAGAGAGCCTTCTCTAGCCAGATCCCACAGCACCTCACTGGCCCAGTGTGCAAATTGGTTAGTTTTCATCAGCAGACCGGGTGAAGACCAACTTCAGAAAAAGAATAGGCCAGAATCTGTTTTAGGCTCGTTGCATTGGCCAGGGCGGACAGAATCTTGCGCACTGCTGCCGCTGCATCTTCGGCTGAGATGTTCTGTAATCCACTCATTTCCACGCTCAGTTTCACTCTGTAGAGGAAACTATTTACCTCAATGTAGATCTTCATTGTTTGTACGCCAAAGCAATTCACTGTCTGGTAAAGGCCTGTGCCTTGCAGATGGTGGCGGTTCATATAGTCAATGATTTTCTTCGGATCACTGAGAAGTACATAAGCATTCTTCTGCAAGTGCAGAGCGCGGTTAAAGTAGCCCTGTTGCGCCCAAAGACCGAGCCCAACACGGGAAAGCACACTGTCAAGCACCCCACAGCAAAGAGCAAGTTGATGCGAGGCTGCTATTTTCTCTTAGAACACAGCAGAGAGGCGGTGATAGGGTGGATGAAGCGATCGAACTGTATCCAAAGTAGTCCGGGTGTGGAAGAAAGAATATGTACTGCGGTCCTGGAAGTCAAGTCAGCCGACAGCAGGAGCATCCAAAAAGATAGCGAGACAATCAGGAAAGCTGGCAAGGCTGAAAGTAAGAGAAGAGAGGGAGGTGGTGGTCAGAACTGGGAGAAAGAAGAGAGCCGGGGGATCTGATAGAAAGTTCCCTTTCCGGTGACACCTGTTCCCAGCGGCTGGAAGCGTTGCCTTTTGGTGTTCTAGGTGGCCGCTGGCGTGATGGAGTCCTTTTGAGCCGGATTTAGCAGCACATTCGGACGATTGCTGGCAATCCACGCAAAATGTCAGAGAAGCTGGATGAGAACGGAAAGACCTCATCGTACCACTCAGTGTCTGTAAGGGGTTATCTCCCAAAGTTCGACAGTCCATTTGCCCTCATCCAGATCCTTGCAGTCTTTCGAAGTCCCATCTCGCTTGTAAGACCCTCAAGACTCTCCAACTTCGTGGTTGAAACAGTCTTTGCATCACTTGTCACCTCTCAGGTGTGCTCGTAGGATCTTTCCCTGACGTCCTGTTTTGCACTGACAGAAACCAAATCTCAGCAGGAAGATGATGGGCTATCTCCCCTTCCATGTGCGCAGACCTCTCCATCACAGGGTACTTTTCAATGTCCTGCATCACTATGCTGGCGAGGACCCAAGGTCGTCCGTAAAACAACTTTCGACTGTCTACCTCAATGAATCAAGGCGGGGCACCCACGCATGCAGTCCAGCGACCTAAATTGCTGATTTTGCCTTTGTGGTTCTTGATAAGAACTTCACAGTCGAGACACGGGTCCCAAATGTTCTCCCAGATCTGCCCAGACAATCGATCATCGTAAACAGGCGCAAACTATACGTACTTGTTGCTGAGCGCCAAGCCACACACCTGCTCTGCCTCCTTTTGGGCTTCCCCCTATTATGCAGCCAAGCTAAGTTAGTCAATGTTCCATGAAGGAGGGTAGAGAGCCACGAACATGAAAAGTTTACGGAAGGGATAGGTTTCCGCACATCGGCCAAAGGGGTTGCCGGATAGTCTTCTTGTGGCAGACCGCGTCCCACCACACATGGTAAAGGTCGGGACAGCTGTCGCGCCTGCTCTTGGTCCGAGTTATTTGGAATGTCGGCAATTTTGGTTCCTTGCAGTAAGAACACGGGGTGATTGAAGACAATTGAGGGCGTATCGAAGAAGCCATCAATGCGAGAAGTCGATTGCATTATGCGGCAGTCCCGTTGTACTCGTCTATCAGCCGTCGGAGGAATTCCACCCGCTTAGCCTGGGTGATTGTTTGCGGATCTGCCTGGTCGAATGTCGGGATGTCGTACATGTCAGGTTCTAAGTAAGTAGTCTGGGGGTTATGCTTCGCTTTAAAATGGCCTTGACTTCATATCCTGGTGATATGAATCAAGCTTATGGAAGTGCATATGCGAACCCGGCCCCAGCGACATTATACCATGCCCGCCTCCCCCGCCCCCCCTCGTCCTATGGATTTAGGGAGCTCGCAGATAGACTTTCGTATAAAACGAATGATTGACGTCAATTCAAGTATGTCGACGAGGATCAAGGTCTGAACATCCTCGAAATAGGCACTTTATCCTGCGGGACTGGACTGGACTGGACCAGGTCCATCGTTCCGTATTGCCATCCTCGAACTCGCACTGGGCTCGTTTTCGGACTTGGTTCCTCTAGTAGAACAAAATTATGTTGTTGGTGGAGTCGCGTATTCTGATCAGAGTAGAGATAACGGGCATTTACACTTGCGAACAAGCCTTGACAGAATCCGGACATGAGTGAATCTTTTCGGTCTGATGCGAAGCTGTCAAGCAACTATAAAGAGTCAGCTTGTTGTTACCATTCAAATAAGGTTGTGAATATGAGATGTTCGTCAGGCTGTGCCATACCTTCATCTCTTTCCTGGCTGTTCGACAGCTGGAATCTGGCTGCTGGGTAAGGGTCTGCGGAGCAGTCACGCTTCTCTTTATAGCTTGCTGCTCATCCGACCGAAGAGCTTCCAGGGTTGTTTTCTTTTTCTCCCTTGGAAGGGGCTAGTGCGTCCTGTCCCTCTACAGCTGTACGGTATTTGAGAAGCCGTGAGATTCCCGCCCCATCTCCGCTGAGATCGAAGCTCTCTCCTGTTCCTTTGTAAAAGACCTTCGACGTCGCCTTTTAGGTATGTGTTTGACTTCTGTGCTCTATGTCTGGTATGCATGTCCGATAGTCCTTCTTTATGAGCCTTTTGACAGCCGAGTTGATTCATGCTTCGCGACCCTGAGGCGTGAAACACATTAGGGACTGCTGATTATACTCGCCGACGAGAAGAATACTCATGACTTGGGGAAGTTTCGTTAAGGCAGGAAACAACTCCGAATCGTGATGGAAAGTCGCCCCGTCGATGATAAGATACCTCGGGAAAAGCTCCGGCAGCAAAGTCTCGGGCAAAGTCAGTTACCATAATGCCAGTTTTGCGCATCATTCTATGCAAGAGCTTTCGCCGGGACTTTTCATAGCGGCGATGTTCGCCGTCATGGCCGACTTGCCCACACCGGCGGGCCAGGGCTTCCATAAGCGTATCAGGTTCTTGACAGTCAGCATCAGGACTTCCATGACATTCAGAGTATAGCTCTCATTAGCTCTCACGATAAGAGCATCATCGACAATGTCGTCCTCGGAACCGTCTTGTTTTCCTTGCTCTGGGCCTGCGTGTGAAGCTCAACAATCTGGCAGAGCTTTATCGCCTTCACGCGCTGGCGCGTTGACTGAGAGAAAGAGCAGCTTCTCGATTCGCTCCGCCCCGGCCTTGCATAGATCCCATTCAGGACACTCGATGCGAGAGTCATTGCCAGGACAGGCTGGTGTGATTCATGAATAAAAGTAGGTCTGTGAGAGATCAAGGTTTGTGGAAGAGGGGGGCAGTTAGAGGCATCCTTCTGGACCGAAACATCTCTTGGTCCCTTAATGTCAAAGTAGTCCGATTCGCCCCCATTGACGCACAGAGTCACGGCTGGTGGATCATTACTTGCAGCTCTGCGATGCTTAGCAAGTCTAATTCAACGACTGAGGGTTTGACACGGAGATCAATGCTTTGAGAACCTTGCTGTCTCAGAAGTGTGCTAAGAGAAGCAAGCACGATCAAGCCGTACACAATCAAAAACAGCGTCTCCAATCTCGGTGGGAGATCAAGTTCTAGCTGCCTGGTTGTAGGTGTATGATCGCGTTTCAGAAGAGAGAAGGTAGGATGCCAAGGGGCACTTCTGATCTGACTATGAAGATGTATGTCCTTGACGGATAGGGAAACATGAGATAGCGTTTGAAGTATACCAAGGGCAAGGCTGAGAACTCGCCATGTTGACTCTGGAAGATGGAAGATGGAAGATGAAATCAGGGAGATGAAGAATGAAAAGCGAGGTACAGACTCAGATATAAGGCCGTTGGATACAGGAGAGGAAGTGGAAGAGGAAGAAGAGGAGAGGAAGAAGAGGAGGAGGAGGAAGAAGAAGCTGGAGGAGCTTAAGTATTGAAGATCCAGCTAGGTAGCTTCCTTCTTCAATGAAAAGGCAGCTTCCTGCCTGGTGAATACCCCATCCAGCAACAATTCACATGGTCAATCAACGACCCCATCAAGACAAAACAGGATCGATTCACCAAAACCACCGGTGAATAAATTACTTATAGCCACCACCAGACAGTAACTACATTTTATACAATTGAATAAGCGAGTCGGCCGAGAGCAGGAGACGCCCTATCACGGCCAATCTTCCACCAATCAAGGGCAGGAACCAGTCGGAAAGGAAGCCGAGCGATAAGTGCGAAGGGCGCGCGGGGCACGTGGGGTCGACTTTCAGAGCTGGCGTTATCCAATTTCCCTATCACTTGCACTGTTTTGGTCAGTCCGTCAGTCCCGCCAGTGCGATCAATCTTCTGCACGGTCTACACCCGAAACTCTTTTCCGTACGGGGTATTGCACTCCGTGCCAGCGTCGGCCATCTATAAATCTCCTGCCTACCCCACTTTCTTTGCAGCTGCACTTAGCAATTCTCACGGTATGTTTTTACCCCTCACTACCTGCAATCACAGCTCAATCAACACCATCTAACCAGCGCATAGACACCCAGCCCGCACAACACCGCAACAATGGGCTCAACCAACCCCAAACCCAAGGTCCTGCTGATCGGAAAGATCGACCAGTGCGTGGCCCTCCCCTTTCTTGTACCAAAAAACCCATTGACCACCACCACTAACCCCCCATCCCAGCGCGTACGCCACCTGGACCGGCCTCAGCGACATCGCCGACCTCCTCGAAACCACCGCCACCAACCGCGCGGAATTCATCCAAGAATGCAAGGCCGGCAAATACGACGGCGTCGTCGCGGCCTACCGCACGCTGGGGTCCATCAACCTCACGGGCCTCTTCGACCAGGAGATCATCGACGTGCTGCCCTCGTCGTTGGTGTGGATTGCTCATTGCGGTGCGTGCTTGCCCTCCAACCCCGAAGCCCGTTATCCATGCACGACCACCCCAACCCTCACCCTCCCCTCCTCCCAAACTAACGCGCCAGCAACCAGGAGCGGGCTACGACCAAATCGCGATCCCAGCCTGCACCACCCGCGCCCCGCAACCCATCCGGGTGTCCAACGTGCCCACCGCGCCGGACAACGCCACCGCGGACGTCAACATGTTCCTGATCCTGGGGGCGCTGCGCAACTTCAACGCGGGCATGCAGAACCTGCGCGCCGGGGACTTCCGCGGCCACCCCGGCACCACCTTACCGGCGCTGGGCCACGACCCGCAGGGCAAGACGCTGGGCATCCTGGGGATGGGCGGGATCGGGCGGAACCTGAAGCGGAAGGCCGAGGCGTTCGGGATGCGCGTCGTCTACCACAACCGGCGCGCGCTGGGCCCGGACCAGGCCGACGGGGCGGAGTACGTGAGCTTCGACGAGCTGCTGGCCCGCAGTGACGTGCTGTCGTTGAACCTGCCCCTCAACCCCAAGACGAGGCACATCATCAGCCATGCGGAGTTCGCCAAGATGAAGGAGGGCGTGGTCGTGGTCAACACGGCGCGCGGCGCGGTCATGGACGAGGAGGCGCTGGTGCAGGCGCTGGATTCGGGTAAGGTGTTCTCCGCCGGCTTGGATGTCTTCGAGGACGAGCCGGCGGTGCACCCCGGTTTGGTGCGGAATCCCAACTGTGTGCTGGTGCCGCATATGGGCACTTGGACGGTCGAGGTGAGTTGATCCAGTGCTTTTTCTGGGCGGTGGATGAAAGTGGTCTGAGAGTAAAGTGGCTAACGAGAAGTCAATGACTGCAGACACAAACGGCAATGGAGGAATGGACGATCGGGAATATTCGCTCCGCCTTGGAGACGGGCAAGTTGAAGAGTCCCGTCCCCGAGCAGGCAGACCTTTAAACGATAAGCTGCAAGATTGTACATACGCTATAGACACGTCAATAGAGGGTTAAGAATAGGACTGCTTTTTTTTGTGTATGTACAATGGTCTCATTATTTCATTGTCTTCAGACGAAGTGTCTAGACACTAGCGCCGAACCATACAGTCCCCTCTTTACCGACAAAAGCAACAGCACGAAGCAATTATGACACCTGTTCAGGTAATGCAGCCGTAAACGCCATGAACTGCCCGTCCTTCTGCTACCAAGAAAACAAAGAAAAACTCAATCCCAAGCGTAACGCCGAGCCCAATTGTGACTTCTCTACCCATGTCAAACGCGCTTGGCAGATCTGAGATCCATCCACCCGCGCTTACTGTCGGCGGGAAACCCCTCGATGGCCAGGCAGAATATCTAAAAAAACAAGGTGAATCGGTACGCAGCGTACCGACGCGCTTTTCATATGACAGATCGCAAATTGCTCGCATCAGAAAGACTGAATCACCCCGCGGGTCACTCGCGGGAAACAATCCAGGATCGAACAACCATGCCGCAGATCCGCTTGATCACTTGTGTTGTGCCCTTGCCGCCGGCTTCCTGTTCGAGGAACTTCTGTGCGACATACAGCTTGGCTCCCGCATCCTTCTCGTTCGTCGTGATCGGTTGCGGGAAGCTGCGGGGAAAGTCCGCCCACCGTTGTCCCAGGTGGCGTGCAATAGCGATCGAATAGATCACATCCCGGTTCTCGTACGTGTCCAACAATGTCCGGCAGCGGGCCAGGGTATCGTCGATCTCCTTGGCCGAGCTGGCTTCGTTGTCGTGTAGCGTGAGGAAGTATCCGACGGCGCTCCAGAAGTCCAATGACCGTTGTGTCAACTGATCCGGCAGCGAGGGGGGATTGGCAGCCGGCTCCCGGGTAGGGAACTGGCTCAGAGGGTTCGAGTCCAGATATTCGCCCGTAATCATCGCCTCAATCACGTCCAGCCTCTTCGCCGACGCTAGCAGATCGTACTCGGGCTGCGCAGCCCCGGACACGTTCATCACATGACGGCACAAGGTCATCGAGCTCCACACCACTGACGCTTCGAAACTCTCCAACCGGGCAACCACGTTCGGGTCGTTGAGATTGGGGTCGTTGAAGGCATCAATCAAGGCGGAGTACTCCGCCATGAGCTGTGCATTTGCCAGCAGATGGGGCAACGCTTTATCCTGGAACCACCTGGTTTCGAAGAACTTGTCTATGGCTGGAGCATAAGTTGCGAGGAACACGGCTTGGATTTCCTCAAGCCGATTAGGCGGCAGTGATGTGATGGGGTGCGGAGGGGGAGGGGGGATTCCTCGCAGGGCAAGAAGGTCGCTGATCTGCACTTGTTTCACTGCGGGCTGAGTTAGCATGCTTACAACACCATTGTAGGTAGTGGAGTATACCTCTGAAACTGGTAGCTTCCGACGGGGTGCCGGTGGCATTGGTTGCTGCAGGGTTGACCGTCGGCTGCAGGCCTCCTTCAACGGCATGCTGTATGCTGGCCATGTTCTGCTGATTGTTCACGTCGGCAGAGTGATCAACGGGCGCTCCGTAGCTATCGTAGCGGTCGGTTGACGTGCTGGGCGATTCAGAAGGAGCAAACGGTTGCGACGCGGCAGGTACGTAGCCCGGAGGAGCTTGAGGATAAGAGGTGGAAGGATCCTGGGGATTGACCACCAAAGAAGGATGCGGATTAGGGGCGGGCTGAATAGCAGAAGGCGTTGGTTGTTGTTTAAATACGGGGTCGTAACCTAGACATTCCCGTTTACTTTTGACACAGTTCCGACAGACAGGATGACCCTCGTCACACTAGTGTGCATTCAGCAGTTAGCGGGGATATCGATCAAGGTACAAACCCAAAATCCGCAGAGGAGAGGTAAAAGGAGGGAAACAAAAGAATAGAGGGTGACACAAAGAAGCGACCACTCTGAGTATCAAAAAATAAATGTGAGCGTGAATAGTTAGGCGGGGAGGAAAGCAGCAGCACTGGTGAGTGGGCGAGAACAACAACAAGCGACAGGCGGGGTTCGGCGAGCCGAACAAACATTTGCGGCGGCGCAAGCGAACACTCGCCTGTTGCGACCGCCTGCCATTGCCCGCCCACCCACCCTCCTTGCAGTTCAGTTTCACTTCCCCTCCTCTTCCTCCCCACATCACCACCATCACACATTATCGACAAAAAAAAATCACATGCTGCTTTTGCACATACCTTAATTCGTCGCTTACGACATGTTAAGCACCCTGTTTTCGTCCGACGCTTAACCTCTTTCTTATGTCTCCCGCCCGACAACATCTTGTTGGCGTCACCCGAAAGCTGGTAACGCATCTGGGAGTTGGCATTCATCCCCATGTGACCAACGTTGGTAGGGTATCCCGTCATGTACTGGCCAACAGAGGTCATCGGAGGCATGTTTGAGGGCATAGGCGAACCAATGGGGGCCTGTGGCATTTGGGAATGCTGTCCCTGCATCGAATGATGATCCATGGTCTGCATCGACGGGGCACTCATGGACTGGTGACTGTGATACATGTCCGAGCTCTGGTGCTGCTGATACTGTTGCTGTTGCTGGTGCGGTTGTGTCGGTGTCGACTGCCCCGGGCCTTGCTGATGTTGGGTTGGCGATCCATGCTGCGATGGCGTGTGCTGCTGCTGCGGATGATGTTGGTTGTGGGAGTATTGATGCTCGTAGTGGTTCTGAGGTTGCGACGGTTGACCTGGGTGTGGGGACTGCTGATGTTGATGTGTGTGGTGGGACAAATGAGAATGCTCCTGCTGAGCCGGCTGCTGCGAATGCGTGTCGTTCACCGGAGCATGATAGGGAGGGGCGGGGGTCGAGGAATGGGGCGTGTGATCGGGAAAGTCAAACCCGTTCGTTCCTGGTGGGTGCGAATGGTCCGCCCCATGGCCATCGGTCTCACTTTGTTTCAATTCCGGGAACGAGAAATCGGGTTCCTCGGTATGTAGCCCGTCCGTAGCTGGAAGCGTAGTGTCAAGCGGTGGTAAAGAGGTATCAATTGGAGGAAGCGACGGTATCGTTGTATCGATCGGGGGCAGTTCATGACTGAGACGTTCGTGTTCCTCCATCGCGGGCAGAGTCGTATCAATCGGGGGGAGTGAAGTGTCGATATGGGGAAGCGCGTGATCTATTGGCTCGCTGTGGTGCTCCTCAGCCGATGGCAAGTGAACTGAGGGCAACTCAAGAGGAGGCTGTTCGGCAGGAGGCTGCTGGAGAGGGGGAGGTTGCTGAGGAGGAGACTCCTGATGGGGGGCATGCTGATAGGGAGGTTGCTGAGGTGGAGGCTGCTGGGGTGGAGGCTGCTGAGGGAAAGGCTGTTGCGGAGGGGGTTGCTGAGGGGATTGCTGAGGGGGTTGCTGGTGAGGAGGCTCTTGAGAGGCAGGTTGCTCATTAGGTGGCTGCTCAGCGGGAGGCATTTGAGCAGGAGGCACTTCAACAGGAGGCACTTCAGCAGTAGGCACTTCAGCAGTAGGCACTTCAGCAGTAGGCACTTCAGCAGTAGGCAACTGAGCAGAGGGCTGCTCAGCAGCAGGCATTTCGACCGGCTCGGGAGCCGGCTTGGGCGCCTCCTCTGCTGGATTCGTCGAATCTGCTGGTTCTGCCATCTCAATCAAGGTTCCACACCTCTGTCACCCCTGCGTACAATAAGAATAAATGGATTCGAGCCTTGAAAAGGCTTTCCGGTGTGTCGGACGGGTCGAGGTCGGCCACGGATGACTTTTACCGCTAGCAAAGACTTTGCAGGGAATGCGGAGCCGATGGGTGCTGATTCTCTAACTCAAAAGGCAATGCATGTTAGTGGGCTGATTCCGATTAACGCGACCCAACGACCCTCTGGCAACCCCGGGACATCATGGTTGTTCGTATCGAACAGTTGGTGTCAAGACTGGTCGGTTCTTCTGGCTCGCGCATTTGTCGGGGTGTCGAGTTCCGACGCGATTCCCTCGAAAATTGTCCGCATACGGAGGGTGCTGGTACGATCCACGATGTGCTGGCTATCGTTCCCTAACCTGATCAAGCCCCGTCCAAAAGTCCAACTCTTTCGTCTTATGTCCCAAGAGGCAGTGCAGCCTTGTCAGACCGGGCAACGCTGGATGCGACCGTCTAAAGCCTCCCCGAATCCTACCCCAGAACGGCACTGCCACGGCGGAAGAATCGTACATGGTGAACTGGCGGAGGTCGAGATGCCATGCGAATCCGGTAATAAAAACCCCGGTCGAAGAAACGAAACGGAGAGTCGACAAGTCACAATAACCGAGGCAGACAAAGGTCGAGCGCGTGTCGGGGGGGTTGCCAGAGGGGAGGGATCGGGACAAGCAAATGGGAAGAAGCTCTCGTTTACTCACCATGCACTGGGCCAGATAAGCGAAAAGAAGCGAGCCGAATGACTATAGCACCAAAACACGCAATGCGGCACCAAATAATCTCCGCATTTGGGGGTGGAAGGGGGAGAATGGGAATGCGACAGGAAAAGGCTGTTGCGCAGATAAACGAGCGAGGCAGAGAGAGAGAGAGAGAGAGCTTCGGGGCCGCGAAAGAATAGTGAGGGTGAGAGAGAGAGGGAGAAAGAGAAGAGTGAGAGAGAGAGAGAGTCAGTCCCCGGACTCTTGGTTTGGTCTGCGCCGACGGGGAAAATTAATACGGGCAGAAAAATTCGATGCAAAAAAAAAGGGAAGGGTCCAACGGTCGGTGGTCAGTCAGTGGCAACCAGACTTGAATCCATAGGTATCCAACAACGGACAAGATACAACAACACAATGCAATGTGTTTCTTATCTTTCTACTTGGTCTCTGATGTTTGTATTCTTGGAACTGTTACAGTATCCTAGTTGAGTCTATTCATCGGTATTTTCTAGCGCGCCATTCATTATCTGAGCACCACCAAATTCAAGTCAACTGTTCAAACCATTAAGCTATTTTCGAGGCTTTGGCTTGATTGATAACTGGAAAAAGGAATATATCTACAGGAGCGGTGCGGCTCTGGTGATGCGGTTTCAGTTGCCCGCCAAGGCTAGATCTGCAGTTGTCTGGGTGTTCAGTCGGAGTGTTGGTGTGTTCCCGCCGAGCTCCAATTGCCTGCCAGGTGAAACTCCCGAGGCTCATGGGTGAACCTCCAAGATGAACCGAACCACATCGGCACTATTATGCTGTGTGGCATCCATGTAAATGTGCAGGTTTTGTTTCAGTGACCATGACTGAGTCCCTTGTAGTGGGCCCCGCCTAAAGCCATTTACAGCTGAGACATTCCATGCACCTGTCGTACTTCTGGATGTAACGTCCAGTGACAGCATGCGTATTGCATCGTAGATCAGGCGTCGATTTTCCTCAGCAAGGGCGTCTCAGCCCTTTGAACTGTTCCATCGCATAATTCAGCGGCGCACTCATTTCCTCATGACCTTCGGTTTGCGTTTCTTGAACACAACCCCAGCAACTGGCTCTTCAGCCTCGGTTTTCGATACAGTTTCCAACGATGTATCACCCCCTGCCTGCTCCTCCTTGACAGTAGCTGCTTCATCCGACTCTGCAGGCTGGACCTCTCCCTCCGGCTTGACCGGTACGAAGTGGCCTTTCGTTGATTCCTTCTCCTCGGGCTGTGCATCCTTCTCAGTTCTCGGAGTCGCATCCACGTCCGCTTCCACCTTGACCTCCGAAGGCTTCACCCTCTTAATCTCCCTCGTCGACGCCAGCAGTGCATCCAAATCCGTGTCTTCCTCCTTCGCCCCAGGATACCTCCTAACCGACGACCCCCACCCCTTCGAGACAAACCTCTCCGCCTCCCTCTTCGCCTCCACCTCCTCCTCATCGACATCAGCATCACCGACACCACCTCCCTCCAACTTGCGCTTCCGCACTCCCACCGACCTCCCGGCCTTCGAACCCGCCTCCTCCCCACCACCATCGATCACCTTCTCCGAAACCGTCTGCCACGTCCCCGCTAGGGCCATCTCCCCGCGGAACTCGTCCGGGATCGCCACCCCCATCTCCGCCAACTGCGCCATCTGCCGTTTCCGCTCCTCCATCGACACCGGCCGCTCCTGGGGTTTGGGGGTCTCTCGTTGCCGCCACGGTGCCCCCGCGGCATCGCCCCCTTTGCTGGGGTCATTGAGCCCCGCGACCGTCTGCCGCAGCCGCTCGACCTCGCTCTTGGCGCGCTGGGACTCCCGCTGCTGCTGCTCGTTGCTGCGGTGGATGTCGCGGAGGAAGCGTTTGAGGTTCCCTTGGTGTTTGCCCGTGGCTTCGTGTTGGGCCTTTTCGAAGGGGGTGTCGCGGATGAAGATCTTGCATTGCTTGCACCAGTATTTTGGCTTCGCAAAGATTAGTTAGTAGGCTGCCTGGTTTGAGTTTTAAGGTGGAAAGGAAGGGAGAGAGGGGGAAGGAAGCTTACTGCTGATTTCCAGTATTCTGCCATGCTGTCGTGTGGCGGCCCAGTTCTCACCAGGGGAGGCTGAGGTTGAGCGTGAGAACGAAAAGTGGTGAGAGTTGACGGAGATTGAGGCGGTTCGGCCTGGCGTTGGGTGGGTTTGTTGCGAACTGCGACGGGTCGGAGCGTCACTGTCGGTCGCTCATGCTCGCCCCACAGATGCGGATGACGCTAGCCCTAAACGGGCAAGAGTGGCCTCGACGCATACGGAGTAGATCTAGGTAAATATAAGCACTAGGTAACAGGTACACTATATTTTAAACCAATGCCTCCCGATTTGTACCCATATGATCTTTTACTGTCCTTTCTCCTTCTCAGTAACCCAACGGGAGGGAGGGAGCTAGAATGCGCCTGCTTCACCGCTTGACAATCCCACGGAAGCCCATCGTCAATCCCCGTCCTCATGGCCCACACTTCCACCCCTGGTATAACATCCCCCAGAAAGACACCAACCGCGTCACCATCCCGAAAAGTCCTCCCCTCACGGATGTTTCCCTAAACTTCCCGCCCGACCTTCTTCGTCGCAATCAGGAGAACTACCTCACCTATATCTCCCGGCTTCTCCAGCGCTTCAATGGCAGGACTTGGGGGTTCCCGATCTTCCGAGCTTTCTCAACCTCCGCCAGTACCGCAGAGGTCAAGGAGAAGCTGTGGTCCGCCTACCTCCTCAACCTGTACCGCGGGGTGTACACAAGTTTCCGCGAGCATGAAAATTTCCGCGCGGGGCAAGCTCAGCTAAATCCGATTCACACCAATGCACTGTTCCCCCGGTTCTACTGCCCAGTCATCCAGCCCGACGTGCCCATCCTGGACATGAACAGGGATGGGGGAGCGGGAATCGGTCCTGCGACCCGCGATGCTATCCGCAACCGCTTTGCAACATGGGTTTCCAACACCACCGAAGAACGGGACGGGCCTGGTGCGGTAGCGATGCGAGATGCGGACACTCCGCAGTACCGGATGTGCTTGATTGTCGATGATTACTGTTTAGAACAGTTTCAGGCGGCGCAGACAGACGAAGAGCGTCACGGTGCTCCAATCATCGTGCTGGAGCGGGATTGGACGCTAGACAAGTATCGGGGATTCTACCGGGCGGAGTGGACAGATGGAGAGACCCACAAGGAGCCGCCAGACGAACCCAGTGAGGAGGAGTGGGAGCCCGAGGATGAGAACTTGCTGACGTTCTTTGAGGAGGTGGAAGGATCGAGGGCGCCGCTGCTGGGCTGGATGTATGCGCGATCGAATTGCCTTGGTTCTCTGTACGCGACGGTCGAGGAGGATAAGTACCACTCGGCGTTTTATCATGCCTATGCGCGACCTCCAGGCATTTATCCTGATGATTGCGATGCTGCATGGAAGTACCGGTGGTGATTCCATAATCTCTGGGAGGGGGGCAGAACACAGTTGTCAGCACTCCTTCTTGATGGTGAGCGCGATGGGCATGCTGGGGATATAGATCGTGGCATTGTCCGTTGCCGTGCAGACTTTTCGGTGCACTGGGGTAAACCTCTGCAGCACTTGCTTAGGGTTGAGGGAGACCCGAATATACTAGGCAGACAGGTTTTGCAGGAGCTTGATCTCTGGGTGCGAGGTAAGAACTGCTCACTACATTTGGTGGATGAACGCCGCCACGTAAGGACTGTTGACTGAGAAGTAGTTCCATTTGAACTCGGTCACGATAGTCGAGCGACCAATTCTTCAAGGTAAAGTATACCCACATGTCAGTTTGACACATTAGACCAAGTTATCCATGTCCAAAACACTCATCACAGAATAGAAACATAATACAGCAGACGAAAACAACATCTACCGAACCCAATCCAAACGCAGAACCCCAATCCTGAACTCCACAAATGCAGCAAATGCTTTAAGCAACCGTTATGAATTATTGCTTCTCGAGATCGCGGGGCGGCTCCGGGTTGTACCGCAGGCCATTGTCGCGTGCCATCCAGTTGATGTCGCGCAGGCGCAACTCCCGCATGTAGGATCTCTGTTCGTGGGAGAAGTCTCTCTCCTGCTCGTCGTTGCGGAACCCGCCGGTGGCGACGGAGTGGATGGAGTATCCGATGAGGACTGAGACTACGCAGCCCAAGATGACGAAGACGATGATGGCGGACTTGTCGATCATTGTGAATGTTTGTATGTGGGACTAGTGGTTGTGTTGGTCAGTAAAGGTGATGGCTATATATCTCTGGGGAGGCAGTGACCCCGGAGGTCGAGGGGAGCGTACTCACTTTTTCAAGGAATGAAGCAAGTATAGTATATACCCAAGTAAATAGAGGTGTATAGGCTCAGTGATACAACACACGGGTAACAATCGACAAGTAATGAAAGGAGTGTATAGTAACGACGAATCAAACGAATGACTGGATGATGCGCAAAGAAAATGAATGTTTTGATCTGGTATGATTCCTCCCAAATCCGCGAGCGTCGCATGCTTATATACCCTGCATTCTCATCTGCCCCCCTCCCCAGCTAAAATCTCTGTTTATGTTGTCCTCCACTCATCGAGCTCGAAATGTCTATTTCTGGGTCTCGGTGCAGGAGTATATCGCAGCGCCAAGCATCCCCATCGCATCCTCCGCTAGTCCGCAAAGCGTATGGTTCAGGTGTCAGTGACGTCATTAGCGAGCCGGCCAATGGGAGCCTCCAGATAGCAGTCCTAGCGCTGATACACCATGCCTGTTCCGGCAGGAAGAGTTTTGCGCCGCCAACCCATCACACATGGAACCTCCTGAACTACTGCGGCCAATTTGACTTTGCGATGCTTGGCTCATTCCCCCCCTCGTCGTCGTCGCATCAGCCTCGCCGGTGGATCGGACGGTGGTGCCTTCTCATGTTTAGGAATCGTGCGTGGGGGCCGGAGGAAATGAATTTTTTTTTGTCGAGGCTGGTTGCATGCGGGCCCTGAAACTTGCACTCGGGGTGGGGTCTCCCATTGGACTGATCCATTGGCATCGGCTGTGTCCATGGGCTGCTCAGGTACACTATCTGAAGGGTCATTAAACATGTCCAATGAAGTACTCAGGGCCCCTGGTTTGCCTGACTCAATGCTGTGCGTGGACCGTGGTACTTTGCGGCGCGATTTGAGGAGAACTCCATTGTTTTTCCTCGGTGGGAGTATAAGTCGATCTGTGAAGGGTCTTCGCTGGTTTCTTGCATGCTCTTGTTGATCTCTGGTGGCTCTATTGGCTTTGATTCTCGTGACTGCCATGTTGAGACTTGCTCACATGCTCTGTCGGCAAGTTGGCTGATGTTGTTGGACTGCCCGAAGACAGTGAATGCGATTCATGCATCGTCTTTGGCAGACATAATGTGATAGTAGTGTCATGGTCAATCCTTCGAGACGCCCGGACACATGGTTCGGGTGAGAGAACGTTGGTCCCGACTCGGAGTCGCGTTGATCTGGTGCCCATCCTTGGTGATCAATGCTGATCAAGGGCATTTTTCATTGGCTCACAATCGCCGACAGCAGTGCCAGTGTACAGTACTGTACCTGCATGTAGGTAGATAAATCCACTCCTCTATAGAGACCTACATAGTAGTCCGTGATTGGCTTTTTGCAGGAAAGTTCTAACCTATCGGCATGCTCGCATACAACACTTTAAGCTGACGTGCTGATCAACACTTTACACCTGCAAGACTCGAATGGGCCGATCTAGATTTGATATGCATGCTATGCAGTTTTGCGACTAGCATTGTGAGCTTTTCTTCACGTAGATCACTGTGGATGACAGTGGTGACAAGGGAGCTGTTTGCTCAAGACCATCAAAGAAAGGAGACCTTAATCAGAATCGCGAGCCTCTGCCTTCCATGTTCCTGATAGCTCATAAATCTGCTTAACATGTTTCAACGCACCACATCTTCACCTCCTCCAGTATCTCCAGTTGTAGTCACAAACCGATCATCATCAGCGAAACCCACTACTACAGTCCCAATTCATGAATGCATTCCTTTCCCTCCCACGGACATATCAAACCCACCTCCCAACAGACCCAATCACCTCAAACCTCCGCATAAACCCACCACCACCTCACAAGAACCGCGCCCACTCCCTCTCCTCCACCGACATGGGCACCAGCAACCCAAACCGATCCAACCGACACCCCACGCGCAGAACATCCCTCGCCGCCAGCACCGGCGCCGGCCGCGGGATCTCCTTCTTCGCGTAGATCGCATCCACCGTCAGCAGGGCCAGCCGACTGGGACGCCGTGAGTCATCCAGGCGGTGGACCACAGCCGTCGCCAGCAGATTCGCGACGGTCGACCACTCGAACCCCCGCCGGGCGAACCAACCCAGGTACGTGCAGAAGTGACCGGAGTGCGTGTCGCGCCGCACACGATCCGCGACCGGCTGGCCCCAGGCCGCGACCACCTCCGCCCAGCTCGGGGTCGACGAATGCAGCCGCTCGCCCGTCTTCTCCTTCTTGATCGCGGCCGCCTCGTCCCGCGCATGCAGCTCGACGCTGCGTCCGAAATACTCCAGCTCCGTTTCGAGGTCGCCCAGGATCGCGTACTGCGCTGCGATGCCCTTGGCGTTGGCCTGGCAGATCTCATATTGTGCGTCGCGGGAGGGCGTTTGGGTGAGCTGGTTGCGCAGGCTGCGGAGGTAGACGTGTAGGATTTCGGTTTCGGCGTGGATCTGCTGCTGCAGGCGGGTGTGGGCGGCTTGGTCCTTGGTGGGGAGGGTTTCGAGGGAGAATGAGTGGGGCGCTGTTGGGGTGCGAGGGGGTGTGGTGGCGTGGCTTTGGGTGTCCGGGGATGATGGCGCCGTGGTTTTGAGCGCGGTGGTCTTCCTCTTGTGCTGTTTTTGGGATGCTTTTTCTTTGGTGGGGGTGCGTTTGCGCTTTTGGCTCGTGTTTGCTTTGGAGGTCATTTTTGCTTCTGGTTTTGTGGTTTTGTGGAAGATGATGTGGATGGTTGGTTGGCTTGTGGAGGGTGGGAGTTTAGTTGGGGATATTCGAGAGTAAGGAGAACGAGAATGACGCGGTGGAGGTGAGAGGGATGAGAACAAGGATGATGCGTTGGAGGTGGAGGGATGTGGAGAGAAGAGAACTGAAATCAGACCAGAGATCTGGAAGAAGTGAAAGTTATAGTATGATATATCCGGTACTGCTTCACAAAGTGAAAGCAAAGTGAGGTGTTATGTTATGCTTCATTTTTTATTTGCATACCCCATCTCGTGTGAAGACTTTTGTGCAAGGCATAGCTCTCCCAATTACTTCACACACAAATCACCCCTCAACAAGAACTCGAGTCCAGTCAAATTTCCTCCAACGCTTCTGGAACCCCGGCACTCGTGGATCACTGCCCCGTTGCCAGCGGCCCTGCCGCTTGATCACCTCCGGGCCCAGATCCAACATCCCTCCGATGACCTCCCGAGCAAATAGGTCTCCACGCGGCCAGCGGTTCTCGTCTTCCACCACATGACCCAGGCCGCCGTCCAGACTGAACCACACGTGGAAGTACGGCATCTCCTTGGCAATGCTGCGGCGGAAAGCACTCCGTCCCATGCCTTTCTTGGAATTGGCAAGCGTGTCAATCAGCTTGCGGTGCTGAGACCACTCCGCGTCGGACGACAAAATGGCCTCCTTGAAGAAGGCTGGCGATGTCTCGCCAAGGCTATAAGGGAGAGGGACCACCTCCATTGCTGCGTGTCGCTTGCGATGGGGCTGGGCCGCGTTCTCGTAGAAAATCACGTCCCGGCCTTGGTCGTGGTACATGCGCGTCAGGCTCTTCATGAAATTGCGGATTTCCTCCCACTCGTCGTCGTCGCACTCCAACAGGTTCGTGCGATGCTGGATGGGAACGATGGTGGCACATTGGTCGCTGAGCTCGGGTTCAGTGGGGAGTGTGAGGTAAACTCTTGTAGCCAATGAGACGACAGGTGCGACAGGAGGCGTATTCGTGTCTTCATGATGACATAGGGGACAATTGTCGAGGATCTTGTTCATCTTTTGCAGTTCATTGATCGTGGTATTCTTGATGTCGATTTCGGAGCGGTGCACCCGACGGGCAAGCTTGGATGCATTGTCGTCCATGTATTCGAGATCATTCTGGGTGGAATGTTAGCGGACAATCTCGTTATGCCAAAAGAAGCCCTCACCTCGAATTTGGCGTCCTTGGCAATTCTCTCCGCGATACGCCGGCCATCTCCCCCATATTGTCCGCGCGTCCGTCGTTCTTCTTGAACCATGTCTTCAATGGTCATGTCATCGTTGTCTTCCACCTTGCCTCGCTCACGGCCCCGTCTGTTTTCAACTGCCTTGACTTCGTTTCTCTTTCCAGCCAGCATCCGGTTCTCCATGACGCCCAAGACCACGACGTCTGACTCCTTGCGGTTGGCCATAGCAGCAGCTGCGGCATTGTACTGCGCTTCGAGCTCGGCGGCATCCGACGCACCCTTGAGCTTGGCCTTCATCATTTGAGCCTTGAGTCGGTTGAGTGCTGTCAAATCAAGATGCTGGGTGGTGTTCTGAGGCGGGACGGTCTCCATTGGCTTGCCCTGTCCTTCAGCATTGAGCTCCTTGGTAGGACTGCGAAGGTGCTCATGCGCGCCGCGGTGAACGTTTTCCTGTTGCTTCCGCTCTTGGAAGAGCTCGCCTGAGGGCTTGTCCTTGCCCACATACCCTTCACCATATCTTTCACGACGATCTAGCTCTGCCTCCTCCTCGCGCGCGTCATCGAACGAGCGGAGATCACCGAAGCGGTTGACCGCAATCTCTTCCACCGACAACCCGGTGTCCTCTGCCTCTCTATACACAGCTTTCAACTTGGTCATTCTCCATTGCGAGCCGGCGTCGCCAAATGTGTAGTCGACTTCATGCTGAGCGGGTTGCTCTTCAATTTCCTCCAGCACCTTTCCGTCCTTCAGATCGCGTAGATGAGTGTTGATTTCCCGATCGTGGATTTTCAGCTCGTAGTCTGCCGAAAGCATCTTGGGTTTCGGTTCCTCTTCCAAACGCGTGGTCGAGCGCCGCTGGACATAGTCGATATCGAGACTGGACGGTCCCTCCATCCAAGCATCTCGCTTTAGCTTGGGGGCCTCGTCCTGAACCACTTCGGCTGCTTCGGCTGCGGGTTTCCTTTCCTCGTCCCTGCTATCCCTGTGTCGGCGCTTGTGGTCATGGTCGCGATCGTCTCCGTGGTCGGTCGAATGACGCGAGCGTTTGTGTCGGTGACTAGTATCGTCGCTCCGACGCGATTCACGATGCCTGTCGTGGTCGCGCTCTCTCGATCGGGATGAACGACGGTGGTGACGGTGGTGCCTCGAGCGCTCGCGGCTGCGGTCCCTGTCTCGGTCACGGTGGTGGCGGTGTCTGTCCTTATCGCTTCTCTCGCGTCTTTTCTCCTGCTCCTCTGCTAGCGACTTTTCGAAATCCTCTAGCGCCATGGTGTTGGTATGATAGCGAGGCAGAGCTCGTGTTGTTGGGAGGGGAGAAAGCGAAGCAAGGGAAAAAGGCGGCGGCGGAGAAACGCCATGACGTCTGGAACGGTTCCGGCCAAACGGACTCCACCTGCAATTCCCCCGCGGCAAAAGAATTTCTACGCCTCGCCGTCCCACGGACGATACTCTGCCTTCCATCATTCCCCTTGTTAAACAGATTTATTGACACCCACTGACTGGGACGCTTTACCTCCCCTGCCTGTCTTTGATCTTTGCTTGGTGATCTTTTTTCTCAATCTTCACGATGTCACAGTCTCCGGTCGCCGTTGTCTGCGTGGGCATGGCAGGTAAGTGTCATGGCGATCATCCCCCTCACTGACAATGCATCTAATCATTCCGATTTATCTTTCACCCAGGCTCTGGAAAGACGACTTTCATGCAGCGAATCAACTCGTACCTCCACTCGAAGAAGACCGTCCCCTATGTCCTCAACCTTGACCCCGCCGTCCACACGGTTCCTTTCGAGAGCAACATCGACATCCGTGACTCCATCAACTATCGAGAAGTGATGAAGCAGTACAACCTCGGACCCAACGGCGGTATTCTTACATCGCTGAATCTATTTGCCACCAAAGTCGATCAAATCATCTCGTTGCTGGAGAAGCGGACGGCTCCCAACCCCAGCAACCCGACCGCGAAGCCCATCGAGCACATCCTGGTCGACACGCCTGGTCAGATCGAGGTGTTCGTGTGGAGTGCCTCCGGCAGCATCCTCCTCGAGACTCTGGCTTCGTCATTCCCTACTGTGATCGCTTACGTTATTGATACCCCCCGCGCCAGCTCCACGAGCACCTTCATGAGCAACATGCTCTACGCCTGCAGTATCCTATACAAGACGAAGTTGCCCATGATCCTTGTCTTCAACAAGACCGATGTGCAAGACGCCGAATTTGCCAAGGAGTGGATGACCGATTTTGACGCTTTCCAGAAGGCTCTGCGAGAGGAAGAGGAGTCGGGCGCGTTTGGTACTGAGGGCGCCGCGGGCGGCTTTGGCTCGGGGAGTGGTTACATGGGCTCGCTGCTCAACAGCATGAGCTTGATGCTGGAGGAGTTCTACCGACACCTGAACCTGGTCGGGGTCAGTTCCATGACGGGTGAAGGTATCGACGAGTTCTTCGAGGCTGTGGAAGAAAAGCGCCAGGAGTTCGAGCGCGACTACAAGCCCGAATTGGAGCGCAAGAGGAAGGAGCGTGAGGAGAAGAAGGCGGCGCAACGCGAGCTCGAGCTGGGCAAGCTGATGAAGGATATGAATGTCTCTGGCTCGAGCAAGGGCAAGCAAAAGGTCGAGAACGAGGCCGAGACGGTTAGCGAGGCTGAGGAGGAAGAGGAGGCACGCCGGAACGGCGACCAGGATGACGATGAGGACAGTGAGGATGACTACAGGATCCCTCGTGCCGGGGACAGTGAAGGGCTTACGCAGCGCTACAAGGACGCGCTGGCGGAACAGGGCACCGCGCCCTCCGACCAGGATCTCAGCTTTGCCAGATACCTGCGCGCGAGCAACATCAACCAGTGATACCTGACCATGAGTCGACCTTGCACGTTTTTCCTTTCTCTGCGGGTTTGAAAAGGCGTTGATGGTGGAGATTTGAATCTAGCCATGGCAATTTACATAGACAATGATGATTCGTGAATGATGATTCGGGTGTGGTAATCGCAATTTAATCCAGTTCCAAACACGGATCCATCTAGTCCACGCTGGAAAGAGTTGATCGTTCTTCACGGCTTGGCTGTAAACAATAACAGATTAGAATTATAGCTGTTGTGGAGATTGGGGTAGATGGTCTGATGGTAGTGGGTGTGGTAGTGCCAGCTCAGTCAACCTGCAGCAACCCGCCTCTGCCCTATGGACTGGCAGCTTGGAACTTGGAAGCTCGTCTTCTGTCCCCTTTTTTGCTTTTTCCATTTATTCACCTGAATTTCGTTGTAGTGACAACAGATGAATACGTAGAGAAAAAGAGCCAGGCTGAATCAGCGGAAGACCCGGCAGTGACATCATCGGGGCTGAACAAGCGATGACCTCATGGGGAATGATCCCTGCCTTATAACAACTTATAACTACCACTAATTGCTGCCTATGCTGGTTTCAATTACCTTCACCTACGTGATCACCGAACAGTTTACACACACTCTTAACCCAAAATACAATTGAACATCGCCAGAAGGCATCGCCTACTCCCGCATCATGGATGTACGACTGTCCTCCCGGTCTCTCACCATCCCACAGAGCTAACCGATTCGCGCGCCGCAGGTTTTCTACGCCTACACCTACTCCACAGCCGGCTGGCTTGGACTGCAGAGCTTGGCTCTGATCGCGGTGCCGGAGATGATGACCACAATGTTGTTGACCGAAACCCGCGACCCTTCCTGTGAGTAACCGCCACACATATTGTCTTCTCGGCTGTCGTGGCTAATCCGCAACAGCGCTCGAAACATACTTCTCCCGCTGCTTGGGATTCAGTCTACTCCTCATCGCTGTTCTCACCGTCATGCTCACCGGGTCCGTGCCCTTGACCACCTCCATCGCACAACCCGTCACCACGGACGACTCCGACCCCAAGGCCCCCTACGCCGTGCCGACCATGATGGTCACGACCGTCTTCCACGGCGCGTCAGCGGGCTACGCATACATCTGGTATGTGGCTACGGGCCAGATTGCCTACGCGGTCGGGATGATCGGATACGCCGCCATTGCTTTCGTCGGGGTGTGGTGCGCGCTGTTTGCGAGCAGCGGGGGCAAGATCAACCGCAAGACTGGCGTCGATAAGCGGAGCAGTGGCTTCCCGTTCACTAACCAGGAGGCGGACAAGAGGTTTGCGGGGAAGAAGTCTTTGTAAATGGGGGATCTTACTTGTAAAATGTTCTAGGCGGCGTCATTGGACAGAGGGTGGATAGTTGCATGCATGCAAATGGCTGCAGATGAGAGAAGCCTGCGCATGTCAAGCGAAAGAGGGAGTTAGTCCGCTACTGAATTTGACATACCCTCTCTCCTTATCTCTTGTTGATTTCCTTCTTACACTAAGTGATTGAATTGGTTCTCACGTAGGATTCAGCGCTGAAGAGCATGCTGTGCGGTCCAATGGATTGTCCTGTGCCTGACATAAACCTCCTGCCAGCGGGATCACGGGACTCGGTGCAACCAACACAACAACAACAACAACTCCGGTCAGACCGCGCCTGCCACACTTTCCCATTACACCAAACCTCCTCTCCCACCTCCAATTGTTGCACCCGATAAAATTATCCGACTGGCTCGAGGGGTCTCCATTGCGGTCACGACAGTCTCGATGGCTGCCTTGATGCAACCGTACCTATTCAAACTGCGCCCAAGGCCCGTTCAGAAAACCTCCGTCACCAGACGTGTGCGAGGGGCTTGGCTGCATCCAGACCCTGCAGAGAAGCAGACAGGAGAGGGCTATCGACCTGTCCCCCCGCAGAGTTGCGAACGATGTACGCTGCGAGTGATCTCAGAACCATACCACAGGGATTGGCGTCTTCAATGCTAGAACCTGTTCCTGATGGCTACCCTTGATCAAAGGAGTCGACGACTCCGTTACAAGTGTCAAGTTGTGCTAAACCAGACTTCCAGATGCCTCGCCAACTGAACTACCGTCAGCTGTCTTGGCCGTTGTGAACCCCATCGCCACGGCTCGATGAGGAATAACCACCAATGAACCACTTGCCCACTGCCCTCTTCTTCAGTCAGATTCGCATCAAGGCCATGATTAGGTTTCGACACATCAGAAGACTTCCTCAGGCACATGCGCATCCTCAGGGGCAGGTTGGTCGTACCAAGCTTTCGTAACTGACTTGGTGGTAGGGGCCTCGCGTTATCACAAGCACGTCGGACCGGCAAGCTGGCTCCTCGCCCTACAAGAGGGGGTAATCGTCTAGAAACCCAGTCTGCAGTGGATGATCAACGCGCCTGAGCTTGCTGTGCAACCTTTGAACCCAGAAGGGCAGTGCGGGAATGGCCTTAGGCCGTGGTCTCTACACTTTCTTGTTTACTGATAATCTCTTATCGCCCAATCGGTAACCAGACTTGCTTGACAGATAATCAGCGCATGCAATGGTTTCCACCTCGTGAGAAATCAGCTACCCAGGGTGGGTCGCACCGATTTTCGGACAAGTGGTTAAGCATTACCCCGTTTTCCAGGGCTCCTTGCGCAACATCCTGGCAATGAGAGTTTTTCCTGCTTGTCTCTTTGATTGTAGAATTCAGAGTTCGTCTGGAAACGAATAAGAGATGTTGTTTTCAATACGACATGTCCGGCCATGGCACGCCAGCAGTGGAACCGTCAAAGCCACAAGGCTTGCATGAATGAATGTATGCCATTCAGTGGGGTAGATGTGCCCAAATTGGTTCGACTCGAGGCCTTTCTAGGGTCGGAGAAATAAGCTCTGCGCCGCTTGTCACCGCGATCCCTGGTCCTTTGCGTCGGCCCAAAATCACCCATGGTGTGCATGGCGTCTTGCCTAATAGGACACAACCAAGTCGTCTGAGAATGCAATGTTACCCCCAGAGTTTTAAATATGCTCAGACATCTTAGGCCCTGGTCTCGCTCCTTTGCAAGGCAGGCGGCCCTGTAAGTGATAGGCTAACAGTTCTAGACGAAGTTCGCAATGCTGAAGATATATAAGGCGAGTGCCCTAGCACGCTTGTGCATTGCTCGAATTTTCTTAGAGGTGTATTTTTTCTCCCACTTTGCATGATTCACCATGGTCTCATTGAGAAGCTTCTTGCTGGTCTTCGGATCCCTTCTATCTGCCGTGCTTGCTGCGCCGACTCTCGAAAGTCGCCAGACTCTGCAGACGATTCCGGGCAAATATATTGTCACCTTCAAGCCGGGAACCGACGATGCCAAGATCGACGAGCATACAGCTTGGGCGACCAACCTTCACAGGCGGCACCTTGAAGGCCGTAGTTTTATCGAGGGAGACCTTCCAGCTGGCATTGAGAGATACTACAAAATCAACAGGTTCGCTGCATACGCCGGTTCCTTCGACGATGCAACCATTGCGGCCATTCGCCAACACGCAGATGTTTGTTCTTGTTGACCTTCCAAACGCAAATGGCGGTATCTAATTCATTCATAGGTTGCGAACGTCGAGGAAGACCAGGTCTGGGATCTTGACGGACTGGTCACCGAGCGCAACGCGCCGTGGGGTCTAGGATGCATCTCCCATCGAGGACAAACTAGCACTGACTACGTCTATGACGATAGCGCCGGAATTGGCACTTATGCTTATATCGTAGATACAGGCATCTTGAGCTCTCATGACGAATTCGGCGGCCGCGTTCTGTTGGCATACAATGCTGCTGGCGGACAGCATGTTGATGGTGTCGGACATGGGACCCATGTTTCCGGTATCATTGGTGGGCGAACGTACGGCGTGGCGAAGAGAGCGACTCTGGTTTCGGTGAAGGTCTTTGTGGGAGAATCCAGCTCCACCTCGGTCATCCTCGATGGCTTCAACTGGGCTGTCAATGATATCGTGAGCAAGAACCGCACGAGCAAATCCGTCATCAATATGAGCTTGGGTATATTTTCTGTGTTGTTTGTGTGAGCCTATCGCTGACTACGGTATAGGTGGAAGCTATTCCAGCACATTCAACGATGCCGTCGAAAATGCTTTCGATGAGGGAGTGCTCTCTGTTGTTGCTGCAGGTAACGAGAATGTATGTGCTCACAACCTCATGTTTTGAATGATTGCTGAAGGAAAATAGAGAGATGCCTCGCGGACGAGCCCCGCGTCTGCGCCCGATGCTGTTACCGTTGCTGCCATCAACCGACGTAATTCGCGCTCCAACTTCTCCAACTACGGCTCTTTTGTCGACATTTTTGCTCCCGGCGAGGATATTCTTTCCTCCTGGATAGGATCAGACACAACGACCCGGAGCATTTCGGGGACCTCAATGGCCACGCCCCACGTTGCTGGCTTGACGATGTACCTCATGGCGCTTGAGAACTTGTCTACGCCAGCTGCGGTGACAGCCCGCCTGAAGGCATTGGCCACGCGGAACGTAGTCACTAATACCGCTGGAAGTCCGAATCTACTGGCATATAACGGAAACGGAAGGGCTGACCACCACCAGGGAGACGGGGATGGTGATGGAGATAACGACGGAGATTTGGAATGAGAAAGAGCTTGGGAACATGTAGCCAGGTATGGCCCAGACTAATGGATTCCCAGTGTGGATGGTGATTTGGAGCTAGTCTAAGATAATAAATGACTTGAGACATGAGACCAGGGAAACTTGAAGAGCCACGAATGCAACGAATAGAACCAAGCACATGCAAAGCCTCTCCCGTCACGCTTCCGAAGTAGTACCATGCTGAAGGCCGGATACGTCGATCCGCACTGGAGTACAGGCGTATATTCCAGCGATTTATCGGGTAAAAGCCGATCGATGATAGGTCCAGAACTTTTGACTGTCTATTCGTGGCACTGGGTCGTGCATTTCAGGAGAATAGACTCCTCAACATCCCGAGAATGGCACAAGTCAAGATGAGGGATATATGAGGAGGCAGCAGTGGACTCCACCTAGGCGTTAGCCTCGCCACAGAAAGACCCGACCGAGGACCTATGAAATTGATGGCCCAGAGCTCGCTGTGGTGAGTTACTTCCGATTAAGTCCGTGCTGGCGTTCCACAGGGCTCGATGCCAGCTTGAATAAATACACACGTCCGCGGACTCCCTTGTCTGTCGGGATATGATGCCCGGTCAACTTTTAGCTAAGACTTTGTTCTATTCTACGCCATGAAGCCCACCAGCCAAATCACCACGTCCTCGATCGACTCCGAGAAAGACGTTCTGCAGTCGTTGCTCCCGCAGTATGGCCTTCGTATGGCTGCAGACGGCGTGCACATTCGGTGGGCGGTTGGCAACGGTCGCCATCCACGGAATTGGAGGCTGCGGAGGAAGATCTGGGACATTGCGCTGATTCTGTTCCTGGAGTTCTTTACGTGAGTGTTATCCGTCGGGGGTGCTGTACTATTCGCTGTGACTGACCATGAGGGTATATTGTACTTTCAGCACGGCAGTGAGCACGGCGGGTGTAAGTCTTCAATTCGTGGAGTGATGTTTGGGGAGCTGACGTGTCTAGTCCACCGCTGCCAACAGTGCTATGCGCGAATTTGATGTCCCGCAGGAGCTGTCGATCTTCCTCTTTGTGTCCGTGTGAGTATCTGCCAACCCTTGCTGGTGGGGGAATACTGACTTAGTTCATAGGTACCTGATCGGCCAGGCGTGTGGGGGGATCATCTTCCCGCCGTACTCGGAAGCGTTTGGGCGGAAGAAGCTGTATGTCGTCAGCTCCGCGTTGTACAGCCTGGCGTGTGTGGTGGTGGCCTCGGTGCCGTCGATGGCCGGGGTGGTCGTGGGGCGGTTCATGAGCGGGATTCTGTCGGCGATTCCCACGACGGTGGTGGGCGGCAGCGTTGAGGATCTGTTCAACTCGCGGGAGCGCGTGTGGATGATCTGCATCTGGGTGCAGGCTGCCAATCTGGGGATGGTCGTCGGTCCGATTCTGAGTACTTTTGTCGTGGCGGATATGAACTGGTGTGCTCCCCAATTCTCCTCCTCACTGGGAAGAGAAGTTACTTCCGAGAAAATGTCACTAACGAACCCTCAGGCGATGGCTTTTCTACGTGGCCGCCATGGTGACCGGGCTACTGGCGTTTTTACTCCTAACCATCCGCGAGTCGCGGCCCTCGCTACTGCTGGCGCGGGAGGTGGCGCTCTTCCGGCAGGTCACGCAGATCCCCGGCACCCCGGACGCGCTGAACCCAGACCAAGCCCCGGATCTGCACACCTTTGTGCGATTGGCGCTGTTCCGGCCGATCCGGCTGCTGTGCACGGAGCTCATCGTCTTCATCGTGGCGGTGATGAGCGCCGTGGCCATCGCGCTGGTGTATCTGTTCACGCAGGCGCTGCCCCCCATCTACATGTCGTTCGGGTTTAGCCCGCGGCAGGCGTGCCTGCCGTTCATCGCTATTGGCCTGGGTCTCTTCCTCGGGTTCGTGACGCGGTGGTTCGACCTGCGCATCATCGCGCAGCACAGCCGCCAGGGCCGCCCGCTGCAGCCCGAGGACAAGCTCCTGGGGTTCTGGATCGGCACGCCCGTGCTGGCGGCGGCGCTGTGGGTGTTCGCGTGGACGATCCCGCCGGCGATGGCGCACGTGCCCTGGCTGGTGTCGGTCGTCGCCTTGGTGCTTCTGGGCTTCAGTCTGAACGAAATCGACTACGTGCTCGGCGGGTACCTGACGGACAGCTACCTGAGCTACGCGGCCAGCGGCCTGGCGGCGCTGAGCCTGGTGCGCGCCACCCTGTCGGCGGTGCTGCCGCTCGTGTCGGCGCCCATGCTGCAGCGGCTGGGCGCCAACGGCGCCGTCTCGGTGCTGGCCGCCCTCGCGACGGTGTTTTGTCTGGTGCCGCCGCTGTTCGCGCGGTATGGGCGGGGCCTGCGGGCGCGGAGTGCGTTTGCCCGGTACAGCATGATCATGTACCGGGAGTATAGCGTGGACGAGGAGGGGTATTGAGTTGGTGGGATCGGAAATAGAGGCTGCTACTGGGGGGAGTAAAAAGTTGCGATACGATGAGAGGATCAGTATAGTCAAGATATCGTGTTATTTGGATGCTAAATAGTGTTTTTGCTTTTGTCCCGCGGACTGTCATGACATGCTCTAAACTCTTCCTCATTATCCGTAGATGTATATATATGTATGTGCAGTATTGCCCCCCGAGGCAGCAATCTACTCCCGCACCACCAACCCCCAAAACGCGGCCCCGAACCCAACGACCACCGCCCCCCAAACCGCCCGCTCCGTCTGCAACACCGCATACCCGAGATGTCCCGCCAGGATCCTGGCCGCCACGCCCGCCACAATGCCCATGTACACGACGAAGAACCCGAGCTCCTTCCACCGCTTCCACATCCCCGTCTGCACCGCCCCGCCCGCCGCGGATTTCTCCCCATCCCCCTTCTTCCCCCCCGAAGCACCCCCTCCACCTCCTCCAGAGGTGTGAGGAAGCTGATTCACATCCGGCACGACCCCCGCCGCCTGGGAGCGCATACTGGTCCCCCACCCGTCCTCGAGCACGGTCACGGCGCTCCAGAAATGCACGATGGGCAGCGGGAGATTGTAGAACAGCAGCGCCGGGAGCAGACCCACCCATAGCCCGAGGGTTCGGACGCTGCGATCCGGGTTCCGGAGGCCGTTGTACAGGATCGTGTAGCCGAGGCGCACGGCCAGATCCGTCCACGAGAAGTAGGCCAGGCTGGCGCCCGTGCACAGGTAATAGAGAATGTAGCCCAGCCCGAGCAGGGGCCCCGCTTCGCGCTTGATGGCGGCCCAGAAGAATAGCGGGCTGGTGAGGAGGTAGAGGGTTGGTGATTGCAGGGATTCGATGTGGCCGGAGCGGGACCAGCGGACCTTCAATGGTATTGTTAATTTAGTTTTTGGGGGGGAGGGGATTTGGGGCTTGGGGAATGGACTTGGGGCTTGGGGATAGGGTGAGGGGAGTTTGGGGATTGGGGCACCGGCGTACCTGCTGCAGAATCCATTTACGGAGGTTGGTCGGCGTGTCGGTTGCGGTTAGCGTGTCGGAGACGTAGGTGACGGTCCAGCCGCGGAGGAGGAGGTTGGTCGTTAGGTGGCGGTCTTCGTTGACGATCTTGCGTTGGCATTGTTAGCATGGTCAGGATGGTAAGGATGGCTGTGGGCTTGAGATTCCAAGAAGGGCAATTCGCCCCTACCGGGGCTAGACTCACCATCCGATGCCCCCAGACCTCCTGCGTATACCACGGGTACAGAATCCCCGGCAGCGCCGTCACGCGAAACGCCGAGCTCGGCCCGCTCTGGCAGTCGCTCGTGCCGGCCGCCGTGGCCACCGACCGCGTCAGGTACAGCTCGCACCAGTACACGATCCGGCCCAGCTGCGCGACGACCGAGTCGCCCGCGTTGTGCACCAGCAGGCCCGAACTCGCCCCGCCCACGGCGGGGTCGCCCGCGATGGTCGCCACGGTCCGCCGCAGCGAGTCCGCGTACACCAGCGTGTCCGAGTCCGACGACCACAGGTACTCGATCCCGCGCGCGTCCGCCAGCACCAGGCTGAAGACGAAGGCCGTGAACATGATCGCCTTCTTGCTGTGGTGCGGCTGGTAGATGCAGACTTGCTGCGGGCCCGTGCCGCCGCCGAGCAGGTCGTGTTCTCCCAGGATCTCGCGCGCCAGGTCGCAGCAGTGCGCGATGCTCGCGAGGTGGTAGCTTTCTTCCGCCGAGGCGTGCAGGTCTGCCGTGGCCAGTTTGTCGAAGGTGCGCGTGGCCAGGTCGCCGAGCGGTGTGTCCAGGTGGATGGTGGGAGCGTCAGGGTAGATCTGTTGTTTGTTAGTGATGGACTGTCACTGTAACTGTAGCTGGTGTATACAGAAGGGAGAGGATGCATGGCATACGTTCTGAAACACCCGCACCATCTCCATATCCGCCTCCTCGTCGCCGTCGATCCCCACCAGCATGAAGCGACACCCCTCCGCCGCGCGGTAGCTGTTCAGCGCCCGCGCAAACAGCCCCGGGTCCTCGCGGTAGCCCACCACCGCCGCCATGCAGTCCGGCCCGCCGTGCGCGTCCACCACCCGCGGCTTTTCGGGATCGGCGGCAGCGGCAGCGGCAGCGGCGGCGGGCTGGGAGACGCGGCGCCGCCGCCGCTCGTTGGTGAAGCGGTTGTATTCGGCGGCGAGGATGGTGAGGAGCAGGTCTAAGGTGAGCGGATGGCGGGTGGCGGCGGTGAGGTAGTAGTACAGTGGCAGCACCAGCAGACAGCCCAGCCCGTTCAGCATCTGACGCAGCAGCGGCACTTGGGGCCCCCGTTGGGGGATTATCGGTGGGTGGTCCATGAGGATGGTCCGGGTCGCTGTGTCTGCTCACGACTACATTCTTCGGGGTGCTGCATCGGATGCATTGGTGTATTTATTTGGTCCCCTATTGAATTGGGCACCGCAGATGGAGCCATGATGGAGTCACCCGCAAAAAAATCTCAATGATGGATTCACTAGTTGAGGTGACTAGTCCCTAGACTGGAGTCAGTGCTAGTCGGTGCTAGTCAGGGAGTTCGACTAGTAGTAGTACCGAGTAATACCGTTGAATTTGGCCAAAGCAATTCCCGAAATCGAGAGGCCAAGTGCCAACTTTGGGTCTGGCTTGTGTAGAAACATGGGCTGTGATTCGGTGGACCGTATCTAATGATAGGCCATGGCAAGACCCTCGTGTGGCTCGTATCGGCGCGGGTTTGACTGCAGACACGGAGATTATTTTTACTCCTTAAACCCTTGGCTGGAATTGGTCCTGCAGAACTGCAATAGCCGCACTCTAAACTATTTCGGGCAAGACAACAGCCTTGTCCGTGGTAGCCCAAGTGGGCTTAGCGCAGGCATCTGTCCATGTCTCGCCAGGCACCTGCCAATCACGCTGCTTTGCGCCTGAGACATTCATTTAACTAATTTTTGTGGTGGGGTTTTTGTATTTTTGTATAGGGGTCAGACAGAGGACCCTCGAAATTCTATTGAGGGGTAGTTATCCATGATAAAATCACCACTTACCGGTTTTGTACAATCGGTATCTGCTAACTTTGGCTGTAGCCCAAGATATAAAACCCTTCCCATTATGCACCCGGATTTCACACGAGCCCGTTCATGATCGGAGGTAAGACACTCTCATCATGCGTCGGTTTTACCAAGACAACCGTCGCGTCCCGCTCGGGATCATCCTGGTGACCGTCTGTCTCTTCCTCTACCATTTTGCCCTCGATCGCCCCCCATGGGTCTCGTCGACTGCCTATACCACGCAAACACCCTACCAAGCAGGAGAGGCCACTGTAGTCGTGCACCCCTCACCTCCCTTCATCGCCGACGATGAAAACACCTCCGCACCGCAGAAACCCGCTCCCTCGGCGGTAGCCTCCTCTGCTTCCTCCACCTCCCCTGCCTCTGACAAGATCACCACCACCACCACCTCCTCCTCCTCCTCCCTCACCGTCAACGACATCGTGCTCATGTTCAAAACCGGCGCCTCCGTCCTCTGGAAACGCGTCCCCATCCACCTCACCACCACCCTCGCCCCCACCCGCATCCCTCCCGCCAACGTCCTCCTTTACTCCGACAGCCCCGAGACCATCGGCGCGTGGACTTTTATTGATGTTCTCGCCAACACGACCATCAACGACCCCGAAATAGCCCTCCCCTACCGCCAACAGGCCGACCACGACTTCCGCCAGAACTACGCCGAGATCAACAACGTGTATCCGGGTGATAACTCCGGCCCCGCGGGCGGCTGGAAGCTCGACAAGTACAAGTTCCTGCCGCTGGTGCAGCACGCGGGGCGCGCCCGCCCGGACGCCAAATGGTACATCTTCATGGAGGACGATGCCTACCTCTTCCTGCCCAACCTCCTCGCGCACCTGGAGCGCTTCGACCACCGGCAACCCTGGTACTTGGGCAGCGTCGCCTGGATCCATGGGGATTATTTCGCGCACGGTGGGTCCGGGTTCGCCATCTCGCGCAAGGCGTGGGAGATGGCGTTTGGGGATGGGAAAGTTAATATCGAGGAGAAATATGCTCAGTTCACGGCGCAGCATGGGTGCGGGGATCACATTCTCGGCCATGTACTGAAGGAGAGTGGCGTGGGGTTCGGAGAGCATCCGGAGGCGGAAGAGAGTCGCTTCAGCTACGGGTTCAATCCCGAGGCGCATTGGACGAGCTGGTACGAGCAGGAGAACTGGTGCAAGCCCGTGTTTAGCTGGCACCACACGCACAACCGCGATGTGGCCCGGTTGTACGAGTTGGAGATGCGGTGGGGCGACGTGCAGGCCCGGGGCCCCATCCGGTACAGGGATGTGTATGAGGCGATGGTGCTGCCGTACTTGCGGGAGCGGGTGGAGTGGTGGGAGAATGGCGCGGCCAAGTACGATATCCGCTCCAGTAATGTCAAGGCAGTGACGGTGCCAGAAACCGTCACCAAGCCGCAGGCCTGGAAGGAGGCCTGGATGTCGGTGGATAAGTGCGAGGCTGCCTGCGTAGCCTGGGGCGAGTGCGTGCAGTGGAGCTTCTATGAGGATCGATGTATGCTCGATAGTATGATCCGGCTGGGAAGCGGGATCCCCGAGGGCGATTCCAGACGGCAGAGCTCGCTACCGTGGACCAGTGGCTGGTTGACGAGGAGAGTCGAGCATTGGAACGCGGCCTGTAGTGACCTGTAGTGAGTAGGCAGCAACGCCGGTAGTGCGGTAGATGCCTGCATGAGATTACCCGATCGGGAAATGTTGTATATACCCCAGCAGAAATAAACCCTGTGAATCTTTAGCTGAAGAATCAGAGACAGGGACCAGTCACGGTCGCACGCTAAAAATACTAATTTAGCGTGTGGATCCGAGTCCAGTCTCCATCCATGGATTGATCCCTTTTTCTTCCTCCGTCTTATCCCCTCCGCCTCTCTCGCTTTAGTTAACTGCAATGCTGCAGTCAATGATTCCATCATCATCATCACAGCAATCCATGCAGCATACCATGGACAAACCTCGCACAGCGTGGCTGGACGGCCTTCGCGGCCTCGCAGCCGCCATAGTAGCCTTCAACCACTTGTTCATGGGCGGAATCTTCGACTTTGCCTTCCACTCCTACTGGGCGGACCCCGCCTCGGCCAACCGACATTTCATCCAACTGCCCCCGATCCGCCTGCTCTTCTCCGCCCACGCCATGGTGGCGCTATTCTTCGTGATCTCGGGCTACGCTCTGAGTATCAACCTGCTTCGTCTCCGCGATGCGCCGTCTTCCTCGCTGACCGCGTCGTCCGCGACGAACCAAAACCTGCTCCGCGGACTCTCCTCCGCGACGACTCGCCGGATCTTCCGCATCTATCTGCCAGTCTTTCTTGTCGCCATCCTCTCGCAGCTGCTGTTCTTCTGTGGCTTGTATCACTGGTCGTTTGGCGATGATGTTGTCTGGGGTCGGCGGCCGTGGACCGCGCCGGTGTTCCATTTCACCTATCTCTTGCGGTATCTGCTGGACATTGTGAATATCATCCAGTTCCACCATAATCCCGGGTTGAATGGACAGCTATGGACGATGCCGATCGAGTTCCGCGGGAGTTTGATGGTGTATCTTGTCATTCTGGGGATGGCGTTCTGGAGGAAGGAGATGCGCGTTGGGGGAGTGTTCGTGCTGGCGTTGTATTTTCTGTGGTATGGGATCTGGGATGGGGTGGGTTTTCTTGGAGGATTGGGGGTTGCGGAGCTTGCCCAGGGGTTGCACTCGAGTGGTGGGGATGCGGTGTTGGGCGAAGGGTGGTGGGTTGGTAAAAAGGATGACGAGGCCGGTCTGTCAAGCACGTCAGCCTGTGGCCTGAAAGCAAAAGCAAGGATGCTGGTGACAGGATTCTGTTTTCTCATGGGGCTGCATCTGCTCTGTCTCGGGGATGATGGGGTACTTACGCCTGGGTATCAATGGCTGGGGTCGCTGCAGTCGCCGCGGTGGGATAACGACTGGGCGATTGTGAGTAAATGCTGGAAGACGGTGGGGTCGCTGTTGGTGGTGTATGCCATCGATCGCGTGGAGGTGCTGCAGAGGGCTTTGGAGAGGCCGACGCCGCAATTTCTCGGACGCATCTCGTTCTCGCTGTACCTGGTGCATCAGTCGGTGTATCATGTTGCCCGGGATCCGGTACGGAACGGACTGTGGTGGCTTCTGACCGGGCGAGAGTACCCGGCGACGGATGAGGAGGCACTTGCTGGGGGTATGGGGGTGTTTGTGGTCAGTTGGGGAGTCACGGCTATGGTGATGGGAGTTTTGGTGGTTTGGTTATCGAGTTGGTGGACGAGGGTGGTCGATGCCAGGTGTGTGCGGCTCTCGAGGAGGATCGATGAGTGGTTGTCTCGGTAGGACTACTACCTAGGGAAATAGTAGTACCATATTTGTTAGATTTGCCCAACATGCGTCGCTGTCATCTCATAGACATTATGGGGGTCTCTGGCCCCAATCATAGACATGTCGAAGGTGACAGCGGTTGCGATCATCAAAGAATCTCATGGAACAGAACAACGCAACTGTTAAGTCGAAATCGCGTCAGAGCAGGCCATCCAGCAGAACTTTCTGCCAGATGACAAGGAAGTCTTCATGATGCCGCAATAGTGAAGCAATAGAAAGCGTCAGAGAGGATGAATCAGATTTACTAAACAAAACCAGTCGTCTTTCCTCTCTGCCTCCCTGTCCATTTCTTCTCTTCTACAACTCTCTCCTTCTCCCTAATCTTCCTACATTCTCTCCACTCTCTGTCCTCTCTCTGTCCTCTCTCTTTCTATCCTTTTTCTCTCTATCCTCTTTCTCTCTCTATCCTTTCTCTTTCTCTGTCCTCTATCCTCTTTCTCTCTCTATCCTTTTTCTTTCTCTGTCCTTTCTCTTTCTCTGTTTTTTTTTTTTTTTTTCTGTCCTCTCTCTCTCTGTTCTTTTTCTCTATTTTTCTTCTCCCTTTTCTTCTTTCTCCTACTTCTTCTTCTACTCTTCTTCTTCTTCTACTCTTCTTCTTCTTCTACTCTACTTCTTCTCCTCCTTTTTCTACTCCTTCTCCTCCTCCTTCTCCTCCTTCTCCTCTTCCTCCTCTTCTTCCTCTTCTTCCTCTTCTTCCTCTTCTTCCTCTTCCTCCTCTTCTTCCTCTTCCTCCTCTTCCTCCTCTTCCTCCTCTTCCTCCTCTTCCTCCTCTTCCTCCTCTTCCTCCTCTTCCTCCTCTTCCTCCTCTTCCTCCTC